>JAVIAB010000041.1:4594923-5097423 GCA_032433765.1 Megaustenia siamemsis | reverse complement strand
GAGTTAAAGTGGTCGCTACAGGGGTGCCTACATCACGTGAAATAACATAAAGTGCATTTGACTTGTAAGCGACACCTGTTTCGCAATGTAGGCCATCTTACATTGCTTGCATATGTTCCCATAGAGGATGTACGCGATGTACATGTAAACCCTTCCGTTATCTGGATGGACCATTTGGAAAAGGGAACCGTATACGTCCGGAGAACGTGGTTACACGTGTTACATTGATTGCGATCGCACCTTATAGTACCAAGATGGTGGTGGGCGGGGGAAGTAAGGCGGCTCGTGACAAGCATGTTGAGCAGGCTACGGTCAAACTAAAGGCAACAGATGTGGATCAGGGAAAGAAGATGGGTTGTAATGTCGGAGCCGAGGATAGTGAGATAGCGGTGAATGATTCTGACCACGGCATAGTGATGGTGGTATGGGTGAGACCAAGTACTATCCAGTCATTAAAGAGTTAAGGACAAATTGGCGGTAATGTTGAGAGCCCCATAAAGAGCAGGTCGAAGAACTGATTAGAGCCGAAAAGAAGTAAGGTGGTAATGTAAGAAATTATCATCATTCTGGCAGAGGCAAAGTCTCAGTAACTGAGAGGATGAGAGCCTCTGCAGGATGTCACGTGGGTGGAATTGTAGAGAAGAACTGTTAAAGTCTGCAGGTTTATAAAAGAAGGAGGTGAGGTCCCCAAGGAAATTGTCATGTCTAGGAATAAGACACGGAAGGCAGACATGAAGGAAGTAGTTGGGGATGATCAACATGGTCAATAAATCTTGAAATCTCCTCACACAGATCGGTCAGACCAATACAATCGTCCTTGTAACTCAGTACATTATAAGACTAGATCATCACACCAGACTACGGCATCTGGTCCTGTTTTCTTTGTCATTGTATGCTCCTTTTATCTGGCCAACAATGCCAGCTTTTCGTCATATCACGTGGCCTGGCCATCTCTCTCATATCACATATACCACTTTGCGACAGCACACCGGGCGGATGGTTCAGCTAAGTGACATATTTTTTACTCAATTTTTACACAATTTTAATTCATTTTAATTAACATTGTTAATGTATTATGCGGAATTGATTTGGTACGGATTCTGAGGGTTAACTATAGACTCGGGTAGTGGGAGGGATACCGCCGGTCGGAGTGAGTGGTATGGATTATAAGTGACCCCTCTATGATCGGACACATCCCGAGGGACCCCATTAATGAGAGGAATACATCAGACACCCCCCCCCCCCCCCACTTAAAAAAAAATGCGGGACACTCTTAGAAGTCGCAGGGACACATGTGGATACGGTAGGGGGAGATAATTGTAGAATTTAAATTTGTTGGCAAAGGGAGATCATTGTGCAATTTAGAATTGTAGTTTTATTTTAAAATCAATTAATATTGCGTAATTTCTTCTTAAATGTCACATGACACTACATATTTTGATGTAGAAATAAAATGAAAGTGAAGGTGCAAATAGAGAGAATTAGCCATCTAGAAAGACCTACATTTAAAAGTGATGACAATAACAATGAACGATTTAAATAAATTGTTATGAGACGACGACACCATTTAACAAACTTCTTCAAAGATATGTCAACTGATATTAGCGCGTGTTATCATTTAAACAAATATCTACACGTGACATTAGAAACATTATTTAGAAAAAAAAATGTAGTGTGTAGACACGCAACACAATCAGTGTTACCTGGATGTGTTTTTATAGCCTAAACTTTGCTCGTGATAACTCGTTGCTCATTAAATGAAAACGTTATTTAAATAATCAAATCCTAAAATAATAAAGTCAATTAAGACTTAATTAAGTCAAGAAAGAAACACGTAGATTATTTAAATTCTTTTTCACGCTAAAACCCAAGAAGCTAAATGTCTAACTAACACGCGACAAGCCGTAACACGATGCATATGCAGGAGTGCTGACCTCACCACATAGCAGAATTGTTCACCTGGCGGTTGTGGAAAATAATAAATAAAATGTTAAGATTTAGAATTTTAAGGATTTCTAACCAAACATTAAAATACTTCATTTTACAATAGAAAATATTTTTTTAAAAATAGGCCAGTGGCTTATCGACACGTAACTATATATATTGTTTTATAGAGTCAAAACAACAGTGGATGAAGTCTTTCCATAATTATGCACATCCCCAAACTAATCGTTCAGCAAAACTTGTTCTACAAACAACTGAGCGTGTATGTGTCTGTGTTGTCTGTGGTTTGAGACGAGAAAAGGCTACACCGGCCCAGTCGTTCGCGCAAGGTTTGTTATCTCTCGTGTATGATGACATTTAAAACATGACGAAACTCGTTTCTAAACTCTTAGATATGGGTTACCATAGTTCGTTAGAAATTCGTGCCCGCATAGTTTATCAATTATCCCTGAAACTGTTTGATGAATTTCTGTGATCGTTTTTCATGAAATCTTATTTTTCACCGACCTTCAGATTTTATAACAAATACAAAGTTAGTCTGAATTTTGCACACATCGTTTTTTGTTAAATATTTTTAGGAAAATATCAAATTGTGTGCTCTAAACGTTATATTTTACTGTAAATTATGTTAATTTTCTACCAAACCTCACAGTGGATGGCGTCTTACAAGTTACCTGTTCAGTGAGCGTAGGATGGTGCTAAAATTGTGTGCAGAGAACGTGAAAATTTGCCTTTTAAAACGATTAGTTCATTTCACAAATATTCATATTGTAAAATCCTAGAAATTAGGACAGCCAAGAAAGTCATATTTGTATATACCTCAACAACAACAAAAATATGCCAAAAAGCATGGCAGCATGGAAACAAATCAGACTTATGATCGGTGAAAAAACAAGACATAGAAAAAAAATTACAGAATTTCATCAGTTTCAGAGATGATGAAAATACTCTGTAGGCACGAATTTCTACACGGATTGTAGAAGACACTTTAGGCGTTAAGATAAAGAGTGGGCTATGGTTTATTTTAGAGGTTACACCTGTTTTTCCGCAAAGGTTATCAGTCACTCGTTTGTGATGAAATTGTTGCGTTCGGTGTTAACATTGTTTAATTAAGAGCGGTCAAGTCTCTTTACTTATGTTTCTACCTATTACTGCCATTTCATATATATATATATATATATATATATATATATATATATATATATATATATATATATATAATCTCTCCATTTAGTTTATCTTATTAATGTGGTAATTTTCAGACAGCGAAGAGAAATTAAGCTTTCTGCTCCTTACGCACTGCATTCAACTGCACCCATTCATTTTTAGACAATGTTATGATAATTGAAGTTTTTCACATGTTTGTATACAACATACCAACATAATGTTGATATGTTGTATACATCGTTGCATATATCTGCAATTATTTCAACGCAAACATCTTCTGGTGTCTTTGTTATCTCTATCTGTATGTTGTGAGGTCCTGAATATTTTTTTTATATTATATGTTCTTACATCTATTTTATCCTCATATAACGTGATTTACATGCCTTATTCGTAAAAAAAATATTGTACTCTTTCACCATTTGTGCACATTTTGCTGTATTTCAGTAATCATAATAATATTTTCCAATACATTGTCAGTCAATCAATTATTTTCTATACTTTTCTGCATATTTTGGGTAAGATTTCGCAATTTTCTTCAATCTTTTTTTTCAGTACGTATTACCATTTAGTTGTATTTTTTTTTGGCTCTAAATGTACTCTTTCTTACCCCTCAATCCCCCACTTTTTACCAGCTTTTAATATTTGTTATTCACTTTATTGTATAGTATCTGTAACATCTTTACTTAAAGCTGTTATGTCAAGTGCTACTGTTGGTAAAGTAGTTTTATGTTTGTATCTTTTCTTTTCATTTTCTTTCTTTTAAATGTGTCTGTATGATCATACCTCCCTCATTTGTTCTCTTTTACTTCTTTTTCTGTTTCCCTTATCAATCTCTCTCTCTCTCTCTCTCTCTCTCTCTCTCTCTCTCTCTCTCTCTCGCTCCGCAGTCTTTTCCTCTCTTTATATTCAATAGTCTCTTCCGTCTCTAAATTAATGCTTGTTTTTCGTTCATAACTGTTCCTCTTGTCGGGTGTCTTTTTTCGTTTTCGATTTACTGAAAAAAAGGGACGGAGGCGTATTCTACTTTGGTTCGACTTCAAAACATTGAAAAAAAGGAAACGGAAACGAGTGATCAAGAGCAACGTCTAGAGTAAAAATACGCGTATACTACCAGTTAACTATCATCGTGTTGCGTGTCTATTATTGTGTTGAGTTTGCTACTTTTTTTCTTTTAAAAAAATATGTTAATGCCACGTGTAGATATTTGCTTACATTATTAACAGACAGTACTATCAATTTACACATGTTGGTGACTGGTTTTAAATGCCGCCCTCGCTGTCTGATTATTGTTATTTTAATTATTTCACAATACTGACTTCACTTTTGAATTAACTGTCCATGGTATTCTGAACATTCTTCTGTAAATCCGCATTTCTACAGACTCCAGTGATTTTCTTGTCTGTTGTTCTATTGTCCATTATTCACATCCATATGTTAAGACTGGCTTTAAATAACATTTAAGAATTGCATAGTATCTTCATCATTTTTGGAAAGCTGCTTTTGCCTGAGCCATTCTGCATCTCACCTCTTTTGTACATCTTCCGTCTGAGGTTAACAAAGTTCCCAAATATTTAAATTCATTACCTGTTTTAATATCGTTCCACTTGTCTTTATTTTGCCCTGAGGTGATGTCTTTTTCTTTGTTGTTACCATTACCTCTGTCTTTTTTCTGTTATGGCTGAGTCTTTTTTTTGCTTTCTTTCACTATAATGTCTAACATTTCTTGTAACTCATTTTCACTCTTAGCAACTAAGACTGTATCATCAGCATACCTTATATTATTTATATTATAACCTCCAATTGTTATACCAGGCATGTCCCTTATGGATCTTAAAATTAAATATAAGAATGTATAAATAAAGGTCAAATACATGTTTTCCTTATTAGTCTTTTCAGAAAACCTACTCCGATTCGGGTACAATTCTCGCCACTATCTTTTTCTATCACTCAGCTCTGGTTCACTTTCTGTCTTTACCACCCCCTTAAATCACAGCGAATCCTATGCAATCTCATACAGTCAATTTAAATCCAGCCAAAATCAGCAAATATCCGCCAACGTCCGCTAAAACCCCGCAAAAGATTACAATTCATTAGCAAAGAACAAATCGGTCAACTTTGGTTCTTACATTTATACACCAGTTTTGGTTCACGATTAGTATATATTCTCTGTCTTATCCAAACATCATTATCCACCTCTTTAGTAATTATTAATCCATTTAAAAAATAATTACAATACATTTTTTTTTAAAATCAAATGGTCAGGTATGGGTCGGCTCTTTTATTATTCTTATCTTGTATAGGTCATTCTTTACCGCGCGGCACATACAATTTCCCACAAAATCTCATAACAGACATTAACACACAATGAATCAATTTGCTATATCATAGTTATCACCTTTGATCTTAAAGCCATCCGCTCCGTCCATAAAAACCGAGCACTCTCCTACCAATCCGCCTTTTCCGCCAATTAATATTCCATTAAAATTCCTTATTTTTTTTTTATTCAATTGGTCAGCTAAGGATCGGCACTTTTATTCTTTTTATCTACTTATCGGTTAATCTCTACCACACCGTGACAAAAAAGCACCCATTCTACCCCCTAAAAACTCATTAAGATCAAATAAAATACAACGAATAGATCTGTTAGGGTTCTGCTATCACCTTTTACCACTCCCACCAATCCACCTTTACAACCCGACCACTCATCCCCTATTCAGCCACCAATAATACATTAAAAGCCATTAAAATGCAATAAAATACAATCAGTTTGTCAGCTGGGGTTCCTTTTTATCTTATTATCAGTTTAAATATATTATCTTATGTCCTTCCGATTTCTAAGGTAGTCGTTAGTATACTCAACTCCGAACACACTACTCACCTTCTAACATTCATTTTCTCCTCCCTCCCTCCCTCTCTCTCTTTCTCTCTCTCTCTCTCTCTCTCTCTTTCTTTCTCTCTCACATTCACTATATCGCTATGTCATTTATGTCAGTATATTTTCCTGACGTATTTTTTTTTTTATTATGCTATCTCTTCCTTCTTGTCAATACCAGTTTTATATTTTATTTTAACTTTAAAACTTATAATAGAGTATATCTTCATGTCTTTGTCTTTTTGTGTTTTCCCTGTTTTCAAAAGGTCACATGTAGGCCAAACCGTCAAATATTTTGTATTGTCCTTTTTCTAAAGCTGTTTCCATACTTTGTAAGACTATGTGTTACACCTCAAAACTTGTTCCCTGCTACCAGCTTTACCGCAGCAATGCATGTATTTGCCTTTTCCCTCTCATTTAATGTATCTAGAACCATCCACCTAAACCTGGACTGGCAGAACATTTATATCTATCTATTGACATTTCGAGCCGTAGCCGGCCCATAGGGCGTAGACCAAGATACTCCTTCTCTTATCTGAATTTTTGTTCTAGCATTTTTCAATTTTTTTAAAGATATTTTATCAAATCTCGCCATTTGTCACTGGTCTGTGCAAGCAGCTCTATCTCATTGAGGGACCCGATTCCTGCTGCACTTGCCTCTCTCATCAATGTTCTTCTCAGTGTCGCTCCGGTCTTCCTCTTTTCCTCTTACCTGATGTTTCCCACAAGAAGGCTTGCTTTACTATTCGGTTATTATCTCTTCTTATCACATGTCCAACGTATGACCATCGTCTTTTCTTTATTACTGAAGATATTAGTGGTTGATTGGCGATTTCTCTAATTTCCTCGTTTGTTTTGAATTCATTCCACGCTATACCAAGTATTTTCCGTAGACATTTATTTTCGAATGCGTTCACATTTGTTTCTATATCTCTTGTTGTTTTCCAGCTTTCACACGCATATATAAGGGTTGATAGTACATTTGATTTGAATAGTCTAAGTTAGGTGTTTTTGCTGATGAGTTTTGATTTCCACAACTTTTCAAAGCTTCTGAAAGACATTGCTGCTTTAGCTATTCTGATTCTAATTTCTTTGCTTGTATCCCCTTCTCGATCAATGTGACTTTCAAGATAGATAAAGTGATTGATCTCTTCCACTGTTTTGTTTTCCATGTATATTTTGTCGTCTATTTTGTTAATGAAACGTAGGCCGAGCATTTACAACATGAATATAGTGAAATAGAAAACAAAGTAGTCGAATTCAAGTTAAATGTCACATGAGGCGGGTTACATTGGTCCGGCACCCAGTAACGTTTATTGTCAGGTATACTTCAGCTCATAAAAGTGTCACGTTTAATACAAATAAAATTTATATTGAATGTCTTCCACAACTCAGAAATTACCCTGTCCCATTGCTACCTAGTTCTCACATAACACAAAGAACTAGTTACACTGTCAGGAATGGTCCAATGACATTATATTAATTACTCGAACTTATTAGCTTGACAAATATCTCCAAATATTAGTCGACAGTTTCTGCTATCTAAAATAGTCACATCTATACAGTTGTTCTCCTCCTGTCGGTATTTTATCTCTCATTCTGAGCTATTTCACTACTACCACTGAAAGGGAGGACGTGCCTAAATGCCTTTTTCTTTCTTGATCATTAGTTTTTGCCCCACCACTCCTCACGCACAAATAGCTAAATAGGGGTCCAACTAGTCTCCCATTGGTCAGTTCCTTGTCTGTTGATGTCCTCTTCTATCCCTTGCTTCACAATATTACCCTGACACAGCTCTCAGTTGCTATTTCATTGCATTCTGGAACATTCGAGTCTTGTCTTACTTGACCTATTTCTACTTCAAGTAGGTCAAGTACCTAATTCATGTCTGTCCATGTCCAGGTCAGACAGGACAATCGCTCCCTCTCTCTGACGTCATATAATCAATATTTTATTTAATAAATTATGTCTACAAACCTAATCTGTTACAAAGATACTGGTCTCAGTGCATGAACTGAAAAGGACAGTGATTCATATCTGACTGCCTGTATCAGGATCAAGTTAATGCTTCCAGTAGCCGCTTTGAAAATATATACAGCTGTAGTTGAACAAATTAAATAAATAAGCAAGAACTATTGAATGGAAAATAAACATAACATGGTATAAAGAATCTAGACTGATATATAGACGAACCAAACTCCAAAAACTACTGAACAGGAGTACCAAGACTAAATGCACGTTATATGACAGGTCATCATCAGGTCGTATAATCTTTGCAGAACGTTGCAGTCACCACAGCCGATCTGAAAGAACATCAGGCTCTAGCTAGGTCTCCTACTTCTTCTGTTGTCATGTCCAAGGCCCTTGATATCTTGAAATCACCTTCTCCCTGGTCTGCTCCTGAAACGTCGCCCAGAAACACAAGCCTTCCATTATTGTTCTTTCCAGTTCGCTGTGTCTTTTGATGTGGCCGTTTTAATTTCCTCTGTAGAATGGTGTTTATAAGCCAATTCTTTTGAATGTTTCACTATTTCAAATTGTCTGCTACTTTTCATTACTCGATGTGTCTTAGGTATTTTTCTTCATTTTGTTTCGAATGATTGAATTTCCCACACTGCTGTTTGCGAGGTTATTTATGATTCACAACCAAATGTTGCTGTCGGGAAGATACATGCCAACAGTAATTTTAATGCATTGCTGGTGTTGTACCACATGTTATTCATGACGTATAATGTTTATGTTGTTATTTTTAATCCTCATTTGATCTCATTCTGGTAGACTCCATTGTCAGTTACTACAGATCTTAGATCTTCATAGTTTGTTACAATTTCGAGTTCTTCACCGTTGATAATTACCTTGGATCAGATTTTGTTTCATCAGTCGGCACTATTTTAGTTTTCTTTATGTTTAGATGAAGGCTGTGCTCTCTACTGTGTTTTCTATACACTCATTTGTCTCTTTTTATGTTAGTTAGATAATGGGTAATATGCTCATGAGAGATAAAAAAAAACCGTTACAGTTTAATCACTTTTCCATAACATTTAGGGGTCTTATAGAGACAGCAATCATGTGCCCACATTTAGCATAATGATGTTGCATGTGTTGGTCAAAAGAAGAATATCGCATGTTAATCTCTGACCGTGTATGCCTTTCAGGTTTCTCCGTAGCCACCTCGTCCGGTAGGAACCGTCATGGGCTAGAGGTGACCCGACCGTCATCAAGCTACTGTATAAACAAATAAAGAGACACTAGCAATAGGAACTTGGAACATTAGATCAGCATTCCAGGTTGGCAAACTAGAAAACATCAGTCACGAAATGGAGACAATGAAATGAAACATTATGGGATTATATGAAATGAGATGAAAAGGAGCAGGATTATTGAGCTATTGAGTTATTTGCGGGTCATCATCTTTGCGCTCCGAACATGTCCATAGGTGCTCAGATCCCCGCCTCAGCAATTCCCGCAGTGTCCAGCGACTGACGACTCCAGTTCTATGTTGGTTGATAAGTCTTCTTACACGGCCACTAAGTTTATTATTTCTGACTGTGCCAGAAATCTTAACTCCCATTTCCATCAGCCGAAGAAGTGACGTGGATCTGTGTTTGTCAAAGTCCTGTGTTCTCCCCACATCTCGGAGGGCATTGATGATGTCCGCCCCATCCGTTGGTTGCCCGTCCTGAACGACAGCGCAGCTAGCCAACCTTTCCGCTTTTTCATTTCCTCGTACTCCCGCATGTCCTGGGACATAGACAAAGGTGACCTTACGTATTTTGGATTTCTGCAACGACTCTACCCATTGTATGCGTATAGAGCCCGCCTCCACTTTTCTTTCTCAGTACACATGCGTGGGTGTAGTCTTGTGACTCTAACCATTTGAATGCCTTGGTCACTGCCATCGCCTCCATTGTCATGCTACTCGTGGCCATGACGTATGCACCACTGTCCTCCTTGACTATTCTGCCTGCTGAGCGTGCTGTAAATGCCCATGTACTTCTTTGGTGTCGTATTACAGATCCGTCTGTATAGATGACTGCATCATTCTCATCGGTGATATCGCAGATGAGACCGTTGACCTCAGCATTAACCACGACCGGGTTATGTTCCCTACTCTTCCTGTCGAGTGTGACAATACACGAGAAAGTCCCCTTGAATGATGTAAGCACCGGTATCCACTCCTCACCAACGCTGATATTGGTAAGCCCACATACCTGTTTGATGACATCTTCTGCTCACCCCTGATTTGTCTCTTTTTAGCGTGGCACCTTTCACTGTGTTTAGTACGTGGTGCAATGGATGCTCTGTATCTGTACTAATCTTCATTTATGCTCGTGCTCTCCAGATCTTGATTCTGTCATCCATGGTTTGAAAGTCAAAAAGATAACTCATTGCTACACAGGGAGTGTCCCTCGTACATCCCACGATCATGCGCATGGCTTCATTTTGTATTTTCTCCAGCCAATCAATTTGAGTCGTACTGACAGTAAGAATTGTCAGGGCATACTCGATTGGTGCGAGGACTAATCCCTGGAACAGAAGAGTAAGTAGCTTCTGCTCGATGTTGGCAGCTGCCATAACCTTCAAGGCGGCTAATCCTTTGCGGGATTTTGTTATCACGTGGTCGACGTTGTCCCGAAAACACAGGCTGCGATCAAACTTAACTCCGAGGTATGCCATCAACTTGTCCCTGGTCACTTCGTCAGCTCCCACTCGTACTACCGGTGTGGCCGTATAAACGATATGATTGTTAAGGGAGAACCATGAAACTGATGCATTATTAGGAATAACCATGGCACATGAAACCCCACACCAGTAAGAAATGCGACCGATTTAGTCTTGCATTGTGGAAGCAATTCCCTGTTTATCTCTTCCCTGTCGATATACCAAAATATCATCTGCAAAAGTCATAGTTCTTCCCCTCCCATCAAGCTGTTATTCCGTTATCGTTATTGCGTACACGTTAAATAGAACTGGTGACAATGGTGAGCCTTGTGGCATCCCAGGACAAATGGATGTTGGCTCGGAAGACCAACTTCCACATCTGTGTATCACCTTCCTCTGAAACAGTGCCGCGGCGATCCATCTAATAAGAAAGGGGTGCATCGACAGTTTGAGGAGCATATGCATGAGACAATCAAATGGTACCCTGTTGTATGCATCCTCCTGATCTATAGCAGCAGCACATGTTTCCTCTTGTCTGTGGAAGCCTTCGAAGACGTCATAGACAAAGACTGCTGCATTGAGCGATGTCTCTTTGTTATATCTATAACCTCAGTGTGTGGGCGGGAATACACGTTTCTATTCAAGGTGACAGGTGAGGACAGGGGCAACTATTTTCTCCAGCAGCTTGCCCGCAGTGTTCTGCATTGTAATGATACTGTAGGCACTGATCTGAGAATTGTCCTTGTTTGGCTTCGGTAGCGGTAGTAAGTAGCTGTGTAGCCATTCCTCCTTAATCTGGCCACTCCGAATACTGGCATTAAACTCATTGGCCAGTTTTGTCAAGTCGTCGTCAGCTAAATCGCCTGTGTCATCGTACCGAACACCATCTGGACCAGGAGCAGTGTTGTGTGACATAAGTGTCGTGCGAATGGTATCGGTTGTGATTGTGAGATATTATTCCAGCCCTACATCCTTACACAATTTTGACAGCGATCCCCGTATCCTCATTCTTACAGTCTCATTTCTTTGATCCGTCTGCTCAATGTAGCGGGCAAGCAGGGCTTTCTCTTTGCTCTCATCAGATTTGTGTCATATCCGGCCTGTGCTCTGAAAGTCTGGTATGCCAGAGAAATAAACATTGACATGATTTTGGCCAGTATCAGATATAGTTCTGCTAGTGAAATTGAGACATAGACCAATGGATGTCAGCATAATTCAATCGTATGCACCAACAAGGAATAGAAAAGAAGAAGACATTGACACTTTGTACAACAAGCAAGAGATGACACTGGAACAGTGTAAATCCCTAGAAATAACTATTATATAAGGGGATTTCAATGCAAAGGTAGGAACGGTTAAAGTGCAAAATGTGATTGGGGGCACGGCCTTGGAGAGACGATTGACAGAGGATATAGAATGATAGATTGGGCAAAGAAACATGCAATGATTATAGGTAACACCTGGTTAAAAAAAAATACCCTAGGCGACTATGGACATATCAAAGCCAGACAAAAAGGTGTACAATCAAATTGATTTTATACTGAAACAGAGAAGATTCGGAAATGAGCTAACATCTGTTAAAACAAGGCCAGTAGCAGATTGCAATAGTGACCATGTACCAGTAGTTGGAAAGATAAGAATACAACTGCGGAAGGCACATAAATCCCCAAGACATATAAAATTAAAACTAGTTATGCTTAAAGTAGATAAACAGATGAGTGATGAGTACAGTACGATAGTACGCAATAGATATAATGCTACTGAGAAAATACAGGACATCGAGGAGCAGTGGGACATGTTGAAACACTCTATTCAACAAACATCAAAAGAAGTAATACCAGTGACTAACAGAATCAACAAACAGAAATGAATGACAGAAGAAATATTACAACTAATGGACGAAAGACAAAAACATAAGAAAGAAGAACGAGCGCACACAATATTGCACGAAGAGATCCAAAACAAATGCAGAGAAGCAAAGGAAGGATGCTTAGAACATAAAGGTGAAGAAATGAAAGAAAAAAAAGAAAGACTTAATATGTATGCATACACAGTTAAATGAATTAACAGGAAGAAAAGAAGACAAAGTTGCAGGATGTTTTAGATCAAAGGTAGGAAATATAATAATGGGACAGGAGAAGACAATGGAAAGATGGACAGACTATGTCAGTTGATGATGAAAGCCCAGACCTAAGCAATAAAAAAAAGACACATGACCACCAATAATGCAGAGGGAAGTGGAGAGCACAATTCATCGCATGAAAAGAGGCAAAGCTCCAGGTCCCGACAATATAACAATCGAAGAGCTAAATGCATTAGGGGAACTGTGAGTACAAGTCATAACAAAATTACTCAACGACATATATAACACTGGACACATACCCGAAGATCTACTTTAATCTACCTTTGTAGCCATACCGAAGAAGTCAGGCGCCACTGATTGTGAAGATCATCGCACTATTAGTCTCATGAGCCATATAACGAACATATTACTAAGAATCATCATGATATGTGTAAGGAACAAAATAAAACGAGAAATAAGTGAGGAACAATGTGGATTTGTGGAAGGAAAGGGCACCAATAATGAAAAATACATCTTAAGAACATTGATAGAGTTATATATATATGATTTATAGAGTACACGAAAGCATTTGACAAAGTAAAACATGTGGAAATAATCAATATGCTGCAGAAATTAGACATTGATGAAAATGATCTGCGAATCATTAAAAAAAAATATGTACTGGTAACAAACAGCAGCTATACGAATTACCAACCAAAAAGTACAATTGTAATATATAAAACAAGCAGCCAGATAAGGCTGTGTTAAGACGGCGGATTTGTTTTCATTTTACAACGAACATATTATAAGATCAATAGTAGGCTAAAAAAGAAATGAAGTCAACGGTCACATCATAAATAATTAGTTATATGTGGATGACAAAGTCTTAATAGCAGAGTCAGGGAATGAACTACATGAAAATGTATACGTAATAGCAAAAGAATGCAAAAATAGGTCTCAATTTGAGTAGTAAGAAAACAGTACTAATAGTCTATCAAACAAACAATCATCACCATCATGCAGCATAAAAATAAACAAGACCAATCTGAAACAAGTACAACGCGTCAAATATTTGGGCGCAATAATAACATCAGATGGATGATACACCGCAGAAATAAAAATTAGAATAGCTCAGGACAAAATAGCATTTCAAAAAATGAAAACTATCTTATGCAACAAACTATGTCAATAGAAATGAGAATGAGAGTTCATCGGTGCTTTATACAACCAATTCTGACCTATGGAAGCGAAACCTGTACAGTAGACAAACAAATTAAAAGACGATTTGAGCAACAGAGATGGAATTTCTTAGAAGAATATTGAACGTTCACTGGACAGCTAAAAAAGACCAATGAGGAAATTCTTAAAGAGGCCAACAGAAAAAGGGAGCTCCTAAAATACATCAGAAAGAAACAATCCACATTTGTTTTGGCACATCATAAGAAGAGGAAAGTTGGAATACTTGGTTACAGCTGGCAAAATAAAAGGAAAGATAAATCGCGGACGACAAAGAGAGAAAATACTGGATATCTTGGTGTCATGGCATGGAAAACAATGAACAACATAACTAATACGATGCACTGTAGATAGAAGATTGTAGAAGAACATGATCGCCAACGCCAACCGGTATGGCACATGATGGCGATGACCTTTGTGGTATACTCAATATAGCAGAATATAAAGTGTCAACGTTAGACTTTGTTTAAATGTTCACTTACTGGGATCATTGACATGTAGACGTAACCATTTAATAACGTGGGGGTCCGTCCAGTCTAGAGTTACGTCATTGGTCATCCTACCAAGACAGGTGTTGTCATCGCCATCAATTATCGTTGGCAGCGCTTTGTCTCCATTATTATCAATGTCCCAAGTGGCTAGGTCAGCTGTACAAGTGAAACAGCGAGATTGTATACATTGTGTGTACGTGTGCAATTATATGTGTGCAGTTGTGTATATGTTTTAATGTGGATAAATGATATAACAGTTTATTAATATACTCGTGGATACGATACAACGTACTTTTTTCTTATTTTTCTTCTTTCCTTCCTCATTTGCCTTTAATCGTCGAGGGGAGCTATAATATGCGGACTTTTGCTCTTCTGTTCGCCTCTGTCACTGTTATGTTTCCTAGTGCTTCTAATATTCCATCGATCTATCTTTTCTGTGGTCGATCCTTGGATCTGTTACTCTCGCAACGTTTAATGAGGGCTCGTTCTGCTTTTATTACTGTGCCTTGTCACGTGACCACACTATTTTATCTGTTGTGTCTTTATATATTCTATGGCGGGGGCTGTTCCTAGCTTTTTTATAAGTCCTTTATTTCTGATCTTATCTCACAGACTGGTTTCTGTCATTCGTCTGACGCATTTCATTTCAGCGCATATTATATTTCTTATTGTTCTTGTATCTATGGTCCAGGACTGACATTGGTAGCACAACGTTGGGAAGAAGATTGTATTGTACAGTGCCCGTTTTCCCTATATCGTTTTTTTCCTTGATCACATTAGTGGTGATAACAGTCCAATTATTTGATAAGCTTTGATGCATCTTGAGCCTATCTCTGCTATTTGTGAATATTCGTTTGTAACTAAACTTCCTAGAATTCCTCTACTTGTTTTAGTTGTCTGCAGTCTATAATTATGTTGATGTTCTGTTTATTTTTGGCGACATTCATGACTTGTTTTGTTGATATTGATTTTCATGTTGTATTTCGTTTCCGGTTGTTTCCAAAATGGAGGAATTATTTTTCTCCGGCTTGGTATAGAACCGTTGATCAGAGGTTTAACAAGCCGCTATCGTAAAAACGATGCTGTTAATGAAACGTAGACCTGTTAAAGAATGTGTAAATTAGCAGTAGATAGTAGTGATAGTTTTTTTTCGGAACTCATCAGCACAAATACACAACTTAAGCTATTCAAATCAAATGTACTATCAACCCTTATATAGGCGTGTGAAAGTTGGAAAACAACAAGAGACATAGAATCAAAGTTGAACGCATTCGAAAATAGATGTCTAAGGAAAATACTTGGTATAGCGTGGAACGAATTCAAAACAAACGAGGAAATTAGAGAAATCTCCAATCAACCACTAATATCTTCAGTAATAAAGAAAAGACGATGGTCATATGTTGGACATGTGATGATAAGAGATAATAACCCAATAACAAAGAAAGCCCTCATATGGGAAACAACAGGTAAGAGAAAAAGAGGACGACCCAGGGAGACACTGAGAAGAACATTGATGAGTGAGGCAAGAGCAGCAGGATTCGGCTCCCTCAATGAGATAGAGCTGCTTGCACAGAACAGAGACAAATGGCGAGATTTGATAAAATATCTTTAAAAGAATTGGAAACTGCTAGAACAAAAATTCAGATAGGAGAAGGTGTATTTTAGTCTACGCCCTATGGGCCGACAACGGCTCGAAAGGTCAATAGATAGATAGTTAAATTTCGTTTACGTGCTGCTGAGTTTATTTAAGGGTTCTTGTGGGTCTTCTATATTTTTCGTGTTTTAGTGCCTGATCGTCTGCAAATAATCGCTCGTTGATCTCTTCTGTCTCCGATGGGTTGGCTAACTTGCATATACCGACCATGTATGTAATAAACAATAGGAATGATAGTACGCACCCCTGTCTTACACCTGATCTGACTTCCAAGTGGTCCGTGTAAACTGCTGCTGCTCTGACTATGTAGCTGCAGTTGATGTAGAGACTCTTAATTTGGTTGGTTAGATGTTAGCTTGCTCCGTATGTTGTTAGTATCTCCCACAGTTTTTTGTTTACTCGGTCAAATGCTTTTTTCAAGTCAATGAAAACTATGTACACATTGTGATTGTGTTCTACGTTGTTTTTTTTCTGCAAGCTGCTTTAAGGTGAATAGATCGTCAGTACATCCTCTGTTCTTTCGGAAACCCATTTGAGAATCGCTTAACTGTAGTTCTATGATAAAACGTACTGAATCTGTAATTTAAGTCTTCATTTTAATACCATATTGCATCTATGCATTATGTTTACGATTAAATGTCCCTAAAGATGAGGACAGTTTGAAACGATATATCTAAAGAATAAACGCTGCAAAGACATACAACGAATGTGTGTATAATAAATGAACTTTTTCGATGTTTTTCTACTAAAAAAGGCTTTAATACATTTAATTTATTATTACAAAGTCATCATCATCATCATCAAGTACCGTGCCTGCTGACGTAGGAGATCATGTCTCTCCACAACTTTCGATCTTGGAAGCTATTTATTATTTCTGTTGTTGACCTTCTGCCAAGCAATTCTCTTAGCTGTCTGGTATTTTTTCTCTTTGATTCCCTCTTTCTCTTCGTCACTCATTTTTTCCAGTTGTTACAATATATTCCAGTTGTTCTCTTCACATTACATGGCCAAAAACATGATGATTGTTTCTTCCTAATATTGGAAATTAGCTCTCTTTTTGCTTTCACCTCTCTCAGAACATCTTCATTGCTCTTCTTAACTGCCCATGGTACTCTCAATATTCTTCTGTAAAACCACATTTCTACAGACTCCAGTGAATTTCTTGTCTGTTGTCCTATTGTCCATGATTCGCATCCATATGTTAAAAACTGGCTCTACGTAACATTTAAGAACTCTTTTTCTTGTTTCTATTGACAAAAATGGATTGCATAGTATCTTCCTCATTTTTTAGAAAGCTGCTTTTGCCTGAGCCATTCTGCATCTCACCTCTTTTGTACATCTTCCATCTGAGGTTAACAAAGTTCCCAAATATTTAAATTCATTTACCTGTTTTAATAATATTTCACTTGTCTTTATTTTGCACTGAGGTGATGTCTTTTTCTTTGTTATTACCATTACTTCCGTCTCTTTGCTATTACAAAATACATGAGGTAAAATAGAAGCAAATCATGGACGGATCAGACAGTACATTTTGTTCTGTAGTGGTGCTTGATCGTGAACGTAGTACCTGGGAACAATGGATACGACTGGCTTTAGAGTGACATGCGTCTTTTCCGGTAGTCACCACACTAGTTAGAGAATGTTGACAACAAAACCCAGTGATTGTGGAGACATAAATGTTGGATTTGATTTTCTGGAACTCTTCTAAGACTGACGTGGACTTTTACACAGATGGGATTGTTTTTCTGCACGTATGGAACTCATGAAGTGGCGGGGCTCGTGTTTAAGGTAGAACTGCAGAGAAAGGCAGCTGTGTTTTCGATTTGACCATAAATAGTTTGGCAATGGAAATGTGGCTGTCACTAAATCAATGGTATGGCTTAATATATAGATGTATAGAAATGTGTCTTTTCTCAGTGACTCAATGATCAGACTCAGAAAGATCGCAACTTACTGGGCATGACAGCAGTGGTTAGAGTCAGTCACTGGATGGACGATATTAACGTTATACTGTTTTACTTTCATACTAGAGCATGCAAAAGGTAATGTGTGTATTGACAAGCTGGTCAGCTTGGCTGATGTTGGGAACAAATGAGTAGTGGAACGCAGCCATATTCTAAATGCCCTCAGGGACGCTGAGCATAAAAGAGATTCAAATGCTTCCTCTAAATCTACAATCATGAACAGACTGCACGAGAATACAATACCAAAATGGGAGATATCAGATGGAACCGCTACGCAAGAAACCAAAACAAAGACTAGTAAACTGACACATCATCAGGGTCAACTTCACGTTGATGCATTTAATAAAAGAAGATCTGAGTCCCTATGAAGTTATCCAACAAGGAATGAGGATGCCCTATCGACTAAACTTGCATCAGTTATACCATTTACAAATATTGTATCAATGATAGTGTTAGTGACGTCAATATCTAATATGCATGTTGTCAACACTAGATTGTAAAATTTGTTTTAATTTACAGAGCGTGGATATTTAAAAAAATGCACCACTTATTATGAAGAATGAAGAGTTTTCACGGTGATTTTGCTTTTCTGTATTGTTTTATGTAAATTATACTGCACCAACGCATTGAGATAAAGTAAAGCATCACGAATTAATCAATGTTTTATACAACATAAACAGTGAAGACAAAGACCTAGAAGTAATAAAGAATATATACTGGGAACTAAACATCAACCATAATAGCTAGAAAGCAATTGGGAATGTCGAAACAATTAAAACAGGATGTGAAGGAAGAGTGAGTTCTGAACCTAAATATATGCATACAATAATACTACGATCTTTAAAGGACATATCCCATACTGTAAATAACTTGAGATATGCCGATGACACTGTCTAAATCGCTAAAAGTGAAAACGGCGTACATATAATTATTTACTCTAAAGTTATGGGGAAAAAACGCTGAAAGGTCTTATCCTGAACAGAAGAAAAGGAAGTAATTATTCAAAACAGAAAAAAAAAACATAAGTTAAATGCTCATTAAAGTGCACGGACCACTATTGAAACATATCAATGAATTTAAATGTCTGGGAACGATGGTCACTTGACTACATGGGAACTTCCTTTGGTAGATGTACAGTGGAGGTGAATCGAAGGAAAAGGCGGCATTCCAAAGCGTGAGTAGTGAGTAAGATATTATACAGGAAATTCAGGGTGCAGAACTCAGTCGTGGTTAATGCGAAGGTCAACGCTCTCATCTGGGGTAACACCGACGAGGAAGATGCAGTCATCT
The DNA here is from genome assembly GCA_032433765.1 of Megaustenia siamemsis. NCBI lineage: Eukaryota > Metazoa > Mollusca > Gastropoda > Stylommatophora > Ariophantidae > Megaustenia > Megaustenia siamemsis. The sequence goes on along the minus strand of JAVIAB010000041.1, from coordinate 5,078,081 downwards.
ATACTGATGAATCAGTAATAGGACATCAACGGAGTACAGGGACATTTACAGCACGATGGCAGGCAGAATAGTTAAAGAAGACAGTGGTGTATACGTTATGGCCATGAGTAGCATGACGATAGATGTGATGACAGTGACAAGGACATTCATCTGGTTAGAGTACACGACTAGAACCACGCCTGCAAACGAAGTGATTCGATGAGCATGATAAGAAAAGTGAAGGCGGGCTATGTACGCAGGCAATGGTAGAATCTTTGCAGAAGTCAAAAATACGTAGATTCACCTTTGGTTACATCCCTGAACATACGGGAGTACGGGGAAATGAAAGAGCGGACATGTTGGCTTGTTGCACTGAGCTGAAGACTGTCAACCAGTGGATCAGGCGGTCGTCATCAACGCCCTCTGAGAAGCGGGAAGGATACAAAACTTCGCGAAACTTGAACTCATGTCACTCCCTCTGATGAAGTAAAGGTAAAGGTAAAGTACGAGATTTGAATGGGCGTCTTTGCACGCGAGTTTTCACCCATTTTTGCTAGGCCGTCTATTCATAAGTGTTCGGAGACTTCTGGATAGTGTCGCTACAAGCATCGAAACTTACGATGCGAGGCGACATTCCTCACCTTCCCAGAGTAATACACTGGTACCCATTTCTGCAAACGGCAAGTCGACATTTACTCGTGATATCTTACGACAAGATTCAGCAATAAATGTCTTGGGGTACATTGACAGAATGTTTATTCGGTGAGTGGCGAAATTAAAATGAAAATAAAATCTTGAGTGATCTGATAAACTGACTGAGATATGCCTTTAGTGGAAATCTCCAAAAGACATTTAAGGTCGTGTTAGTAATATATTAATAAGAAATATCATCACGGACAACAATACAACATAATATTGTACATTCTAAAACTAAATGAATTAGAAAAAAATAGTAAAGTTCAGCTCAAGATCTTGACTAGAGTCCAGTCACCAAGAAGCAAAAAAGCAGTAATGTACTGGGGAGCCAAGCCACAGGTGTTCCTGATGTTTATCCTAAACTGGTAACCGTTTCTTTAGAGGCATTTCTCTCCTTAGCACAGGCTTTTGCTAGTCATACTAAAACTCCTGCATAGACTTGCAGAACGTGTTCCTCCTGAGTCGCAATGCGGCTTCAGAGCCGGGAGATCAACCATAGACATGATATTCACACTCATACAACTGCAAGAAAAATGTCAAGAACAAAATATGCCGCTCTATATTGTCTTTGTGGATCTAACAAAGGCCTTCGACTTAGTAAACAGAGTTGGGCTCTACAGGGTGTTAGAAAGCATAGGCTGCCCACCTAAATTACTTAGGCTGATTATGTCCTTCCATAAAGACATGAATGGTAAAATCTACTGTGATGGGAGTTCATCAGAAAAATTTCAAAGTCAACAAAGGAGTGAAACAGGGATGTGTCCTCGCCCACACCCTTTTTGGTATATTTTTTCCTGCCCTCCTAAATTACGCCTTCGAAAACAGCTCAGGAGATATTTACATTCGCACTAGATCAGATGGCTCACTGTTCAACTTAGCACGACTAAGAGCGAAAACCAAAACAAATGTTGCCCTACTAAAAGAACTTTTATTTGCTGACTATGCTGCCCTAGGCGCTCATAGTGAAGCCACCCTACAATCGCTGATCAACAACCCGGACAAAACATGCTACCTTTTTCACTGTCAATTAATGTTTAGAAGACAGTAATACTAAGACAAGGTAACATCACACCTCTATTAATAACTCTAAAAGATTGTCTACTAGAATAATTTCAGAAATTTACATATCTTGGATCCACAAACCATCTCCCTTGATGAAGAAATAAACAGTCGAATTGGTAAGGCAGCTACGACCTTCGGCAAACTCACAGAAAAGGCCTGGAACAACACGAAACTAACACTGAAGACCAAACTCTTAATATATCAAACGTGTGTGCTTAGCACACTATTATATGGATCTGAAACCTGGACAACATACTCAAACCAGGAAAAAAACTAAATGTCTTCCACATGCGATGTCGCCGCAGCATAATGCACATCAAATGGCAGGACAAAATAACCAACTTAACTGTCCTGTAACGTGATAAGACCCCAACAATCATGTCGATGATCAGATGTCGAAGACTAAGATGGCTGGGATAAAAGCGAATTCCTAGGCAAGTACTATATGGTGAACTAATACACAGAAAAAGACAAATCGGCAGACCTAAACTACGATATAGAGATATCCGTAAATCATCTCTGAATGACTTCTCCATATGTGAAAATGGCTGGGAACATCTGGCAAGTAATCGCACATCATGGAGGACTTCTATAAGGAACGGTATAACATCATTTGAGACTGTGCTAAGGCACAACTTAGAAGAGAAAAGACTCACGAAAAAGGATGGAAAACCATGTGGATCAGTGAGCCTGACTTGTTCATTATGTGACTGCGTGTGTTTGTCAAACATTGGTAGAATTAGCCACGAGAGAAGCTGTTCGACAAAAACAAAACCTCAAAAAAATACACAATAGCCTCCACTAGACAGTCTGGCAAGACGAAGAGGGCCATACGATAACCGTTTCAGTAAAGATCATATCGTCTGTTATTACAGACAAGAGTTAAAGTACTTCAGGTCTTATCAACTCATCTCAAGGTGTTCAACAAGGACACTTTTAAAATAAACTGGACATTCAGAAGACTCTATTTATCCTCGCTTATTATCCGTCAATTGTAAGTAGTCTTATTGTCGTTAACACACTGTGTAATAAATCAAATTAAATAAATGTGTATTGTATACTCAAATCAGACAAGAAACTGCAAGAGAAATATCAAATCACAATTCAGAACCTGTACAATGCAATAGAGAAGATACAAAGCACTGAAGAAAAGTGGGAAATGCTAAAAGAGTCAATGCAACAAACACCAAAAGAGTTCATACCACCAGTGAGGACAAATTCAAGAAAGAAATGAATGATATATTACATTTTGCAGCTAATGGATACAAGAAGTAGAAATACAGAAAATAAAGATGGGTATAATAGATTAAAAAAAGAAATTGAAATAAATTGCAATGAAGCAAAAGAAGCATGGCTAAAGGAGAGATGCAAAAAGATTGAAATGCAACAAAAAGGAGATGCTAAAACTATATACAAACAAATTGAAGAATTAACAGGATGAAAAAAGCAATAAAAAACTGGATGTATAAGATCAAAGAAAGGAGTACTGTTGAGTGAACAAGAAAGCATAAGGGAACGATCTACATAATACATTAAAGATCTTTATAATGATGAACGAACATAAGTAAATATTAAGGATAATGGAGAAGGACCAGAAATACTCTGAAAAGAAGTGGAAGACGCCTTGCGCAATATGAAAACAGGAAAAGCTCCTGCACCAGAAAATGTAACTAAAGAAGAGATTGAAGCCATGGGTGATTTTGGAATAGAAATAATAACAAAAATATTGAATGATATCTACAACACCGTATATATACCCGACAACCTGCTCAAATCAATATTCATAGCCCTACCAAACAAAATCTAGTGCGATTGAATGCGAGGATCATCGCACAATAAGCCTTATGAGTCACATAACTAAGATATTACTAAGAATCACCATGCGAAGAGTGCGAAACAAAATCAGTCCAGAAATTAGCGATGAACAGTGTGGTTTTGTTGGAGATAAAGGAACGAGAAATGCCATATATATCATAATATCTTTAGTAGAAAGAGCCATCGAGGTGAAAACAGATCTATACCTATGTTTCATAGATTATACCAAAGCATTTGACAAAGTAAAGCACCAAGAAATTATAAAAATTTTAGAAAGCATAAACGTAGACAGCAATGATCTAAGAATAATAAAGAACATGTTCTGGCAACAAACAGCGGCCATAAGAACTGGAAACCAATTAGGAAAGTTTTAACAAATAAAACAGTGTGTTAGACAATGTTGTGTGCTGTCACCAGATTTGTTTCATATTTATAGTGAGATTATTTTAAGATCCATAAGGGGCATGGCTGGAATAAAAATTGGAGGTTATAATATAAATTATGCTGATGATGCAGTATTAATCGCTAAGAGTGAAAAGGAGTCACAAGCAATGTTGGACATTATAGTGAAAGAAAGCAAAAATAATGGACTCAAGGAAACAATATTAAAACAGGTAAATGATTTTAAATATTTGGGAACTTTGTTAACCTCAGGGAGCCGCGATAGCTCAGTGGTTAGTGAACTGGACTACCACGGACAAGGGGTAGGGTTCGATCCCAATCGACGGCTCCGGGTTCACCCAGCCTTAAATGGGTACCGGATTTTTTTCTGGGAAAGTAAAGCAGCACGGGCGTAATACCGACCACATTACCCCAAAAATCATGTGCTGAAGGTCTGTAAAATATAGGGTCACTAACACCATATTTCCCTATACGCCACTTGGCGTGACGGGGGTACTTTACTTTACTTTTTGTTAACCTCGGACGGAAGATGTACGAAAGAGATGAGATGCAGAATGGCTCAGGAAAAAGCAGTTTTCCGGAAAATGAGGAATATACTATAAATCCATTTTTGGCAACAGAAACAAGAAAAAGAGTTCTTAAATGTAATGTAGAGCCAATCTTAATATATGAATGTGAATCATGGACATTAGGACAACAGACGAGAAAATCACTGGAGTCTGTAGAAATGTGGTTTTACAGATGAATGTTGAGAATACCATGGACATCTGAGAAGAGAAATGAAAATGTTCTGAAAGAGGTTAAAGCAAAAAGTGAGCTAATTTCCAATATTAGGAAGAAACAATCATCATTTTTTTGGCCATGTAATGAAAATAGAGCAACTGGAATATATTGTAACAACTGGAAAAATTGAGGTACGAAGAGATAGAGGAAAGCAAAGAGGGAAAATACCAGACAGCTTAAGAGAATGGCTTGGCAGAAGGTCACCAACAAAATGATAAAGAACTGTCGAGATCGAAATTTGTGGAAAGACATGACCACCTACACCAGTAGGCCCGGTGCTTTAAGATGATGATTGCAAACACTTGACATATTCAATTCAGAATGTCTTTAAATTTTCTGGAATAACTCATGGACTCATTTCTATATAAAACTATCATGATATCAAACAATGTATAATTCTACAAATCCCTTTGACTGTATATAATGTCTCCTCTTGGATATCAACAAACACATGCTAAGTGTCTTTGGTCTATAGGATCTATTCTCCTTTATTCTCTTATTGAAGAAAAATATCATGGGCGGAAGACAAATAAAATAAGAAGACGATTAGAGGCCACATAAATGGGATTACTCAGAAGAAACGTGAAGCTTCGCTGGAAAGTCAATAAAAAAGGGAGACATTCGTAATGAAAGACAATACGAGAGTTCATAAAAACATCAGAAAGAAACAGTTTACATTTGTCACATCATAAGAAGAGTAAATTTGGAACACTTTGTTACAACTTGCAAAATGCAGGGAACGAGGGATCGGATCGCTGACGACAAATAAAAATATACCAGATAGCTTGGAGACCGGTAAATAATCAACAACAGAACCGATACGATGCACTAAGGGCAGAATATTGTGGGAGAACATCTTACATCAGCCGGTATGTCAGACGATGATAATGGGGCTAACAAAGACATCCCATCTTTAAAATACATTAAAGTGTTGTTTCTGGTGTTATGTTCATTGCAGAAAGGTACAGCTAATGTTATTAAATAGTAACTTAAACTTTAAACTATTAAATTGTAATTAAATTCTTAGAGGTGCGTGTGGATTTGGATCACATATTAATTTTTGGTAACGCATTCTGGGAACTTACCATATTGACAAGCTAGTCCAAACCATCCTCTCTGACACTTAGCCTTCCCAATACATTCTCCAGTGATGACATCACAAGTGTCGTCCGTGCAGTGACACTTGAACTGACAGTCTGAGCCAAACCATTCCCTCGGACACCCTAAATAGCACAAATTATTAGACTCATGTTAGACTCGGTTACTAGACTTTAGGCTGTTAATGTTTACTGTTGAGTGTCAGAGTAAGATCAGTAGAGGCACAAACGGTCGTCATCGTAGGGCTCCCAGTCTCCAATGATCTCTTAGTATAAGTTTAACTTTACGAACTAACAATTTCAACATTTCAATTTTATTACAGAAAATAAACAGTTTGTTTTTGTGTGTTTATGTTTTGGTTCAGCGAAGTACCGTCATGGCAGATGGGGCATTCCCTTTCCAACGACCTGCACAATGAATGCACATCGATCGTTCCTGTGATTGCTGTGAGTTATTCGTTTCCTTCTGCTGAATGAGGATAGCCAGGTCATGGATGTTGAACTTTGTTCCGCTGCTGTAGCTCTTGTATCCAGAACATTATCTGAGGTCACCACTTCTTGTCTCCGATAAGACGAGAACGTTAACGTCATACACTAAACGTTTAAGTAATTGACACTTAGGGCACTGTTACAGTTCTAGTGCACTGTTTTCTGCGCTGCGTGGAGAGAAGAAACATGTTGTATGGGCCACAGCTTGTCTCTTTCTTTTTCTGCCCAAGCTCGCGCCCTCCCCACTCCAGACTCAGACGCCTTCTCCTCAAATCTGTAATTCACACACGGTCATACCACAGTGCAGACTGTGACTCGGATCATTCATTAGTTTGCTGCAAACTCAATCTACTGCCCAGGAGGTTCCACTATGCCAGGCAGCCAAAGAAGAGACCTCGCATAGACATTAGCAAGCTAACACATTCTGGATTGGTCGAGCAGTTCAACAAGAACCTCAAGGAGTCGCAAAGCGCTCATGAACACTACAACAGCGCTGTCGAAAAATGGGAGCATCTCCGCAACGTCATCTACAACAACGCGGTTAGCATCTTTGGAAAACAGACACTTAAGTCTCACGATTGGTTTGAAGCCAACTCCCATGTTATGACACCCGTAATCGAAGCTAAACGCGCAGCCTTCTTAGATCACAAGCGCGCACCTAATGCAAATACTCTGCAGGCTATTAAAATGACCAGAGACAAAGTCCAGCAAACAGCTCGACGCTGTGCTAATGAGTACTGGCTCCAGCTTAGCGACAGCATCCAGACTGCATCTCAAACTGGAAACCTAAAAGTAATGTATGATGACATAAAGAAAGCCCTTGGACCAACAAAATACACTATTGCCCCACTAAAGTCATCCACTGGGGAGAAAATAACATAGTGGCAAACAGACGGAAAGATGGGTGGAGCATTATTCTTCACTTTATTCAATAGAAAACACTGTTACACCAAACACCCTTGACGTCATACAATGTCTCCCACCTATGGAAGAGTTGGACATTGAACCAACCGTAGAGGAACTTAGCAAGGCCATAGATAGCTTGGCCACAGACAAGGCTCCAGGACAAGATGGGATCCCTCCCGATCTGATTATATCCTGCAAAGGTGCATTGTTACATCCCCTGCTTGAAGTACTACATCTATGCTGGAAAGAGAAAGTCATTCCTCAATATTAGAGATAATCCGTGATTGTAACTCACTACAAAAATAAAGGAGATAGAAGCGACTGCAACAACTACAGAGGCAAGATATTCGCCAGAGTCATCTTAGGAAGGCTACAAAAACTCGCAGAACGCGTATATCCTGAATCGCAATGCGGCTTCAGATCCGGAAGATCAACTGCAGACATGATTTTCTCCTTATGTCTACTTCAAGAAAAATCTAGAGAGCAGAAAAAGTCTCTCTTCATAGCCTTTATCGACCTTACAAAGGCATTTGACCTTGTCAGCAGACAAGGAAGCCAGGAGAGTTGTGGTAAAATACTTTCCAAAATAGGCTGATGCGTTCTTGCTCCAACTCATATGGAATCTTTTTCGCTGTTCTCTTAAAACATGCATTCTCACATGCAAATGAAGGTGTCTATCTGTACACTAGATCTGATTGCCGATTGTTTAATCTATCGAGACCAAAGGCAAGGTCTAAGATCAGACATATCTCTATTAGAGATCTGTTATTTGCTGACGACGCTGCGCTTGTCACGCAAAGTCAGGAAGAACTCCAGAGCATGGTACATCGCTTTGCGCATGCCTGCCGAGACTTCGGTCTAACAATAAGTTTGCAGAAAACTAACATACTCGGTCAGGACGTCGAAGCAACAACTGCAATCTCTATCGGCAACTATAAACTTGATATCTTGCGGCAGTATAACTACCTGGGGTCCATCATCAGCAACAGACTATCTTTAGATACAGAAATTGACACACGTATTTGTAAAGCTGCTACCACCTTTGCCCGTCTTTCTAGGCGTGTCTGGCAAAACAGCAAATTGACAATTAAAACAAAAGCCGCAGTGTACAATGCCTACATACACATTATCCTCCTGTATGGACAAACGTGGAGGTCCTGACTTTGCCAGGCCTACCGAATATCTACACGCTGCTCAAACAATGAAGGTTACGCTGACTTAGCCATGAACACCGTATGAAAGATGGCCGCGTGCCAAAAGATATACTCTACGGACAACTGGCATATGGTAAAAGAACTAGGGGGCGCCCAAAACTTCGATTTGTAGATGTGTGTAAACGTGACATGAAGACTCTGAACATAAACCCTGCAGCATGGGAAGACATAGCTGCAGACCGCAATCTCTGGAAACACACTCTAAAGGTTCACCTCAAAGAAGAAGCAGACAGATTAATAGAGAAAGAGAATACACGACGAAAGAAAAGAAAGGAAAAAATAACATTTCTAGGGGTGCTGAAAAATCCATAGTCAACTATGACTGACGGAGGCTACTATAGTCAACTATGACTGACGGAGGCTACTATAGTCAACTATGACTGACGGAGGCTACTATAGTCAACTATGACTGACGGAGGCTACTATAGTCAACTAAGACTGACGGAGGCTACTATAGTCAACTATGACTGAGGGAGGATACTATAGTCAACTATGACTGACGGAGGCTACTATAGTCAAATATGACTGACGGAGGCTACTATAGTCAACTATGACTGACGGAGGCTACTATAGTCAACTATGACTGACGGAGGCTCCTACTACTACTATTACTACTACTTTGGTATACTTACTATGGTTTTTATTTCAAGGTCATTATTATATTGTTGAAATGTTATTTTAAGATGTTTGTATGTAAGTAAAATAAGAACATAAAGAGAGAGATAAGTATGTGGAGTCCATGTATGAATTGGGTGTATGTATGAGTGTGTATTTCTTGAGTCTGGTTATAGATTGATGTGTAGGAATGTTTATTTGTTGAGACTGGGTTAACGACTGATGTGTAGGATTGTGTATTTGTTAAGACTGCGTTATAGATTGATGTGTAGGATTGTGTATTTGTTAAGACTGCGTTATAGATTGATGTGCAGAATGTAAGGATGTATTGCGTTTGAGGTCTATGTTAATAGTTAATGTGAGGTCTCAGCAAGTGAAATGTGTTTTACTATATATCATCATCATCAACCTCATCAAGTACAGTGCCTGCTGGCGTAGGTGATCATGTCTCGCCACAACATTCGATTTCAATAGTTATTTTTCATTTCCGTTGTTGATCTTCTGCATAGAAAATCTCTTAAACTGTATGGAATCTCTTCTCTTTGCTTCCTCCTATTTTTTCGCCCCACGATTTTTCCAGTTGTTACATTATATTCCAGCTGTTCCCTTCTCATCACATGCCCAAAAATGTAAGATTGTATCGTCCTAATGTTTTGTCCCCCCCCCCCATTTTCAGTACGTTTTCATTACTCTTCTAAGCAGTTCATGTTCATGGTATTCTCAACATGCTTCTGTAAAACCACATTTCTACGGCATCCAGCGATTTTCTTGTCTGTTGTCACATTATCCATGATTCACATGCATATGTTAAGACTGGCTTTACCAACATTTAAGAACTTTTTATCTTGTTTCTATTGTCAACAATTGATTGCACAGTATCTTCCTCACGTTTTGAAAGGCTGATTTTGACTGAGCCATTCTGAACCTCACCTCTGTTGTAGATTTATCATATGCGGTTAACAATGTTCCAAGATATTTAAATGCATTTACCTGTTTTAATAGTGTTCAACATGTCTTTATTGTGCGCCGTGGTGATGAATTTTTCTGTATTGTTATCATTTTTTTCTGTCTGTTTACTATTAAGACTGTGTCCTTTAGTTTGTATTTCTTTCACTATAACATCTAACATTTCTTGTAACTCATTTTCGCTCTTGGCGATTAAGACTATATCATCAGCATACCTTAGATTATTTATATTAAGACCTCTGATTGTTATTCCAGGCATGCCCCTTACGGATCTTAAAATAATATTACTATATATATTAAACAAATCTGAAGACAGCCCACAACCATGCCTAACACCCTGTTTTATTTGTTGAAACATTCCCAATTAATTTCCAGCTTTTATACCCGTTGTTTGTTGCCAGTACATTTTCTTTATATTATTTTTAGATCTTTGCTGTCTAATTTATACTTTCTACATTTTTTTCTTGATTATTTCTTGGTGCTTTACTTTGTCAAATGCTTTGGTATAATCTAAGAAACATGGGTATATATCTGTTTTCACCTCTATGGCTTTTTCTACTAAAAATATTATGATATATATAGCATAGTTTATTCCTCCATCTCTAACAAAAACACACTGTTCATCACTAATTTATGGGCTGATTGTAGGCTTATTGTGCGATAATCATCGCATTCCACCGTACCAGATTTCTTTGTTCTTTGCTAGCGCTATGAATATTGATTTGAGCTGGTCTTCAGGTATATATCCGTTGTAGTAGATATCATTCAATGTTGTTATTATCACTCACCCCTAGCTAACGCCTTTGTTAACTTGGATACTTCAGTTAGTCGGAAAGTTGTACTTTTTTTGTTTGTTTGACAGATCTGGTACTCATGTTCACAAATAATACATCCAGTGACAGGATGTACAGAATACATTTTACCTACTTCTCTGTTGACATCCTTCTCCAATGAAAGCATCAGCACAGCCAGAAATGCAGTCACCGGTACTAACAAAACACTGTTCATCTTTGTTTGCACAGTGGCATTCCAATTCACACTGTCGACCAAACCTGCCGGGCGGACATAACGTGTCTGTGGATATAAGGTAATGGTGGGGTTAGAAACACAAACTCCAGCATGTACTTTACAATTGTCTTCTAATAAGTTAAATGTATTTTTAATAAAAGTCAGAGTTAGTCTTAAAATAATGAGAGTGTGTTACATATTGACATATTATTACAAATTAATTGTTAGTTTAAGTCCTGTGACAAAACATTAAAACACAACAACTATTCAAATAATCAGTTTCTTATAGACTATAAGTACTTGATGAATATGCACTTTTATTAAAGTGATGACTATGGGCTCTTGGTCAAAGATACAGACAACACGTACCCGCTTAATCAAAAGCGTGGACTGAAAGCAGTCTAGAGTTTAAACGCAAAATAAATACAAAATGGTTCCAATCAGCTAAAGTAGTAGAGCACCTAGATAAACTACGACGTTTCGATAAAAGCCTTTATCAAGTACAAAACAACAAATATAAGCAAGTAATAAATGTAAACGGTAGAACACTGATCTGAATATGACGTAATAGGAACAAATGCCATATTGACGTGCCTGTTTTTTTGTTATTATCTCCCATCTGCATTTTAAAGCTTAGGACTGACAGGGAAACAACAAACAGAAATTAACGAAGATGCCACTCCAAATCAAAGTGATATCTCAGTGACAGACTTATTGGTCTAAATAGTTAATAGAAATGAATGAGGTAAGGAAAGTAAGCTGTCCACAAATATCGCGTTGTAGTATGATATGTTTAGTCCAAATGTGCTCATGAAGAAGTTAGTTATAAACCACAACACAGCAATAACTATGTTCATTTAATATCTTTCAAAGTCAAGGAACAGGGGATGATACATAGTGGGAAGATTGTTGAAGAAGAGGAAGCTAATCCATTAATGTTATTGCACTAATTAAACAAACATGATCACTTGAAATAAGAAGAAATGTTCTATTAAAGGTTAACTCATTAACCTAGTCGTGTGCTTGCAATAGTTTGTGAATAGCTAATTAGAAATGAGAGAATATGGGTCAAGGTCAATTAAAGCCAACGTTATAAAGGGTGGAGTGGAGCGTGTGAAAATGAGTTTATGAAGCCAGGAGAGTTGTGGTAAAATATATGTTAGAACCACATAATTTAAAAAAAAGTATTGATCCAGATCTAAAGGGTTTGCTAACCTAAAGGTCTCTTTATATAATTTGATTTTACTAATAATTCACTGGAGCACAGCTAGAGCATGTGAGGGATAGTACCTGATTACAAGAGCTGTGGCAGTGTGTAAAATAGCGTGATTAATTTATAACACAGAAACTGCAACTATTTTCAGCAACACTTGTTTTCTACGCATTATATAATGACTCAAGTGGTGGTCTTGATCTCGTACACATGTACGTTCATACAGTCCTTTAGTTACACAACTCATAACTCATCTGGATACTTATCTTGGTTGAAAAATTGAGTCAATCTTTGCACACGATGTTGACTGTGACCGTCTAATCATCCATCAAACTAAATTGTTAGTGGACATTCTGTATATGTGTCTAGGCTACCGACGGTATTAAATGGCACTCTCGGCAGAACTTCTTGTACTTGGCATAAAATCACACACACACACATGATAATATGCATTCTGTGTAAAATATTTACCAATAGCATTTTCTATTTTTTCTATTAAATCAGTGTACTCCTATGCGAAATAAACACTGGTATTTAGAGATACAAAATATCCATTTATAGCTAAACATCTTCCTTTGAGACAAATCTTTCTTAATAAACTTCTCACTAAAACATCTCTGGATCAGTCCTCGCTTTTCTAAAGGACTCAATCTGCGTCTCCTTTAAATTTTTCGAAGACTGAATTCCCAAAAAACTTTAGAAGAAAGAAACAATTAAGACAAAATCAAAACAAGCTGAAATGAAGAGCTCAATTAATATATTCATCGATACGGAATACATACCTCCATATACTTCAAGCTCACAGATAGTTAGTATAACATAGCCTTCGTAAATAGAAAAGTCAGGTGTAGTAGCTTCTAAATAAATCTTGCTTACGCCCGATAACATCTCAACTGGTTCAAGTGTATACATTTCTTGAGCGGTTGAACTAGTGTCTTGATATGTTAACAGTTCTCTACCGCTTCTACTAAAAGCTTTTAGTTTAAATCCCATAAGGCTAATGAAGACATCTGTAGAAAATAATGAAACAATTGTACATTATGCCAAACAATGACAGTAAGAATGACAGAACGAAATAAAGAAATAAATAAAGAACTAAAGAATGACGGAAAGAAAGACAGAAAGAAAGAAGGAAAGAAAGAAAGAAAGAAAAAGATAAAGAAAGAAAGAAAAATAGAAAGAAAGAAAGAAAGAAAAACAATTAGTGCGTATGATGAGGCCAAAACCAAACTACTTGCATGTCTGATCCCATAACTTTATCGGGAGTTATTACACCCATACGATGGGTTCTTCAAATTTCTCCCTTTCATGATTTTCTTCCAAAGTTTTGATTTTTCAGTCTGTGATATTTTTGTCACAAACTAAACTACGGTTGGTGGTCCACCCAGTACAACACAAAAGTCAAACAAAGAACAACTGAGAGTTGTGTGCCTCGGTCGATTCTATTTGGGTTTGAATGAGAGAGACCAACTGAAGAAAACGAAGCCATCATTGTATATCACTACCAGTCTGAAAAAAAAATGTGTAGATTATTTTCAATAAATAAAATAAACTTTAACCATTAGTAGACACGCATTCCTCACCAGACGAAGAAGGACAAAGAGATAGAGGGAAGCAAAGAGAAAAGATATTGGGCAACTTAAGAGAAAGGCTTGGCAGAAGGTCAACACTAGAAACATTAAATTACTGTGGAGATCGAAAGTTGTGGGGAGACATGATCACCTACACCTGCAGGCACGGTACGTGATGATGAAGACGATGATTAGACACACAGACTAGACATATGGACTACCTTTTTGTCATGACCATTTTAAGTAAATAAAAAAAAAACAGAAGAGCTGTAATAAATGTAATAAAAAATATGTCATTTGCAGTAGTTTAATCATGTATTGTATACTAAAAAAAAATTAAACCTTGGCTGGCAACCCGTCTAGAAGAAGGGAAACTTCGACCACAAAACCCTCCACTACCTTGTGGACTAGTTTCTAGTTAGAATCGAAGGTTATGGGAGTACACCCAGAGTAAAAATCCGGAGGGAGAGACCCTAAGGCAGTGGACGGCGTTAATCGTCTTTCTGGCATCCCTGCACCTTCTTTCAATTCCGAACGTATGGACTTTGTCCCTCCTTCGGAAATCCTTGAAACGAAGACGAGAGGGGGATAGTGCGACTGGGTAAAACACTATCTCCATATTCTGTGCCCAGGCAGAGTAGGCAAAGTGAAATTCAAAAGGAAGAAATTACCAATGTTTAAACTTGGCACATGGAACGTAAGGACCATGTGCCCTGGACTTACTAAAACAAGCACACTGAAAGAAGGACAAATTAGAACAACAGCACTCATAGATAAAGAACTAAATAGGCTACATGTTGATATTGCTGCCCTACAAGAAACACGACTCTCAGACTGTGGTTCTGTAAAGGAAGAAAACTATACTTTTTTTCTGGCAAGGCCTAAGCCCCGAAAAACCACGTATACATGGAGTAGGCTTTGCTGTACATAACAAACACATAAACTCCATAACCACGCCAAAAGGAGTGTCTGAACGCTTGATGATACTCCAGCTACATACGAAGAGTGGATTAATAAATATCATTAGTGCCTATGCACCAACGTTGGCTGCATCAGACGAAGAGAAAGACAACTTCTACCAACAACTGCAAATGACCATTGACTCACTTCCAAAAGAGGAACTATTATACTTACTCGGTGATTTCAATGCACGCACAGGATCTGATCAGCAATATTGGCCAACATGTCTAGGTCACCACGGCATTGGAAAAATCAACGGAAATGGCCAGCGACTCCTAGAATTCTGCTCAAATAATCACCTATGTGTAACAAATACCTACTTTAATGTGAAACACAAGCATAAAGTAAAATGGCGTCATGCTAGAAGTGGTCACTGGCACCAACTAGACCTAGTTCTTACAGTCTTTAAATAACATCAGAATAACACGAACATATCACAGTGCTGACTGCAACACAGACCACGCTCTAGTCATTAGTAAGATCAAAGCCAGAAGTAGTCGTATCTACAAATCAAGAGAGCCTGCAGCAGCCAAGATCAACATCACAGCGACAAAAACCACACCAACCGAAGACATTTTTAGATCCAAGTTTGATGAACTGGTAGAAGAAGTAGAAGATGCATCAAGTGTGGATGACAACTGGTGCTACCTGAGAACACACATCTATAACTGCGCTCTATCTACCTACGGCCAGAAACGGTTCTCAAAGAACGACTGGGTCGAAGAAAATGCAGCAAGACTAGACCCACTAATAGCTAATAAGAAAAAGGCTCTACTGAACTTCAATAATAATCCCAATCAAATCACCAAGGATCAGCTCAAACATGCGCCAGCCACCCTACAACGCGAAGCAAGAAGATGCGCAAACGAATACTGGAACAATCTATGCTCTGAAATACAGAAAGCCTCAGACAGGGGCGACTCAAAAACCATGCATGACAATATAAAAAAGGCCCTTGGACCAAAAATAACCAAATTAGCCCCCCTAAAATCCAAGTTTGGAGAACCTATTACTGACAAGGGACAACAAATGCAAAGATGGATTGAACACTACTCTAATCTATACAGTGACGACAGACCAGCAAACACAGCTCTAGCACAATCAATACCCAAATATCCTACAATGTTTGAACTGGATGTTGAGCCTACTATGAACGAACTTGCTGACGCTATAAATGCCCTCTCAAGAGGAAAAGCTGCAGGAAATGACAACATTCCCACAGATGTACTAAAGGACAACCTAAGCGTACTACTTCCACACCTATACAAACTGCTAATTAAATGCTGGAGAAACGGAGAAATACCTCATGATATGAGAAATGCCAAGATTATAACGCTGTACAAGAATAAAGGAGACAGGGGCGACTGCAATAATTACAGAGGCATTTCTCTCCTTAGCACAACAGGCAAAGCTTTTGCTAGAGTCGTACTTAATCGCCTGCATAGACTTGCAGAACGGGTGCTTCCCGAGTCCCAATGCGGTTTCAGACCCGGGAGATCAACCATAGATATGATCTTCACTCTTAGACAACTGCAGGAAAAATGTCGGGAACAAAATATGCCGCTCTATATTGCCTTTGTGGATCTCACAAAGGCATTCGACACAGTAAACAGAGATGGTCTCTACAAGGTGTTAGAAGGCATAGGCTGCCCTCCTAAATTACTTAGGCTAATAATTTCCTTCCATGAAGACATGAATGGCAAAGTCCATTTTGATGGGGGTCCATCAGAGAATTTCAAAGTCAACAAAGGAGTGAAACAGGGATGTGTCCTCGCCCCCACCCTTTTTGGTATATTTGTTGCTACCCTCCTAAATTACACCTTCGAAAACAGCTCAGGAGATATTTACATTCGCACTAGACCAGATGGCTCACTGTTCAACCTAGCACGACTAAGAGCAAAAACCAAAACAAATGTTGCCCTACTTAAAGAATTTTTATTTGCTGACGATGCAGCCCTAGTCGCTCATAGTGAGGCCACCCTACAGTCGCTGATCAACAACCTGGATAAAGCATGCGACCTTTTTTCACTGTCAATTAATGTTCAGAAGACAGTAATACTAAATCAAGGTGACTTCAAACCTATATCTATTACTCTAAAAGACTGCCCACTAGAATCAGTACAGAAATTTACATATCTTGGATCCACAGTTACGCAAACCATCTCTCTTGATGAAGAAATAAACTGTCGAATTGGTAAGGCAGCTACGACATTCGGCAAACTCACAAAAAGGGCATGGAACAACACGAAACTAACTCAAAAGACTAAACTCTTAATATATTAAACTTGTGTGCTTAGCACACTACTATATGGATCCGAAACCTGGACAACATACTCAAACCAGGAAAAAAGACTAAATGTCTTCCACATGCGATGTCTCCGCAAAATAATGCACATCAAATGGCAGGACAAAATAACCAACTTAACGTCCTGCAACGTGCTAAGACCCTAACAATCATGTCGATGCTCAGAAGTCGAAGGCTAAGATGGCTGGGGCATGTCCAACGGATGGAAGAAAAACGCATTCCTAGGCAAATACTATATGGCGAGCTAAAACACGGAAAACGACAAATCGGCAGACCTAAACTACGATATAGAGATATCTGCAAATCATCTCTGAAAGACTTCTCCATCTGTGAAAACGACTGGCAACATCTGGCAAGTGATCGCACATCATGGAGAGCACGTATAAGGAACGGTATAACAACATTTGAGACTGTTCTAAGACAGGACTTAGAAGAGAAGAGACTCATGAAAAAGGATGGTAAACCCTGTGGACCAGCGAGCCTGACCTGTTCATTATGTGACCGCGTGTGTTTGTCAAACATTGGTAGAATTAGCCACGAGAGAAGCTGTTCGGCAAAAACAATACCTCAAAAAAATACGCAATAGCCTCCACTAGACCGTCTGACAAGACGAAAATGGCCATATATACCCACTAAGTTTCTCGTTTCCTGCTGTGCCAGATTTAACTCTCAACTTTTTCACCCGAAAGAGTGACGTGGACTCACATTTGTCGAAATCCTGTACTTCCCATATCTTGGAGGGCATTGATGATGTCTCCGATCCATTAGTTCATCGTCTTCAACGACAGCGCAGCTAACCCGCCTGTCCGCTCTTTCATTTCCTCGTACTCATGCATGCCCAGGGACGTAGGCAAAGGTGACCATATATATTTTTGATATTAGCAATGACTCTACCCATTGCCTGCATTCAGATTTCGCCATCGCTTTTTTTGTTATCGTGCCCATTGAATCACTCAGTATGCAGGCGTGGGAATATTCGTGTGACTCTAAAGCAGATAAATGCCCTGTTCACTGCCATCACCTCCATCGTCATACTACTTGTGGTCATAACGTATGCACCACTGTGTTATTTGCGAAATATGCCTGCCGAACCATCTGTAAATGTCCATGAAGTCCTTTTTTGTCGTATTACAGATCCATCTGTATAGATGACTGCATTTTTATTATCAGTGATATCCCAGGTGAGATCGTTAAGCTTCGCATCGACCACGACTAAGTTCTGTTCCCTACATTTCCTGTCGAGTGTGACAATATACGAGATTATCCCATTGAATGAAGTAAACACCTGTATCCACTCCTCACCAGCGTTGTTATTGGTAAGCCCACATACCTGTTTGATGACATTTTCTGTTCAGCCCTCCCATGATTTGTTTCCTTTTAGCGTGGATCCATTCCCTGTGATGAATTCGTAGTGCAATGGATGTCCTTTATCTGCACTGATCTTCATCTATGCCCGTGCCCTCCAGATCTTGATCATGTCATTCAGGGTTGGAAAACAAGAAGGTAACTCATTGCTGCACAGGGAGTGTCCCTCGTGTACCCCATGATACTGCACACAGTTTCAATTTGTATTTTCTCCAGCCTGTCAATTTGTGTCGTATTAACAGTCAGAATTGACAGGGCATGCTCGATTGGTACAAGAACTAGTCCCTGGATCAGAGGGGTACGTATCCTCTGCTCGATGTTGGCAGCTGCCATAACTTTCAAGGCGGGTAATCCTTTGCAGGATTTTGTTACAACTTATTTGATATGGTCCCGAGAACAAAGGCTGTGATCAAACTTAACTTCGCTGTACGTCATCAATATGTGCCTGATCACTACACCAGCTCCCATTAGTACCACCGGTGTTTCCGTGTTAACTACATTATTGTTAAGGCCGAACAATGCAACTGATGCTTTATTAGGATAAACCTATGCACCTGATACTCCACAAAATGAAGAGATCTAATAGAGTTCATTCTCCAGTGTGGATGATATTTACCTTTGATAAGTAGTAACCAGATTAGGACAACGGTGACATGTGTTTTTTCACACACAACAGTCGATCCTAATGGTGATGATTATGTAGCAAGAGCACTTAATAGAGTAACTCAGTTCCATAATTTAGATACAATTGGTATAAGCACTAGAACGAACTATTATTACTATTTACCTTTTATTTAAAAAAAATAATCAAAACGCATGCCAGAGCACCACACATTGTGTAACTTCGTTGCATTAAAAGTAGTCCTAATCAAAACTTAGTGTTTTCTATTGTGATACTTTGTATTGGTTGTTTTGGTCTTCATTCTGCACCAGTGTTACTTGCTTGTGTCTATTGATGTGTGTACAAAAAATCAAAAGAAGTAATACCAATACCTAAAATAATTAACACACAAAAAATGGATGACAGAGGAAATATTAGAACTAATAGAGGGAAAAATGCTAACAGACAATAAAGGTATAATGGATAGATGGCAGGAATATATAACAGAACTATTTCATGATCAAAGGGACAAGAAGCCAGTTATAAAATATGCATCAGGCTATAAAATCTTAAAATCTGAGGTGGAAAAAGCTATAAAAACAATGAAAAAGGGAAAAGCAGCAGAACCTGACTTCATAAGGATAGAGATGATACAGAAGATTTAGGAAAAATAGCGGTACAAAAGAAGCCATTTTCTACATGAGAACATTAATCGAAAAGTACACAGAAGTAAACAAACTGATATATGCCTGCTTCATAGACTACACTAAAGCTTTTGATAGAGTACACAATAAACAACTTATAGAATGAAAGAGATACATCTAGATGACATAGACATACGACTAATATGTAATCTATACTGGGAGCAAATAGCAATAATAAATTATAACAAAGAGAAATCTACACCCATTGATATAAAAAGATGAGTAAGACAGGGATGCATCCTATCGCCAAGCTTGTTCAATCTATGCACTGAGCAAATCTTTAAAAACATCATAGAGATGGCAGGCCTACAAATTAATGGAAATATAATCAATAACCTAAGATATGCTGACGATATTGTACTACTAGCAGAAAATCCTAAAGATCTAATACAATTACACAATGAAATAAAAATGACAAGCAAAAAATATGGACTAGATATGAATATCAAAAAGACTAAAACTATGATCATAAACAAAGAAAATACTCAAAACCCACAAGTGGATATCAAAATTGATGGAATAGACTTTGAGACAGTTCAGAACTACAACTACCTTGGACATACTATAACCAGTGATGGAAAATGTACAACTGAAATAAACAAAAGAATAGGAATGGCAAAAAGTAATTTTAATGTCATGAAGAACATACATAACATCAAAACAAATAACACCAGGGCTAAAACTATGAATAGCAATATGTTACATCTTCTCAATATTCCTATATGGTGCCGATACATGAACAAGAAACAAAACAGAAAATTGAAATCTTTGAAATGTGGATATATAGAAGAATAGGTAGAATTGGATGGAAGGAAAAGTAAACAAACGATGAAGTCTTAAAACAACTAAAAATGAAAAGAGAACTACTTAGCACAATTCAAACAAGACAAATGCGATTGTTGTGTCTTTTTGTTAAAAGACACAACAGCCTACAAAAAGAAATGATGGAGGGTAAAATACAAGATAAAAGAGGCAGATGCAGACCTAGACTAACATGGACGAGTAGCAAGGAAAGATGGACAAATCAGCCTATGACAACGTGCACTATCAAAGCAAGAGACAGGGAAGAATGGCGCTCCATGGTAGCCAACCTTCGTTGCGGAGATAACACTCGATGATGATGAATGAAGGGATGACGAAATCATAAGAAAGAAGAAAGGACATACAAAATATAGCACAACCATATCCAAAACAAATGCAAATACATTAAGGATTGATGGTTCAAGCAGAAATGTGAACAAATGGAAAAACAGCAAAATAAAGACTCAACATGTATGCATTTATGTGTGAAATCTTCTTCTCCTCTTTTTTTCACTTTTCTCTGATACCTAAAAGGTGCCATGGTTTATATCATTTGTCGTTCTTGTGCTGCTCGAATTGTCTGAATTAGTGATTTTCATTTGTTGTTACATGTCTCTGTCACTGCATCTATCCATCTTCTTCTGGGTCTTTCTCTTGGTCTTTTTCCATGCATTCTCGAGAAGAACGCCCTTGATGGTGATTGGTAAGGATTCATTCTGACCTGGTGGCCAAAGCATTTAAGTTGTTGTTCTATATATTCTTGGCAGAGTTTTGTTCCTACCATTTTTCTTATGGTTTCATTTGGTATTCTATCTCTTCTTGTGTTGTTTGTTACTTTTCTCAAGCAACGCATCTCACATGTATTGATCTTTCTTAAATGTTATTTAGAAAATGGTCCATGTTTGACTTTTATAGCATAAATTTGGTATGAAGATGCTATTTATCATTTGTTGTTTAGCTGGCATAGAAATGTCTGGATGTCTTAGCAATGGTGAAAGCTGGTATGTGACAGCATTTGCTTTTTGTATTCTCATGTCAATTTCACTGTCTAGTTTTCCATCTTCTGTGAACATTGTGCCTAAATACTCGAATTCCTCTACTTGTTTTATTTCTTTATCTTTTATCCTGATGTTTAGTGGGTGTCTTAATTTGCTTATTCTTTTAGCCTCTGTTTTTGCTGTGTTAATTTTCATACTGTAGTTTGTGTAGCTTTTATCTAGTGATGTTAAATGATGTTGTAGCAGGTTTTCATCCTCATATATTAGGCATTGGTCATCTGCGAGAGTAGCTCGTTGAATGTGTGAAATCAATGGAAGGAAATATAATAATGGGAGAGGAGAAGATAATGGAAAGATGGACAGAATTTATCTGTTACTCTATGATGATGAAAGAGCAGAGCTAACAATTCAAACAAAGACACAGGTCCATAAATAATGCAAAGTGAAGTAGAGGACTTTTGAACAGGACCAGCTCAAATAATCCTCCAGATATGCTACCAGCAGAAGAAGAGTTACACGTTAACTGTGGTAAACCAAGCAAAGAAGAAATAATGAAAGCCATCAAACTATTAAAAAAATGGAAAAGCCACAGGACCAGATGAAATTCCTTCGGAAGCCATCAAGGCAGATATTAACACATCTACCAAGATGTTATTTAATCTATTAGATAAAATTTGGGAGAGGGAAGAAATACCTAAAGACTGGAGAGAAGGTTATAGGATCAGACTACCAAAGAAAGGAAGTTTACTGGAGTGCACAATTTATAGGGGAATTATACCACTATCAGTGCCAGGAAAAATATTAAGCAGAATAATTCTGGAGAGACTAAAAGAGACCACAGAGAAACATTTGAGAGATGAACAAGCAGGATTTAGGAAGAACAGATCATGTGCTGATCAAATAACTACTCTACGTAAAATAGCAGAACAAAGTTTAAAACTATAGCTTGTTTCATAAGTCGTGCCCAACTTTTAAAATCAATATCTTTTAAACCGCTTTTTGTAATTGTTTTCAAAATTTGCATGTAAAGTTATAATGATTAGAACCCAAAAGGGAATTAATTTCATTAAAAACAAACATTTGGTTATTATTATTGCTTATTTGATTTATATAAATTTATAACGACCCATTGATGTAGTCAAAACTTAGTGTTTACAGTATTTAAGTTAAAAATAGCGATTACAAATCTATACACGCTCAAATTTACGATTTTGCACGCTTTAAACGTTAGTTGTCTGACACAATTAGACACTTGTAGAAAACACGAGGCATTGTGTGTTCCATTTCCGTTCATCCATAGGTGTATACGTGGAACGCTAACATTTATCATGAGTCTTAAAATGAAATTCTGCAGTTTACAAAACATCGCAATAAAAATGTATGACTATTTTTGCAAAGAGGCTAAACGAGGAAGATTATTTCATTCTTTAGAAAACCCTGAGAATAGGACAAGACACATTTTGGATTTATCTGAACGGTCATTTAATCGCTGGATTCAAGCACGTGACCGTCAATGTTCAAAATATACAAAATCACAAGGAAGAGCAAAAATGTTGGATAATTTCGACAGTGAACTTATTAGAAGTGAAATTCGCAAAATGTTGGGTATGAATGAAACTGTTACAATAAGAAAATATTAAAAGTATCGCTGAAAAAGAACAACAGTATTGAAATATCAAAGTCTACATTATGGAGGAATGTGAGAGCTGCAGGCTTTACATTCAGAAAGTATTCCAATGGACGAAACATCATCTGTGAGAAGCCACATATAGTAGTCATGAGAAGCAAGTACTTACGTGAAGTAAAAGAGGTGCGCAAGCAAGGTTATGATATTGTGTACTTGGATGAAACATGGATCAATGCTCACCACACTAACCAAAGGGAATGGCAGTCATCAGATGGAAAGATTAAGAGATTAATACCAAGCAGCAAAGGACAGCGCTTGATAATTGCTCATGTAGGTAGTCGACAACATGGACTAATACAGAATGCAGAGTTCATTTTTCTTTCAAAATCCATAGACAATCGGGATTATCACTCTGAGATGAATGGTTACATATTTAGACATTGGATTGAAAATTCTGTTCTCCCATCACTAGATCGACCATCTTGCCTAATAATGGACAATGCAGCGTACCACAACATTGTTGCACTTGAAGATAAAGTCCCGACGTCATCCAGTACAAAAGATGCTATTAAGATATGGCTCACAAAGGAGCACATACAATTTAATAACATGTACTTAAAACCTGAATTACTATCTCTAGTAAAGCAAAAGCAGAGGACAAAGATTTTTCAAATAGATAAGATTATCCAAGAGCACGGTCATATAAGTTTGAGGCTGCCACCTTACCATGCTCATTTAAATCCAATAGAACTAATCTGGGCAAAATTAAAAGGACAAGTGACAGATGAAAATAAAACATTCAAAATATGCGATATAAAGACTCTTGCTAATCTCGCTTTATTAAATATAGACAAAGATTATTGGGCTAAATGTGAATACCACGTCTTAAAACAGGAAGAGGAATATTGGAAAAATGATGGTTTGTGGAATGTTCAACCCCAAACAGTTATTAATCTTTTAGACTCGTCTGATTCAGAATGAAAGTATATAGCCCCCACAATGTTGGCCCCTATATTACCTTAAATTATTTCAACAAACAGTCCTTTTCAGGACCACACAACTATGAAAATTGGACATACAGCTTGATATTATCGTCCGTCCTCGAACTGAGCAGACAATAATTATCCTGGTGTTTTGTTTTATCCAGTTATTTCCCCATTACGGCCACGCCTTTACCTAGTGAAAATTAATCGTAGACCAGCAACTACGGTAATTTCTATTCTTTAGGGCTTCACAATTTACAATTTTGACAAACATCAAAGAAATATCTCCGCTTTAAGAAAACTGCAGCTGCAAGATATTTGTTAAATATACATTTAAAGGGTCTTTTGCATTCTAATAACATTCGGAAAATTTCAAAAGTATTTAACAAACGGTTAGAGAGTAATAGCGTTTTGAAGTTGGGCATATGTTTTGAAACGAGCTATAAAATCTCCACTTTATATTGGATACATAGATTACGAAAAGGCATTTGATAGTTTAGATAGAAGAATGCTTTGGAAGTTGCTGAGTCATTACGGAATCCCCATAAGGTTTATTAATCTGATACAAACAATGTATGGAGGAGCGAAATATAATGTGGTGCATGAAGGACAGCTTACAGAAGCATTTGAAATAAGAACAGGAGTAAGGCAGGGATGCCTTCTGCGTCCATTTCATTGTCTACTGGCCATAGATTGGATTATGAAAATAACTCAAAACAACAGAAATGGGATCCAGTGGTCACTGATCAAACAACTTGAAGATTTAGACTTTGTTGATGACATAGCTCTCCTATCACACAGCCATCAACAGATGCAGGATAAGATGAGCATACTTGATGAGAGATCACAACAGCTAGGACTGAAGATTAATGGAGATAAGACCAACATTATGAAAATTAATACAGTTGGCAATAACAACATAAAAATTAAGAGAAATACCTCTACTAGACTTACAATCTTACATATATCTAGGAAATAATATAGATACAGAGGGAGGAACGGAGGATATTAAAGGCAAGAGGAGCTTTTATTGCACTAGGAAATCCAGGAGAAATAAATTAGGTTAAATACAAAGATAAAAATGTTCAACTCCAATGTTAAGTCGTTCCAATTATATGGCTGTGAAGCATGGAGAACAACAAAATGGACAATCACGAAGATACAGACTTTCATTAATGGATGCTTACGCAGAATCAAAGGATGGAAATGGCAGGAAAAAATCACTAACATTAAATTATGGAAATGTACCAGTCAAATACCAGTGGATACAGCGAAGAAGATGGCGCTGGATAGGACACACACTACGAAAGCCTCCTGAGAGTATTACACAACATGCCCTTTTTTGGAATCCCCAGGGAAAAGACAAAGAGGAAGACCAAATAATTCTTGGATAAGACAAATAAAATAAGAGATGAAGATGATGGGGAAGGCATGGAATGATCTTAAAAGAATGGTAACAAACAGAACGACTTGGAAAGTGTTTGTTTAAGACCAATGCTACGATGGGAGCTAAAAAGGTAGAAGAATTAGAGGACGCAATTCAACATATGAAAATAGGCAATTTCCAGGTTATGGTAATATAACAATCGAAGAGATAAATGCATTAGGAGAGCTGGGAGTATAGGTCATAATAAAACTATCCAACGACTTATTTAACACTGGAACCATACCCGAAGCTCTACTAAAATATGTCTTGTAACCATACCGAAAAAGTCAGGCGCACTGATTGTGAAGACCATGGCACTATTGGTCTCATGAGTCATATGACGAAAATATTACTAAGAAATCATTATGAGACGTGTAAGGAATAAAATAAAACATACATAAGTGAGGATAAATGTGGATTTGAGGAAGGAAAGGGCACCAATAATGCAAAATATATCATAAGAACATAGATAGAAAGATCTATAAAGGTTATGAAAGATCTGTATATGTGCTTTACAGACTACACAAAAGCATTTGACAAAGTAAAGCTTGTGGAAATAATCAATATGCTGGAGACATTAAACATTTATGGCAAGGATCTGCGAATCATAAAAACAATTTGTAATGGCAAAAAAGCAGATATACGACTTAGGAACCAATCAGGACAATTCCAATATATAAAACAATGAGTCAGACAAGGCTGTGTTCTTTCGCCCGATTTTTTTTCACTTTACATCGAACATATTCTGAGATCATTAGTAGAGAAAATGAGGAATTTAGTCAATGGTCACAACATAAAC
Organism: Megaustenia siamemsis; assembly: GCA_032433765.1. Lineage (NCBI taxonomy): Eukaryota > Metazoa > Mollusca > Gastropoda > Stylommatophora > Ariophantidae > Megaustenia > Megaustenia siamemsis. Next base: position 5,051,696 of record JAVIAB010000041.1, on the reverse strand, counting down.
AGTTTGCTATTTGCGGCTGTCACAGTCTTAATATGTGATTTAGATTGTCAAGATGGCGGGTGTTTTATATTCGGAGTGTAGATTGTGTGATTAATGTGATTAAATATCGTGTTTCCAACGGGATATAATTTTCGGAAAATTGTGTCAAGTTTTCTACCAAGGAGGAGGATAAGAACTGATAAGTACTTTTATAAATGAAACCAGCAAAAGTTTTATATTTAGATCATAAAAGATCGCATGTGAGACCTTAGCGATCAAACACGTGGGAGGAAACATCAGTAGGGCTAAACCTCCATCGTGTGTTTTTCTTAAGTTAAGCCCCTAACTTACGACTGACTTAGTAGGTCGGTATGGGGTAAATGTTTTATGCTCAGAGAAATACATAGAAGATGGAGGTTAAAGAAGCAGCGATAAACATATGCGGTATAAAAATAAAGAAGTCGAACTTACAGAAGAAATGACAAAAAGGAAAATTAAAATACTAGGATTAGCGGACACCAGAGTAAAAGGACAACAGAGAAAGAAAACACACATGAACTACACGAAAATATTCTCAGGAGTCGACAACACAGAAAGAGCAACACATGGAGTAGGTTTTATCATCGACCAAGAACACGCAAAGAACATTCTAGAAATAAAATGCCATTCAGAAAGAATTATCACAATTAAACTACTGGAAGACGATCGAAAAACAAATTACATTCAAATATATGCACCATGCAACAACAAATGAAAACGACAGCGAAGAATTATACGACACACTGAGTGAAGTCAAGATTGACGAAAGCGACGACATGTTAGTGATGGGAGATTTTAATGGAAGGCTTGGGAAACGCAACAGTGAGAACAGTGATATCTGAGGACCCTTTGGCGATAAAACAGCTGAAATAAACAAAAATGGAAGCAGACTGCTGGATCTGTGCAATCAAAATGATTTATTTATCACCAACACATTTTTCAAACACATAGAGTCGCAAGTATACACCTGGTACAAATGGAATGACACAACATGCAGAAGCCCGATAGATTTTATACTAACAAGAAAACAGAACAAGAAAAGAGTAACCGACAGTAGAGCAATCCCAAATATTACAGACGACACGGATCACAAGATGGTTATGATCACACTAAGACAGCCAAAAATAAAGAGAATATACGAAAACAATCAAAAGAAGCGAAAAGAACAGACAATAAAAATAAAACAATTAAAAGATCAAGAAACAAGGAAAACCCTAGAAGAAAAACTAAGAGAGGAATTCAAGAAACTCCCTAACGAAGTAGGCACAGTAGAAGAAGAGTGGAAACAATTTAAGGAAACAGTAACCAACATCTCTAAAACAGTTTGTGGAACGACGCTAAGAACACGAAAAGGGAAAAAGAGCACCCCGTGATGGAACGAAACAATCAGCGAAGCAATTAAAGAAAAGAAGCAACTGTTAAAAAATTGGAGGGAGAACAAGAAACAAGAAAAATATGAAAAATATGCCTTAGTTCGAAAAAGAGTTAAAATGTTGATCACAGAAGCTAAGCAAAAGAATTGGACAGAATTCGGACAAAACATGAGCAGGGACTTTAAGACAGCCACAAGAGATTTCTACAAAGCAGTAAAAGCCACAAGAGCGAGAAAAGAAAACCATGATCCTATTGAGCTGATAAATAACACAGACGGACAGCCAATATCAAATAACCAATATATGCAACAGAGATTGAAATAATATTTTGAAGACCTGTTAAACATACCAACTATCAATAAGACAACAAAAACCACGACATAACTCACAAATACTGAACCCAACATCATGAAAGAGGAAATCGAAAAAGTAATCAAATATGCACCAAGAAACAAAGCACCAGGGATAGATAACATACCAATAGAAATAATAGCAGCAGCGGGAGAAACAGGAATGCAATGGCTGCACAGAATATTTAATGCAGCATGGCATTAACAACAAGCCCCAGAAGACTGGCAACAGGCAATCATCATACCAATATGGAAAAAGAAAGGTAGCAAAAGAGATTGCAACCAATATAGAGGTATACCTCTTCTCAGCCATGTAGGAAAGCTATACGCCAAAATCTTGGAAAAAAGGCTGAGACCAATAATAGAACTACAGTTAAGTGATTCTCAAATGGGGTTCCGAAAAAACAGAGGATGTACTGACGCACTATTCACACTAAAACAGCTTGCAGAAAAAACGACAGAACACAATCAAAACTTATACATAGCCTTCATTGACCAGGAAAAAGCATTCGACAGAGTAAACAGAGAACAACTGTGGGAGAAACTAACAACATACGGATAAAGCCAACATCTAATCAACCTTATTAAAAGTCTCTACGTCAACAGCAGCTGCAGGGGTCAGGACAGCAGCAGGCTACACAGACCACTTCGAAGTTAGATCAGGTGTAAGACAGGGATGCGTATTACCCCCCCCCCTTACTGTTTATTACATACATGGACCATATATGCAAGCTAGCCAACCCATCAGAGACAGAGGAGATCAACCAGCTTCTATTTGCAGACGATCAGGCACTAATACCTGAAACAATAGAAGACCTACAAGAACACTTAAACAAACTCAACATCTTAGGCACAAGATATGAACATGAAAATCAACATCAACAAAACAGAAGTCATGAATGTCGCCAAAAATAAACAGAACATCAACATACCTATAGAAGGCAGATAACTAAAACAAGTAGAGGAATTCAAATAACTAGGAAGTCTAATGACAAACGATAATTCCCAAACAGCAGAGATAGAATCAAGATGCAACAAAGCGTGTCAAATCATCAGACAGTTATCACCACTATTGTCCAACAAGGAAATAACTCTGGATGCAAAACGAGCACTATACAAAACAATCTTCATCCCAACGTTGTGCTACAAATGCCAGACCTGGACCCTAGATGCAAGAACAATAAGAAAAATAACCTCTACAGAGATTAAATGTGTTAGGCGAATGACAGGAAACAGTCTCAGAGATAAGATCAGAAATGAAGAATTGAGAAAAAAGCTAGGATTAGCCCCCGCCATAGAATAAATAAGGAAACAACAGATAAAATGGTTTGGCCACGTGACAAGACAGAAAGCACAAAACACAACACAACGAGCCTTCAAAAAACGTTGTGAGAACACCAGACCCAAGGGTCGACCACGTAAAAGATGGGTCGATGGAATATTAGAAGCACTAGGAAACATAACTGCAGCAGAGGCGAACAGAAGAGCAAAAGACCGCAAATTAGATCTCCCCTCGACGCTGAAAGGTAGATGAGGAAGGAAAGAAGTAGAAGAAGACAGTCTTAATAGCAGAGACAGAGAATAAACTACAAGAAATGATAGACATGATAGTAAAAGAAAGCAACAAAAAAGGTATCAGTCTGAATAGTAAGAAAACAGAAGTAATAGTCATATCAAAGAAACAATCATCACCATCATGCAACAATAAAATAAACAGGACACATATGAAACAAGTGCAACGATAAAGTGTTATCAACTACTTGGGCACAATAATAACATCAGATGTAGGATGCACAACATACATAAACAACAGAATAGCTCAGAACAAAATAGCATTTCAGAAAATTAAAAATATCTTATGCAACAAATATGTGTCAATAGACGTGAGAAAGAGAGTTCATCGGTGCTATATGAACCAATTCTGACATATGAAAGCGAATCATGGACATTAGACAAAGAAATGAAAAGACGAATGGAGGCCACAGGGATGGTATTTCTCAGAAGAATGCTGAGAGTTTCCTGGACAGCAAAAAGACTAATGAGGAAATTCTCAAAGAAGCCAACACAAAAATGATCTCATAAAAAATCCGAAAGAAACACGCAACATTTTCGCGCACATCATGAGAAGAGGAAAGTTGGAATACTTGGTAACAAAAATAAAGGGAAAGAGAGATCGCTGATGACAAAGAGAGAAAATACTGGTTAGGTTGGTGTCATGGCATGGAAAACAGTCAACAACAGAACTGAAACGAACACCGTAGATAGAAGATATTGCGAGGAAATGACCTACGTCGCCATCCGGTATTACACATGACGAAGATTGCTGTGTATGCACACAATGCAAGTATCATAGCCCATGTTTATGTTGCCAATATTTAGTAATGGCAATTACAGAATGAGATTAAAGATAATTTCTGAACAATCTTAGACGCAATGCCCCAATAATGTCGGACCTACGTTCATGACCTGCAAGAAAAACTATTGTTACTTGAAAAATGAGCTGGAGGATTTCGATGAGGCATGTACCTACTCTAATGGCTAAACGTGGTGTGTTATAGTTTACGGATTTCAATCCTGGTATGGAATGGCTAACGTTTGACGAGTTTCTTTCTATTTGTTAAAAGAATATTTCCAAATGTGGTAAAAATGAATATGATGCTTCTGTGTAAAGTATGTACCGACACCAGGATCCCCTAACATCATTTATTTAATTGATGTTTTTTGTTTCAATTTTTGAGCACATGTTTTGTCTTCTTCTTATGTTCCTATTTTTGTTGTGAGACTATGGAAGCTGAAATCGAATCTTTATTCTCTATTCTCAATTATAGTTTACTGATTCCGAAGTTGCCATTCAGCAACGGCTCTCAGAGCCTGTACACAGCCTGGCAACCTGAAACTAAATTATTAAATACATAATTTGGATTTTGTTATTAAAAATGTCCAGAAGTAAACCATTAATATAAAACGTAAATAAGGAACACATTTCATAATCAATAAACACCATAAATTAAGTCAGTCAAAATATTGAATCTATTCGTATTTTATTGTCTATAAAGAATTTCATTGAAGAGCTAGACATGAGATTCAGAAGTAAAAAAGACCTGCAAGAGCAAGCAGTTCAAAGTACCAGGTGTTGATTAATGCTTTCTGAGTTGTACACCTCGTTGGACGACATGTGAATGGTCAGTGATGATCCAAGCTCTTGACTGATGCTCAAATTGCTGAACATATATATAACAATAGCCAGAACACTTTATAAAACATCTCAGATTGCTGAACTTAAAAGAAGGTAGCCAAAACACCTATTATAACGTCTCAAATAGCCGAAGTTATATTGCATTATAAAAAAGTCAAACTTTATTCCAGTAGTGTTCACAGTCTTGACATAACTTGGTAGTTTCCTTCTCATGGTCTAGTCTCTGGATACAGACAGTAAAAAATGACACTTAAAAAATCTGCTAAATTAAATCTATATCAAGGGTATAGACAATTATCACATATACAAGGCATATCAAAGTAATACTAATATAAGGTTCAGCCCTGTTTCACCCTTTCCTTTATGACGATCTGTGTTGTTGCTTCTTCTTGTCCACTACTCTTGACAGAATGCCAGTCTCTAGGACAGAGCTGTTTAATTATCGGAAGGGAGCTCTGGGAAGGTGTAGAGAAGACTTGACCAAGAGACAAAACCGCCAGATTTTGCTCATGAGTCTTAGACACGGCTGGTGTTGGGGAAGACGAAATGTGCAGATGTCTGGGGATTTCTCATACGGTTTATCGCCTTTAGAAACACATTTATTCTTGGGTTAAAACTGATAGGATTTGAGCTGTTTTATTTTTGAAGTTTACAGACGGTGTTCAGGTCCACAGCTAAAGGAATTTGTGATTTCTTCTTTGACAGCCTTTACGGGATTTTTTATGTTTATCCTTGAGTCAGTGTTCAGTGTTTTAGTGTCACACAAAGTATAATTGGAGAATACTCAGCCAAAGATACAAAAAGAAATACATTTTTATCGAAGTCTTGTTTCCACTCAGGTCATTGATCAGGTATTAATAAAAACCATGAAAGGTCTCTCAGTACTTAGGGTAGACTGGCAGGGCAGACTGCGAACTATATTTTCTTGTCCTCTGTATCACACATTGATGGTTTCTGTTATTGAGTGTTTCAATTGATTTTAAATAGATAATGTTTATTTCTTCATTTTCGTCTTTATCGCATACGGGGTCGTTTGGGCACACCTTTTACATTTACTTCTTCCATCATCAGTCATTATAATGAACTCGATAGTGGAACAAGTTCTTTCCATTGTGTTTGTGTATGTATATATATACATACATATAAAGCACATAAATAGATAGTTTAATGATAATAAAAATGTTCAACAGCTGTCAAGTGAATAAAAAAGGACTGAGAACACCAGCTATTGTATCTGAAGATTGGCACTACTTTTCTAACCCTATGGCGATTCTAACTCACATGCAGATTGAAAGACCAGAACACTTACAAAATGAGAATATGGTCATCTCACTTGAATGAACGAGAGCCACACATGCATGACGTTGCTATTTCTCATTGATTATTCCACCACCGCAGAAAGAATAATGGATGCCGCAAGGTGAGACATTGTTCAATAGATGTGTCTAGAGTGAGGACATTGTTCAATAGATGTGTCTAGAGTGAGGACATTGTTCAATAGATGTGTCCAGAGTGAGGACATTGTTCAATAGATGTGTCCAAGGTGAGGACATTCTTCAAAAGATGTGTTCAGAGTGAGGACATTGTTCAATAGATATGTCCAGAGTGAGGACATTTTTCAATAGATGTGTCCAGAGTGAGGACACTGTTCAATAGATATGTCCAAAGTGAGGACATTGTTCAATAGATATGACCAGAGTGATGACATTGTTCACTAGATGTGTCCAGGGTGAGGACATCGTTCAATAGATGTGTCCAGGGTGAGAACATTGTTCAATAGATGTGTCCAGGGTGAGGGCATTGTTCAATAGATGTGTCCATAATGACGACATTGTTCAATAGATGTGTCCATAATGAGGACATTGTTCAATAGATGTGTCCAGGGTGAGAACATTGTTCAATAGATGTGTCCAGAGTGAGGACATTGTTCAATAGATGTGTCCATAATGAGGACATCGTTCAATAGATGTGTCCAGGGTGAGAACATTGTTCAATAGATGTGTCTAGAGTGAGGGCATTGTTCAATAGATGTGTCCAGAGTGAGGACATTGTTCAATATGTGTGTCTAGAGTGAGGACATTGTTCAATAGATGTGTCCAAAATGAGGACATTGTTCAATAGATGTGTCCATAATGAGGACAATGTTCAATAGATGTGTCCAGAATGAGGACATTGTTCAATAGAAGTGTCCAGGATGAGGACATTGTTTCCATATATGCGTCCACGGAGAGGACATTGTTCAATAGATTTGTCCAGAGTGATGACATTGTTCAATAGATGTGTCCATAATGAGGACATTGTTCAATAGATGTATCCAGGTTGAGGATATTGTTCAATAGATGTGTCCATAGTGAGGGCATTGTTCAATAGATGTGTCCAGAGTGAGGACATTGTTCAATAGATGTATCCAGAGTGCGGACATTGTTCAATAGATATCACCAAGTGAGGACAATGTTCAATAGATGTGTCCAGAATGAGGGCATTGTTCAATAGATGTGTCCATAGTGAGGACATTGTTCAATAGATGTGTCCATAATGAGGACATTGTCCAATAGATGTGTCCATAGTGAGGACATTGTTCAATAGATGTGTCCAGAGTGAAGGCATTGTTCAATAAATGTGTCCATAGTGAGGGTATTGTTCAATAGATGTGTCCATAGTGAGGACATTGTTCAATAGATGTGTCCAGTGTGGGGACATTGTGTCGTTCTATACTGTTTTCGTTTTCCATCACCTTGCGGAGAGAATGAAATCAACAAAAACCTGCGTTTATGCAGGGGAATGTAGAGTCCTGGATCTATGAGAATCACCTGAGGCCGCGGCAGTAATCTGCAATGATGGGTTTGTTGTTGGGCGTAGTCGCAGCTCTTGGACTTTTATGGCTGAGGTCGAAGGAAAAACAGTAACGTAGGAGAGCGGTGCTTCTGCGTTAACTGCAAATAGCTTGATCACGAATATCACGGCAGATGTTTTTGTTTATTGTTTGTGTTCGTCAGGTTTATATCTCTAGCGTCGTCCCCAAGGACTGAATTTTGCGTGAACATCACGTTTCTGATTAAAAAACAGCTTGGCAAATCATAGGACAGCTATCACCACTAGTGTCCATTGGGGAATTAACTCTAGAGGCAAAACTGCCACTATACAATACACTCTTCATCCCAACGTTGTGCTACCAATGCCAGACCTGGACCCTAGATGCATGTACAATAAGGAAAAAAAATAATTTCTAATGAGATGAAATGTGTTAGACGAATGACAGGAAACAGTCTGAGAGAAAAGATCAGAAATGAAGAACTGAGAATAAAGCTATGAATATCCCCGCCATAGAATATATAGAGAAACAACAGATAAAGTGGGTTGGACACGCGACAGGGCAGAGTGATCAAATCACAACACAACGAGCCCTCATTAAACTTTGCGAGAAACCAGACCCAAGGGTCGACCACGAATAAATGGATCGATAGAATATCAGAAGCACTAGGAAACATAACAGCAGCAGGGGCGAACAGAAGAGCAAAAGACCGTAAATGATATCTCCACTCGACGCTAAAAGTCAAATGCGGAAGAAAAGAGAATAAGAAGAATCACATTTTTACTATTTTTCACACTTCCAGCAACCTGCTCAGGTGCTCTCATATTTTTATCGTCGAGAGCTTTAACGTTCTGGGTAGTATTTTCCTATTTAATTTTGCCCTCCTAAACGCCATTTCTGGTCTACTCCTTTTGGTTTCCAACTGTCAAGGGTTATGTATCGTGTGCAGAATCGAATCTGGGGTCTTCTTGTCCAGAGGCACACTACAGTAGCTAAAGTTAAATCTTAACTAAAAATACAATTTCTAACTCAATACGTTTTCTGAGTGATTCGATGAACATGCTCCTGAAAACAAAAAAGTAGGCTGATCTTGAAGGCAGCGGTTACTTTCACTAAAGTATATATATATATATAAAAGGGGGGGGGCGGAGGAAACGAACTTTCAGACAGCCTGGCAGGAACGGCTGCCGAATTTGGCGAACGTGCAAGTGACTGAGATAACATTTGGAGTGCTTTCATGGAGATCGAACAAGCTAATGATTCAATCAATGATAATGACTTTACAACAATATCCAGGCTGCACGAATACCAGGTCACAAATATCATCAGTCTTCGCACACTGAACTAGAGGGACATACTGGGGAGGAAAGCCTGATTCTTATGGAGGTGTTTAATGTGCATTGAGAATGATCCGCTAACTAAATTAAGCTAAATCAAAATTAGAGACAATATGTATTGTTCTGATGCGTGCTTGTTGTAATAATTTGATAGATAGGAAAGTAAACACATTGAAGATGAATTTATATAAGTAGTGCCACTATTCAAATACAATTTCTGAAGTTCTCATACCCTAATAATTAATCGGTTGTTTCTAAATCGTGTCTATCATTTAGCTATCCCTGTGTATGTCATGTATGTGTGATGACAATTAAATTCATTCCAAACAAAATGTTACAGAACAATCCTTAACATTGAATAGTGAAAACGTGAACAAGAAAGACATACTAAAAGATTGAAACATTAAAAATAGCTGGTCTATAAACGAAATTCTACATAATAAATTAAAATATTATGGCTACGTCAAACGACACAGCGGGTTGGAAAGAACACTAATGGAAGGCATGGTTCCTAGACAAAGCACAACGGGCTGACCAATAAAGGTGTTTCAAGATATCTCGGAGACTTTGAACATGGCAACAGAAGTAAGAGATGTGGCTAGAGAAAGAAATTATTTCAGACGAGCTGTGGTGAAAGTAGCATTCTACGGTCTAGCTCAGCTACGATTGTTGATGTAATTTCTTATCGCTTATCGTCCGCTCCTCGGATATTCCAGGATTAAACTGTCGCTATGCTGTTGACTTATGAGTCGATATGTGATCGCCTAATTTGAATTGAATACATCTTCTCCTTTTTCTACTTCATTTCTTCTCATTTGCCTCTCAGTGTCAAGGGGAAATGTAATTTGCGTTTCTTTGCTCTACTGTTCGCGTCTGCTACTGTTATGTTTCCTCTTTATCACCATGTGCCATACCGGTTGGCTTAGGCGAACATGTCCTTCCACAATCTTTTACCTAAATGGCATCGTATTAGTTCTGTTGTTGAGTGTTTTCCATGCCATGACGCCAAGCTATCCAGCATTTTCTCTTTTTGTTGTCCGCGATCTCTATTTCCTTTTATTTTGCCAGTTGTACGCAAGTATTCCAACTTTCCTCTTCTCATGATGTGACCGAAAAATGTTGATTGTTTCTTACTTATGTTTATTAGGAGCTCCCTTTTTGTGTTGGCCTCTTTAAGAATTTCCTCATTGATCTGTTTAGCTGTCGAGTGAACTTGCAACATTCTTCTCAGAAATCCCATCGCTGTGCCATGTAATAGTCTTTTCATTTGTTTTTCTACAGTCCATGATTCGCTTCCATAGGTCAGAATTGGTTCTATATAGCACCGATTCACCCACTTTCTCATATCTATTGACATAGATTTGATGCATAAGATATGTTTCATTTTGTGAAATGCTATTTTAGCTTGAGCTATTCTGCTTTTTATTTATGTGGTGCATCTTCCATCTGATGTTATTATTGTGTCCAAGGTATTTGACGCGTTGCATTTGTTTCAGATTTGTCCTGTTTATCTATATGCTGCATGATCGTGATGATTGTTTCTTCAATATGGCCATTACTTATGTTTTCTTACTATTCAGACTGAAACCTTTCTTGTTGCTTTCTTCAACTAGTATGTATATCATTTCGTGTAGTTCATTCACTGTCTCTGTTATTAAGACTGTGTCATCAGCATATCGCAAATTATTGATGTTGACTTCAATTTCTTTTTTGTCTACTATTGATCTCATAATATGTTCGCTGTAAAGTGAAAACAAATATGGCGACAGAACACTACCTTGACTGACTCCTTGTTTTATATATTGGAACTGTCCTGTTTTATTGGTAATTCGTATAGCTGCTGTTTGTTTCCAGTAAATGTTTTTTTTTATGATTCGCAGATCCTTGTCATAAATGTTTAATTTCTCCAGCATATTTAGTTTTTCCACATGCTTTACTTTGCCAAATACTTTTGTGTAGTCAATAAAGCACATATGATATATAGATCTTTCTTTACCTCTATAGATCTTTCTATCAATGTTCTTACTATGTATATTGCATTACTGGTACACTTTCCTTCCACAAATCCACATTGTTCCTCACTTATTTCTGGTTTTACTTTGTTCCTTACACGTTTCATTATGATTCTTAGTAATATTTTAGTCATATGGCTCATGAGACTAATAGTGCAATGGTCTTCACAATCAGTGGCACCTGACTTCTTCGGTATGGCTACACAGATTTTAGTAGACCTTCGGGTATGTGTCCAGTGTTTTATATGTCATTGAGTAGTTGTGTTATGACTTTTACTTCCAGCTCTCCTAATGCATTTGTCTCATCGATTGTTATATTGTCGGGACCTGGAGCTTTGCCTTTTCTCATGTGTTGAATTGCGTCCTCCATTTCACTCTTCATTATACGTGGTTCTTTGTCTTTGGTTGAATTGTTTAGCTCTGGTCTTTCATCATCATAGAGTTGATTGATATATTATGTCCATATTTCTATTGTCTTCTCCTGTCCCATTATTATGTTTCCTTCGTTTGATATCACACATCCTGAAACTTTGACTTCTTTTCACATGTTAATTCATTTAACTGATTGTGCATAAGTTGTTAGTCTTTCTTTTGTTGTTTTTCCATTTCTTCACACTTCTGTTTTAACCATCCTTCCTTCGCTTCTCTGCATTTGTTTTGTATCTCTTTGTTACAATATTGTGTATATCCTTTCGTTTTTCTTGTGTTTTCTTCTTCCGTCCAGTAGTTGTAATATTTCTTCTGTCATCCATTTGTTTTTGTTGCTTCTTTTAGTCATTGGTATTACTTCTTTTGATCAGGGGCGGAGCCCGGGATAGGGCCGCGGGGGCCGGGACCCGCTAAGTATATTTTGCGAGGTGTAGACATTAATATACTTAATAATACGTTATTTCAACGTAATTATTACTTTCAACATGATAATGATTAGCCAAGAAAACTAAAAATATAATATGTTCCCAAAAATTATCTTTGCGTTCAAGAATACCTTTAGCTGGAACCACCTGAATCCGCAAACACATGGTCGTGGGGCCCGTTGTAAATATAATATATAGAACGCAGTGTTAAACTGGCCCCATAGTACATCTAAGTCATGTGGTCTAATGACCCAAAAATCTAAAAATAGACGCCTTCCACGTGGTGACGGATCTACGTTAGCATTAGTCCAGTCGATGTAAACAGGTCCGGCCTTAGCTGGGCCCAATGTGTAACGATTGGTTGGCCTTCGGTTGTTTCCGAATTCCAAGAAATCGAAAAGTGAAAGTGTTTTTTTTTTATTATTGTGTGGCCCACAACACATTTTGTTTTGAATTTTAAACAACTTGTTTGTGTATGTAAATCAATTAACTGTATACAATTTGTGTTTCCGTGTGTTTTCAAAATGAATAACGTGGATTATTTATTAAAAAACCCGTTTTATTCTTTAAAGATAGAGGAAAAGCTTGAAGTTAAAACGTTTAGGTGCTCATAGACCCAATGATTTTACATTCACTCAGCAAGATGGTAAGAAAACAAGAACTTTCTGCAACAAGTGGTTTGAAAAAAACTCGTGGTTAACTGTTAGTGAAGAAAAAAAGAGCTTATTCTGTTTTTATTGTTTGATATTTGGCGGTTAAAACCCGTGGACAACAGTAGGGTTTGTGGATCTGAAACATTTAAGTGAGAGGATTAAAAAACACGAGGGAAGTGCACTTCATTTAGAAAATGCATTTAAATTTAAAATGTTTGGAACTGTTAACATTGCATCACAGATTGACAATGCTCACAAAATTACAATCCAAAAACATAACGAACTGGTCACAAAATATAGACACATAGTAAACAGAGTGATAGATTGCATAACATTTTGTGGCACTCATGAATTAGCATTGAGGGGTCACGATGAAACACAAGGATCAGCAAACCGTGGCAATTTTTTTAGATTTGTTATATTTGCTCAGTAATCTAGATAGTGTCTTAGATGAACACTTGAATAGCACTTCTACAATTAAATCTACCTCACATACTATACAGAATGGACTATTGGACTGTATGTATCAGGTCTATATTGAAGAATTGACAAAGGATGTTAACGCTGCCAACTATGTTTCTCTACAGGCCGATGAAACAACAGATATAACCTGCCAAAGTCAGTTTGTGATAATATTACGCTATATAAAGGAAAATAAACCAGTTGAGAGATTTCTTTCCTTTGAAACGGTCCATGATCGAACAGCTATTGGTCTTAGTGAGGTTCTTAAAACAAGCCTACAACCTTTCAAAGTTGAAAAAAAACTCATAGCTCAAGCATACGATGGCGCAGCGGTAATGAGTGGTAGCCAAGGCGGTGTTCAGACTCTAATGAAGAATTATTTTCCATATGCTAAGTATGTTCATTGTTACGCTCATCAACTAAATTTAGTCATTAGAAATGCTTGTTCTAAAAACATCAAATCAGTCAAGTTGTTTGTTGCCAATATTACTTGATTAACAACATTTTTCTCATCCTCCACAAAGCGTAGTGACCTATTACGAGCAGTTTGGAATAAACGGATTCCAACGGTTGCCGCAACAAGATGGAACTTTCAATCACGGGTTGTGAACAGTGTTCATGAAAACAAATCAGATTTAGTGGAATGTTTTGAGAAGATCGAGAATGGAGATGGATGGGATGATATAACAGTTAGAGAAGCTTTTGCTTTAAAAAATTTGCTTAACAATCAAAATTTCTTATTTTTTGTCAATTTCTTTAACGATATATTGAAACATGTTGACATATTGTATAACACAATTCAGATGCAGAGTGCAAATACCGTTACTGTGCATAATGCATTACAACATTTTGAGAAAGCAGTATCAGATATAAGACGGAATACTGGAAGGTATCATGTTGATGAATACGAAAATGTAGGCTCTGCTGCCCCAAGTAAAAGATCTAAACAAGAGTCTGAACTAAACGTGACCGCAGATGCTAAAGAAGTATGTGACATTGTTGTCAACCAACTGAAAGGACGATTCGTGGAGTCTCAATTATTTAGTAGCTTTGAAATTGTTGACCCAAAGAAATTTGTTTCGTTCAGAGAATATTTTCCAGCTGACTTAATCAACACTTTTGCATCAAATTATAATCAATATATTTGCAAAGAGAAATTAAAGACAGAACTGTCAGTGATATATCGCAATGATACTTTCCAAAATATTTCTTCAGTCTGTGATTTATTTACTTTTTTCAAGCAACATTCTTTAGAAGAAGCGTTTTCCGAAGTAGACAAAACTCTGCAAATTGTCTTGAACACTCCCATTGCAACAGCTGAAGCAGAACGATGTTTCAGTACCTTCAAACGAATTAAATCTTTTTCTTAGAAATAGCATGGCTCATGACAGGCTAAAAGCATGGCTCATGACAGGCTAATAGCATGGCTCATGACAGGCTAATAGCATGGCTCATGACAGGCTAATAGCATGGCTCATGACAGGCTAAACGCCTTGACTCTTTGTTCGATTCATCAAGAGGACATGATTGAAATGAAGGATTTCAACGACAAAGTTATTGACCAATTTGCAAGTCAGAAAAATAGACGAGCCCTATTATTCTATAAATGAAGGTGAGTTCAATGTTGTATCTCTGTTATTAGTTAGGTCAAATATTTCTTTAGAATTATAAAACTGGCTTTACAAAATGTTTTCTGTTCTGGAGTGCTATAATATACATTACGATATTGTCATACATATACAATAAGCATATACAATACAAAATCAATACATACATACACTTGTACTCACGCACACTCGCACGCACGCGCATCTACATACATACACAATGTATGAGTGTACAGATTCCGATAGAAAAACAAATTTACCCTTTGCCCGGCCCCACCGACAAAAAAACATCACGAGCCGCCACTGCTTTTGATGTTTGTTGAATCGATTGTTTCAGCATTTTATACTGCTCCTCGATGTCCTGTATTTTCTCAATATCATTATATATATTGTGTGCTATCATGCTAGACTTATCACTCTTCTGTTTATCTACTCTAAGCATATCTAGTTCTAATGTGTGTGCCTTCCGCAGTTCTATTCTTATCTTTCCAACTACTGGTACATGATCACTATTGCAATCTGCTCCTGGCCTTGTTTGAACAGATATTAGCCCAATCCTGAATCTTCTCTGTAGCAGTATAAAATCAATTTGATTTTGTACTTTTTTGTCTGGGCTTTGTCATGTCTGTAGTCGCCTAGGGTGTTGTTTGAACCAAGTGTTTTCTATAATCATTTCATGTTTCTTTGCCCAATCTATGCATCTATCCCCTCTGTCATTCGTCTCTCCAAGGACATGTCCTCCAGTAACATTTTACACTTTCATGTTTATTAGTTCTTCTAATATTCCATCGATCCACCATTTTCGTGGTCGACACTTGGGGCTGGTTTTCCGGCAGAATTTATTCAGGGCTCACTGTGTTGTGTTGTGATCACTCTGCCTTGTCACGTGGCCAAACTATGTTATCTGTTGTTTCTTTATATATTTTATGGCGGGGTTATTCCTAGTTTTTTTCCTCAGTTCTTCATTTCTGATCTTGTCTCTCAGGTTATTTCATGTGTTTCGTCTAACACATTTAATATCGTATTGTACAGTGTCAGGTTTGCCTCTAGAGTTATTTCCTTGGACAATAGTAGTGATAGCTGTCGAATGATTTAACAATCTTTCATGCAACTTGAGTCTATCTCTGTTGTTTGTGAAGTATCGTTTGTCATTAAACTGCCTAGGTATTTGAATTCCTCTATTTGTTTTAGTTGTCTGCGTTATATAGTTAAGTTTCCGCATAAAGTTTATGGTTGCAACTTTATGTTTATCTACCGCCATTTTCTGTGTTGTCTCTGAGCATAAACACCTGTAAATCCTTACTGACCTGTCAAATCAGTCGTAAATTAAGGGCTTCACTTAAAAATACACGTTGGGGGTTTAGCCCTGCGATGTTTCTCCCACGAATTAAATCGCTAAAGTCTGGAGTGCGATCTTTAACAGCATGACTATACAGTTTTAGCCTTTACATTTAAGATTTATGTCTTTAACTAATCCTCCTCGTTTAGTACAACACTTTACATAACTTTTTAAATATATATATATATGTAATAACATCTGTATATCCGTTGGACACGCTTTTTTCAATTACTTTAATCACATAATCTACACTCCGAAATCCAAACAATCGCCATCTTGGTCAACAGGGAACTAGGTCATTGAATAAATGAATGGAGATATTATTTTAGGAATGAACATGAACCACCGCCTGTCTTCCATTGCAGAGAGGACATCGATTGTCACCGGTCTTTCCCCACTTCACAAAGCTGCAGACCGGTGGTAGAAGGTCGTACATTGTTCTTATTATGAAGCTTAGCAACAGCGGTGCCATATGCCACTTGGCATTCCATGTTAGCGTAATCTGCAAGACATCATCCCATGTGGTCCATTGGCTTTGCTGTACCTGGTATGCTCTCTTATGCACACGTTTGTTCTCCTCGATGTATATGATCTCCCAGACTACTCCGTCACCACTTTGGCTATTTGCTGTTTTTGACTACCATTAAATGTCAATGTGATCAAATCCACGCCTGTTGGTTTCCGTGTAGCTCATCCCTTCCTTCAGTTGGAGCCTTTAACCTGTTCGTTTACCGTTGTTGTGACGAGCTTTGTAGCATAACTGCCAGTGTAGCTTTTCCGACTTTGTTTACTTCTAGAACTGATTTTCTGTCCAGTCGGTCGCATATTCCCTGGTGGAGAAACGCACTGTGAAGGCGGTAAAAGTGACAAGATACAACATTTTGCTATTCTTAGTTTTACGCTGGAGCTCTTTGTTATGATTTTAGTATATTTTTAATATCAATAAAATTGATTGTTTTCAAGTCTTTTTTTTTTTTTTTTGGTATTTCAATTGCCAATTTTCCATCACTGGTTACATTTTGTCCAAGGTAGCTGTAGCTCTGAACTGTCTCCAGTTTGATTCCTTCAACTTGCGGGTTTCGAGTATTATCTTGGTTTATAATCATAGTTTTAGTCTTTTGATATTCATATCTAACCCATAAGTGTTGCTTGCAATTTTTATTTTTCTGCTAGTAATACTATATCATCCGCAAATCTTAGGTTATTGAGTATCTTTCCATTAATGTTTAGGTTAATAACATCTGCGATGTTTTCAAAGACTTTCTCAGTGCATAGATTGAATAAACATAGTGATATGGTGAATCCTTGCCTTACTCCTCCTTGTATATCAATGGGTGTAGAGTTCACTTTGTTATATTTTATTGTTGTTGTTTGGATCCAGTAGAAATTACATATTAGTCGTATGCCTGTGTCATCTGGATGTATATCTTTCAGGCAGTCTATAAGTTGTTGATGGTGTAATCTATAAAAAGCGTTAGTGCAGTCTATGAAGTAATCATTAATTGTGTTTTTTTTTACTACTAATTAATTATCAATTAATGTCATCATGCAGAATATAGCTTATATAGTGTCACACTGTTTTTCCTAAATCAACAATTCTTAGTCTTCTAATTCAATATTGATTTTATTAAGAATACTTCTTTTACTTTCTAACTTTTACCAATAATTTTTTACATTGCTCAGTCGTGTTCACTTTGTTATATTTTATTATTGTTGTTTGCTCTCAGTATAAATTACATAATAATTATTTTTTGTATTCGGTCTCATTAAATACATACATTTTAGGAAGACTTTACCAAAACGTAACTGGTACTGTTTCTATATTTATGTAACAGCTACTGTTTCTGTATTTATGTTGCAGCTACTGTTTCTATATTTATGTTACAGCTACTGTTTCTATATTTATGTAACAGCTACTGTTTCTTTATTTATGTTGCAGCTGTTGTTTCTATATATATGTTAAAGCTGATGTATCCATATTTATGTTATAGCTACTGTTTCTATATATATTTTACAGTTGTTGTTTCCATATTTATGTTACAACTACTGTTTCCATATTTATATTGCATCTACTAATTCTGTATTCATGCTCTTGTTTCCGCATTTATGTTATAGCTGCTGTCTCCGTTGTGATCATTGTGACAGAGTTTCAAAGCGTGTTAAGAACAATTAAACGAGTCGTGCTGCGGAGAGTTGGTCGTCCCTATGAAAAGGCGCGTTTCGGATGATAACGTGTATATATTGAATTGAACTTAACGTCGATGTACATTAATAATCAATAGACCGATTGGCTGGCTATGAGGAGCCCACTACAATGAACATTGAAAGGTGATTAAGTGGATTTACTTCATGTATTTAAAGATACGTTAAGGAAAATGTAGGGAACAGAACCCGGCTGTGGTTAATGCTGAGGTCAACGGTCTCATCTGCGATAACACCGATGAGAAAGATGCAGTCATCTATACAGACAGATCTGTAATACGACACCAAAGAAGTGCATGGGCATTTACAGCACGCTCGGCGGGCAGAATAGCCAAGGAAGACAGTGGTGCATACGTCATGACCACGAGTAGCATGACAATGGAGGCGATGGCAGTGACCAAGGCATTCACATGGTTAGAGTCACAAGACTACACCCACGCATGTATACTGAGTGATTCGATGAGCATGATTAAAAAAAAAAGTGGAGGCGGGCTCTGTACGCATGTAATGGGTAGAGTCGTTGCATAAATCCAAAATATGTAAGGTCACCTTTGTCTATGTCCCTGAACATGCGAGATTACGGGGACATGAACGAGCGGGCAGGTTGGCTAGCTGCGCTGTCGTTGAGGACAGGCAACCAATGGATGGGGCGGACATCATCAATGCCCTGCGAGATGTGGGAAGAGCACATGACATCGACAAACACAGATCCACGTTATTTCTTCGGATGAAAGAGATGGGAGTTAATATGGGCACAGCCAGAAATGAGAAACTTAGTGGGCGTGAGTAGTGATGGTGGCTGTGAACTCAACAGAAAAGTGGAATAACATGCACCGAAATACAATAGATTTGGCACCGACTTTGCACTGACTTTGCACCAAAACGGTGCCAAAAAAAAAAAATTATTTTTTCGAATTCGCGATTTTTTCGAACTTCATAATTTTTTTGGGGGAAAAAATTTTGGAAAAATTTTTTGGTGTTCGTCAGTTTGTCGAATCACTGAGAGCTTAACTCAGGTAAATTCAAAAGATCGTGTGCTAATCCGGTGATCGCGCTCCGGTGATCGCCTCTCGCTGTGTGTTATTTGTGAAAGAGTATATTTGTGTCGCCTCGCTCGTGTTAGATGAAAATGAAAGAGTATTTTAAAAGAGTATGTGAAAGTAAACAGAATTATTTAAAAAATATGTATTTGTGAAAGTAAACTCAGAATTATTAAAAATAAAAAAATAAAAAAAAAACAGTCTCCCTTCAGGATTCGAACACGGGTCTACTACGTGACAGGGCAGGGGGCGGGTACTTGAGGAATGCTATTGTTAGAATCGCTTACAAGGAATCGTGGTCATTGTTAGGAAAATATGCTGACGGTCATTGTTAGGCTCCGTGTTTAGAGTTAGGTAGAGGCATGTAACTAGGGGTGGTATTGTTGTTATTTAAAATACTGGTAATTGGGACTGCGTGACAGGAGGCGACAAGCAATGACGTTGAAAGGTTAGCCGCAGGTAAATTCAATAGAGACTCTAATCCGTGTCCGGTGATCGCCTCGCTGTGTGTTATTTGTGAAAGAGTATTTTAAAAGAGTATGTGATAAATAAAAATTCAGAATTATTTAAAAAAATATGTATTTGTGAAAGTAAACTCAGAATTATTAAAAATAAAAAAATAAAAAAATAAAAAAAAACAGTCTCCCTTCAGGATTCGAACACGGGTCTACTACGTGACAGGCCAGGCAACATGTAAAAAAAAAATGCTGACAAGCAATAACATTGAAAGGTTAGTTTTGTCGAACGGTCTCCTGTGTTTCTGAGAGCTTAACCGCAGGTAAATTCAATAGAGACTCGGTGCTAATCCGTGTCCGGTGATCGTCGCTCGCTGTGTGTTAGAAATTTGTGAAAGAGTATTTTAAATTCCGTTAGCCAACTCAGGTAGAACCCCGATTGAAAAGAAAACGGACTTATGTTAAAAATAGTAAAATATAAGTGGTCGTGTGTGTTATCGCTACCAACATCATCATGTGTCGTGTAGTAAGGTGTGCTAATATTAAATAGTGACGCTCGCTCTTTCTCATTCAATGTAAAGCAAAACAAAATTCTATATTTCACAATTTTATTAATACATCATATATATATATATAATGAAGAAATGCTGCACTGGTAATAAAGGCATCGAATGGATACAAGGAGACCATTTGGAGGACCTGGACTTTGCTGATGACATAGTTCTCATCAGCAATCAGATAAAAACGATGCAGGAAAACACAAATGAACTATCATCAATAGCCAGCAAAATTGGGCTTGAGGTCAATCATGAAAAGACTAAAGTCATGAAAAGTTTAATTCCAACAAGTGACAAAATATACATGGAAAACAAACCAGTAGAAGAGATCGATCACTTCATCTATCTTGGAAGTCACATTGATCGAGAAGGGGATACGAGCAAAGAAATTAGAATCAGACTGGCTAAAGCAGCAATATCTTTCAGAAGCCTTGAAAAGTTGTGGAAATCAAAACTCATTAGCACAAACACAAAACTTAGGCTATTCAAATCAAATGTACTATCAACCCTTACGTATGCGTGTGAAAGCTGGAAAACAACAAGAGATATAGAAACAAAGTTGAACGCATTCGAAAATAAATGTCTAAGGAAAATACTTGGTATAGAATGGAACGAATTCAAAACAAACGAGGAAATTAGAGAAATCGCCAATCAACCACTAATATCTTCAGTAATAAAGAAAAGACGATGGTCATACGTTGGACATGTGATGAGAAGAGATAATAATCGAATAGCAAAGCAAGCCCTCATATGGGAAACAACAGGTAAAAGAAAAAGAGGAAGACCCAGGGAGACACTGAGAAGAACATTGATGAGAGAGGCAAGAGCAGCAGGAATCGGCTCCCTCAATGAGATAGAACTGCTTGCACAGAACAGAGACAGATGGCGAGATTTGATAAAATATCTTTAAAAGAAAACTGCTAGAACAAAAATTCATATAGGAGAAGGTGTATCTTGGTCTACGCCCTATGGGCCGGTTACGGCTCGAAAGGTCAATAGATAGATAGATATATATATATATATATATATATATATATATATATATATATATATATATATATATACTGTCCGGATGCTGATAATTTTAACCGTCTGGGTTTCCTACACAACCGCCCTCCATTTTGACAAAACCTTGATCAAAGCTGGAATAGGTAATCGGTGACTTTGCTGAAACATCCTGGGCAGCCACACTGGCTGCCGGAGCTGTCGTCTGATTAACAAGAGTGAGGTCCCCTTGGTTAACAAAAAAGGGCGTGTAGTTGATGTTAGCATAAGCGTTTTCGAGACTGCCTTAACGCCATCTATAGACAATGGAACTACCCCCTCTGCCTTCATGTCCTATCATCATCATGTGCCACCCTCAACACCATCACCCCTTCATGTCCTATCATCATCAAGCCACACAAAGTATCAACCCCTTCATGGCCTATCATCATCATGTGCCACCCTCAACACTATCATCATCATGTGCCACCCTCAACACTATCATCATCATGCGCCACCCCCAACACCATCATCAAACCTTCATATCCCATCATCATCTTGTGCCCTACCATTAAATAGTGACTCTCTCTCTCTCTCTTTCTCTATCGCATATCCAAGCTAACTCAAGTAAAATAAAAATCATCACCAAGCCACACAAATTGACACATCATCATCATAGGCCACCCTCAACACTATCATCATCATGTGCCACCCTCACTCTCTCTCTCTCTCTCTCTCTCTCTCTCTCTCTCTCTATCGCATATCCAAGCTAACTCAAGTCAAATAAAAATCATCACCAAGCCACACAAATTGACACATCATCATCATGTGCCACCCTCAACACTATCATCATCATGCGCCACCCCCAACACCAGCCCTTCATGTCCTATCATCATGTGCCACCCTCAACACCATCATCAAACCTTCATGTCCTATCATCATCATGTGCCACCCTCAACATCAAACCTTCCGGCTTGGACGGAGGAACTGTTTTCCATCAGTCGAGTAAATGAAACAAACCCCGTTCCATATGTGTTGAAAGACGATAAGGGCGATGAGATAGAGGGGTCATTCTACACACCGAAAATTCAAAAAGTTGGAGACAAACTCATCATCCCTGCATGTCCTATCATCAACCCACACAAAGTATCAACAAGCGAAATTCTCTCTCTCTCTCTCTCTCTCTCACTCTCTCTCTTTCTCTCTCTCCCGCTCTGTCTCTCTCACATTCATGATAAACCAAAACAAAATAGGCTCATATTAAAAAAGTCGACCTAAAACCGTAAAATATTCCACTACAACACAGACCGCTAGACTGAACAGTACTATGAAAAATAAACGTCCGTGAATCAAGCGCGCTTATAACACGAAGTCTCACATCCGACTAGTTTAAATATAATCCGGTAAATCAAAGTTAGGAGGCAAGGGCAGAAACTTAGGAGGTAAGGGCAGAAACCTAGGAGACAAGGGCAGAAACCTAGGAGGCGAGGGCAGAAACCAAAGAGGCAAGGGCAGAAACCTAGGAGACAAGGTCAGAAATCTAGAAAGCTGTGTTAGAAAACAAGGAGGGGAGGTCAGAAATCTAGGAAGCTGTGTTAGAAAACAAGGAGGGAAGGTCAGAAACCTAGGAGGCATGGTCAGAAATCTAGGAAGCTGTGTTAGAAAACAAGGAGGCGAGGGCAGAAACCTAGGAGACAAGGGCAGAAACTTAGGAGGTAAGGGCAGAAACCAAAGAGACAAGGTTAGAAAACAAGGAGGGAGGGTCAGAAATCTAAGAGGCAAGGGCAGAAACCTAGGAGGCGAGGTCAGAAACCTAGGAGACATGGACAGAAAACTAGGAAGCAAAGGCTGAAAACCAAAGAGGCAAGGTCAGAAATCTAGGAAGCTGCATTAGAAAACAAGGAGGGAAGGTAAGAAACCTATCTACTTCCATACTGATACTAGTTAGACACATCGATCAGATAGTTACATCCAAATCGCAAACATTTTACCCCAGAACACAAAAATTTAGGGTCATACTCAAAAAGTCGACCTAAAAATCCCAAAAGCTACTCACATAGTCATACTAGTTAGACACAACGAGCAGGAAGGCTCCAATGTCACGTTGACATCAAATCTAGCGTCGCAAATATCGTCGTTATCGAGAGATTCGTAGCGAATCCAGACATCACCCTCTATTACATTGAAATAATTTAGCGGAAATTGTATCTCCACCAGTGCGATCTCATACTGCGTCGAAAATTGCCTCCAGCGTTCTCTAACATTGCCTCGATCGTTCTTTAACATTACCTCCAGCGTTCTCTAACATTGCTTCGATCGTTCGTTAACATTGCCTCCAGCGTTCTCTAACATTGCCTCCAGCGTTCTCTAACATTGCCTCCAGCGTTCTCTAACATTGCCTCCAGCGTTCTCTAACATTGCCTCCAGCGTTCTCTAACATTGCCTCCAGCGTTCTATAACATTGCCTCCAGCGTTCTCTAACATTGCCTCGATCGTTCGTTAACATTGCCTCCAGCGTTCTCTAACATTGCCTCCAGCGTTCTCTAACATTGCCTCCAGCGTTCTCTAACATTGCCTCCAGCGTTCTATAACATTGCCTCCAGCGTTCTCTAACATTACCTCGAGCGTTCTCTAACATTGCCTCGATCGTTCTTTAACATTGCCTCGATCGTTCTTTAACATTGCCTCCAGTGTTCTCTTCACAAGTTTCGTAAGGGAAACATTTGTCGTACTGGGAGAAAAACTCGTTTACCCTATCCATTTTAACGACCCCTTCTAATGATGACTCGCTGAGTGCCAAGTACAGACTATCTGTATCCATTTCACAGAGTCGAAAGTCGGACCTCTCTACGAATCTATCCAGGAAGTCATAGTAAAATTCCAACATTCCCAATTTGGTGTACTGGTAGACGAAAAAACCAAGCTGTGAAGGAAGATCCCACAGGATACTTCGATTTCCAAGCGACACCTCATACAGGTCTTCACCAATAGGCGTCATGGTTTTAAACAGGGGGTTAATTACCAACTTTGTTGTATTGGCCCCCTCTTTAACATAGGTCACGTTCACATGTTTCCCCAAATTCGTCAAGGTCTTCCCATAGGCCGAGAAAAATATTACCACCAGATCACAAAAATGTAGGCAGAAACCTAGGAGGCAAGGTCAGAAACCTAGGAGACAAGGTCAGAAACATAGGAGGCAAGGGCAGAAACCTAAGAGGCAAGGGCAGAAACCTAAGAGGCAATGATGGGGGCTATTCCTAACTTTCTTCTCAGTTCTTCATTTCTGAGCTTATCTCTCAGACTGTTTCCTGTCATTCGTCTAACACATTTCATCTCTGAGATCACAAAAATTTAGGCACATACTCAAAAAGTCGACCTCAAAACCATAAAAAGCTACTCCCACATTCATCTAAAAGTTACACCAAAACCGCACCAGATTTGCACCGTGCAAAAACATGCACAAGTTTGACACGCGCACCAGTTTGGCACAATGCACCAATAGACATCCCCATACCAAAAATTTACTTTGATAATCACTTTTATGATTGATACGCCCCTTACGAAGGCTGATTGTTACGCCCCTTACGAAGGCTGATTGTTACGCCCCTTACGAAGGTGCATTGTGCCAAACTGGTGCGCGTGTCAAACTTGTGCATGTTTTTGCACGGTGCAAATCTGGTGCGGTTTTGGTGTAACTTTTAGATGAATGTGGGAGTAGCTTTTTATGGTTTTGAGGTCGACTTTTTGAGTATGTGCCTAAATTTTTGTGATCTCAGAGATGAAATGTGTTAGACGAATGACAGGAAACAGTCTGAGAGATAAGCTCAGAAATGAAGAACTGAGAAGAAAGTTAGGAATAACCCCCATCATTGCCTCTTATGTTTCTGCCCTTGCCTCTTAGGTTTCTGCCCTTGCCTCCTATGTTTCTGACCTTGTCTCCTAGGTTTCTGACCTTGCCTCCTAGGTTTCTGCCTACATTTTTGTGATCTGGTGGTAATATTTTTCTCGGCCTATGGGAAGACCTTGACGAATTTGGGGAAACATGTGAACGTGACCTATGTTAAAGAGGGGGCCAATACAACAAAGTTGGTAATTAACCCCCTGTTTAAAACCATGACGCCTATTGGTGAAGACCTGTATGAGGTGTCGCTTGGAAATCGAAGTATCCTGTGGGATCTTCCTTCACAGCTTGGTTTTTTCGTCTACCAGTACACCAAATTGGGAATGTTGGAATTTTACTATGACTTCCTGGATAGATTCGTAGAGAGGTCCGACTTTCGACTCTGTGAAATGGATACAGATAGTCTGTACTTGGCACTCAGCGAGTCATCATTAGAAGGGGTCGTTAAAATGGATAGGGTAAACGAGTTTTTCTCCCAGTACGACAAATGTTTCCCTTACGAAACTTGTGAAGAGAACACTGGAGGCAATGTTAAAGAACGATCGAGGCAATGTTAAAGAACGATCGAGGCAATGTTAGAGAACGCTCGAGGTAATGTTAGAGAACGCTGGAGGCAATGTTATAGTACGCTGGAGGCAATGTTAGAGAACGCTGGAGGCAATGTTAGAGAACGCTGGAGGCAATGTTAGAGAACGCTGGAGGCAATGTTAACGAACGATCGAGGCAATGTTAGAGAACGCTGGAGGCAATGTTAACGAACGATCGAGGCAATGTTAGAGAACGCTGGAGGCAATGTTATAGAACGCTGGAGGCAATGTTAGAGAACGCTGGAGGCAATGTTAGAGAACGCTGGAGGCAATGTTAGAGAACGCTGGAGGCAATGTTAGAGAACGCTGGAGGCAATGTTAGAGAACGCTGGAGGCAATGTTAACGAACGATCGAAGCAATGTTAGAGAACGCTGGAGGTAATGTTAAAGAACGATCGAGGCAATGTTAGAGAACGCTGGAGGCAATTTCGACGCAGTATGAGATCGCACTGGTGGAGATACAATTTCCGCTAAATTATTTCAATGTAATAGAGGGTGATGTCTGGATTCGCTACGAATCTCTCGATAACGACGATATTTGCGACGCTAGATTTGATGTCAACGTGACATTGGAGCCTTCCTGCTCGTTGTGTCTAACTAGTATGACTATGTGAGTAGCTTTTGGGATTTTTAGGTCGACTTTTTGAGTATGACCCTAAATTTTTGTGTTCTGGGGTAAAATGTTTGCGATTTGGATGTAACTATCTGATCGATGTGTCTAACTAGTATCAGTATGGAAGTAGATAGGTTTCTTACCTTCCCTCCTTGTTTTCTAATGCAGCTTCCTAGATTTCTGACCTTGCCTCTTTGGTTTTCAGCCTTTGCTTCCTAGTTTTCTGTCCATGTCTCCTAGGTTTCTGACCTTCCCTCCTTGTTTTCTGACCTCGCCTCCTAGGTTTCTGACCTCGCCTCCTAGGTTTCTGACCTCGCCTCCTAGGTTTCTGCCCTTGCCTCTTAGATTTCTGACCCTCCCTCCTTGTTTTCTAACCTTGTCTCTTTGGTTTCTGCCCTTACCTCCTAAGTTTCTGCCCTTGTCTCCTAGGTTTCTGCCCTCGCCTCCTTGTTTTCTAACACAGCTTCCTAGATTTCTGACCATGCCTCCTAGGTTTCTGACCTTCCTCCTTGTTTTCTAACACAGCTTCCTAGATTTCTGACCTCCCCTCCTTGTTTTCTAACACAGCTTCCTAGATTTCTGACCTTGTCTCCTAGGTTTCTGCACTTGCCTCTTTGGTTTCTGCCCTCGCCTCCTAGGTTTCTGCCCTTGTCTCCTAGGTTTCTGCCCTTACCTCCTAAGTTTCTGCCCTTGCCTCCTAACTTTGATTTACCGGATTATATTTAAACTAGTCGGATGTGAGACTTCGTGTTATAAGCGCGCTTGATTCACGGACGTTTATTTTTCATAGTACTGTTCAGTCTAGCGGTCTGTGTTGTAGTGGAATATTTTACGGTTTTAGGTCGACTTTTTTAATATGAGCCTATTTTGTTTTGGTTTATCATGAATGTGAGAGAGACAGAGCGAGAGAGAGAGAAAGAGAGAGAGTGAGAGAGAGAGAGAGAGAGAGAATTTCGCTTGTTGATACTTTGTGTGGGTTGATGATAGGACATGCAGGGATGATGAGTTTGTCTCCAACTTTTTGAATTTTCGGTGTGTAGAATGACCCCTCTATCTCATCGCCCTTATCGTCTTTCAACACATATGTAACGGGGTTTGTTTCATTTACTCGACTGATGGAAAACAGTTCCTCCGTCCAAGCCGGAAGGTTTGATGTTGAGGGTGGCACATGATGATGATAGGACATGAAGGTTTGATGATGGTGTTGAGGGTGGCACATGATGATAGGACATGAAGGGCTGGTGTTGGGGGTGGCGCATGATGATGATAGTGTTGAGGGTGGCACATGATGATGATGTGTCAATTTGTGTGGCTTGGTGATGATTTTTATTTGACTTGAGTTAGCTTGGATATGCGATAGAGAGAGAGAGAGAGAGAGAGAGAGAGAGAGAGAGAGAGAGAGAGAGAGTGAGGGTGGCACATGATGATGATAGTGTTGAGGGTGGCCTATGATGATGATGTGTCAATTTGTGTGGCTTGGTGATGATTTTTATTTTACTTGAGTTAGCTTGGATATGCGATAGAGAAAGAGAGAGAGAGAGAGTCACTATTTAATGGTAGGGCACAAGATGATGATGGGATATGAAGGTTTGATGATGGTGTTGGGGGTGGCGCATGATGATGATAGTGTTGAGGGTGGCACATGATGATGATAGTGTTGAGGGTGGCACATGATGATGATAGGCCATGAAGGGGTTGATACTTTGTGTGGCTTGATGATGATAGGACATGAAGGGGTGATGGTGTTGAGGGTGGCACATGATGATGATAGGACATGAAGGCAGAGGGGGTAGTTCCATTGTCTATAGATGGCGTTAAGGCAGTCTCGAAAACGCTTATGCTAACATCAACTACACGGCCTTTTTTGTTAACCAAGGGGGCCTCACTCTTGTTAATCAGACGACAGCTCCGGCAGCCAGTGTGGCTGCCCAGGATGTTTCAGCAAAGTCACCGATTACCTATTCCAGCTTTGATCAAGGTTTTGTCAAAATGGAGGGCGGTTGTGTAGGAAACCCAGACGGTTAAAATTATCAGCATCCGGACAGTAATATATATATATATATATATATATATATATATATATATATATATATATATGTGTATTAATAAAATTGTGAAATATAGAATTTTGTTTTGCTTTACATTGAATGAGAAAGAGCGAGCGTCACTATTTAATATTAGCACACCTTACTACACGACACATGATGATGTTGGTAGCGATAACACACACGACCACTTATATTTTACTATTTTTAACATAAGTCCGTTTTCTTTTCAATCGGGGTTCTACCTGAGTTGGCTAACGGAATTTAAAATACTCTTTCACAAATTTCTAACACACAGCGAGCGACGATCACCGGACACGGATTAGCACCGAGTCTCTATTGAATTTACCTGCGGTTAAGCTCTCAGAAACACAGGAGACCGTTCGACAAAACTAACCTTTCAATGTTATTGCTTGTCAGCATTTTTTTTTTACATGTTGCCTGGCCTGTCACGTAGTAGACCCGTGTTCGAATCCTGAAGGGAGACTGTTTTTTTTTATTTTTTTATTTTTTTATTTTTAATAATTCTGAGTTTACTTTCACAAATACATATTTTTTTAAATAATTCTGAATTTTTATTTATCACATACTCTTTTAAAATACTCTTTCACAAATAACACACAGCGAGGCGATCACCGGACACGGATTAGAGTCTCTATTGAATTTACCTGCGGCTAACCTTTCAACGTCATTGCTTGTCGCCTCCTGTCACGCAGTCCCAATTACCAGTATTTTAAATAACAACAATACCACCCCTAGTTACATGCCTCTACCTAACTCTAAACACGGAGCCTAACAATGACCGTCAGCATATTTTCCTAACAATGACCACGATTCCTTGTAAGCGATTCTAACAATAGAATTCCTCAAGTACCCGCCCCCTGCCCTGTCACGTAGTAGACCCGTGTTCGAATCCTGAAGGGAGACTGTTTTTTTTTTTTTTTTATTTTTAATAATTCTGAGTTTACTTTCACAAATACATATTTTTTAAATAATTCTGTTTACTTTCACATACTCTTTTAAAATACTCTTTCATTTTCATCTAACACGAGCGAGGCGACACAAATATACTCTTTCACAAATAACACACAGCGAGAGGCGATCACCGGAGCGCGATCACCGGATTAGCACACGATCTTTTGAATTTACCTGAGTTAAGCTCTCAGTGATTCGACAAACTGACGAACACCAAAAAATTTTTCCCAAAATTTTTCCCCCCAAAAAATTATGAAGTTCGAAAAAATCGCGAATTCGAAAAAATAATTTTTTTTTTTGGCACCGTTTTGGTGCAAAGTCGGTGCAAAGTCGGTGCCAAATCTATTGTATTTCGGTGCATGTTATTCCACTTTTCTGTTGAGTTCACAGCCACCATCACTACTGGCGTGTAAGAAGACTTATCAACCAACATAGAACTGGATTCGTCAGTCGCTGGACACTGAGGGAATTGCTGAGGAGCGGGATCTGAGCACCTATGGACATGTTCGGA
Organism: Megaustenia siamemsis; assembly: GCA_032433765.1. Classification (NCBI taxonomy): domain Eukaryota; kingdom Metazoa; phylum Mollusca; class Gastropoda; order Stylommatophora; family Ariophantidae; genus Megaustenia; species Megaustenia siamemsis. The sequence continues at coordinate 5,021,813 of JAVIAB010000041.1, read as the reverse complement.
GTGCAATGATGATGACCCGCAAATAACTCAATAACTCAATAACTCAATAAAAGATACGTTATAAAAAGGAGGTGAAAGGGGGTGGAAGCCTAACCCCTACATTCATCAGCTAAAGGTTTAGGGTGTGACGTGGTAACGGGAGAGAACGTTTCATCTGTAGACGATAAACTGGAGACCTACAATTAGCACGTTAAAGGTACGATCACGTACACATTTTGCGCTCGCTTTTTGAAAATGGAAAGTGGAGCGAAGCCGATATAGGGCTGTCCTGTCTGCAGGAACGCTAATTCTTGATTAAAAATACATACTAAAATTATCTGCCCTTCGCGAAAACCCACGTGTTTATCTCTCAAATGTTTCTTTATGGTCTCCATTTTATCCTTTTTTTTAAATTTTAACTCCTCCTTGAAGCCCTATTCTGAATGGAAAAGTGATAATCGTGTTCGATTTTGGAAAAGCAGCCATGGATTATAAATAAACATTAATTTATACTTTAACACCAGGTGATATCAAGACTGCTGTGTTCATAATTTACACATAATCAAATAATACATTAATAATAATTACTTTCATATTGAAATATTTAGTTGAAACTTTCTTGTGGACTTTCTGACACGAATCCTAAAACTAATGTTAAAATGATTATGTTCAGTAAATAATTGGCTACAGAGTAGGCCTATACAGTTAAATGAATTAACATGAAGAAAAGAAGACACAGCTTCAGGATGTGTTACGTCAAAGGAAGGAAATATAATAATGGGACAGGAGAAGACAATAGAAAGATGGACATACTATATCAGTCAACATTATGATGATGAAAGACCAGTGTTAGACAATTCAACCAAAGACAGAGAACCACGTATAATGAACAGTGAAATAGAGAACGCAATTCAACACATTAAAAAAGGGAAAGCTCCAGGTCCCGACAATATAACAATCGATGAGACAAATGCATTAGGATAACTGGAAGTAAAAGTCATAACACAACTACTCAATGACATATATAATACTGGACACATACCCGAAGGTCTACTAAAATCTGTGTAGCCATACCGAAGAAGTCTGGTGCCACTGATTGTGAAGACCATCGCACTATTAGTCTCATGAGCCATATGACTAAAATATTACTAAGAATCATAATGAGACGTGTAAGGAACAAAATAAAACCAGAAATAAGTGAGGAACAATGTGGATTTGTGGAAGGTAAGTGTACCAATAATGTAATACACATAGTAAGAACATTGATAGAAAGATCTATAGAGGTAAAGAAAGATCTATATATATGCTTTATTGACTAAACTATTTGGCAAAGTAAAGCATGTGGAAAAACTAAATTAACTGAAGAAATTAAACATTTATGGCAAGGATCTGCGAATCATAAAAGAAAAACATTTACTGTAAACAAACAGCAGCTATACGAATTACCAATAAAACAGGACAGTTCCAATATATAAAACAAGGAGTCAGTCAAGGTTGTGTTCTGTCGCCATATTTGTTTTCACTTTACAGCGAACATTTTATGAGATCAATAGTACACAAAAAAGGAATTGAAGTCAACATCAATAATTTGCGATGTGCGGATGACACAGTCTTAATAGCAAAGACAGAATGAACTACAAGAAATGATAGACATAATAGTTCGTTCGTTCGTTCGCTTTCGTCAGCTTTGACCTCTGACGAAGTCCCACCCACTCAATTTTGTGGGACTGAATTTTGCGTGTAAAGTCTGTTTATCCCATTACAGGATGCCCCTCGCCATGCAGGCAGATTTACTCCGACTTCAGAGGTACTAACTTTTAGGGAATTAGTAAAACCCAGGTGTCATCGCCAGGGTACGAACCCCGGCTGTTGCCGTGGTAAGCCAACCGCCTATCGATTGCGCTAACCGGACACCCTACATAATAGTAAAAGAAAGCATCAAGAAGGGTCTCAGTCTGAATAGTATGAAAACAGAAGTAATGGTCATATCGAAGCACCAATCATCACCAACATGCAGCATAAAAATAAACAGGAAACATTTGAAACAAGTGCAACGCGTCAAATAGTTGCGCACAATAATAACATCGGATGGAAGATGCACCACGAAAATAAAAAGCAGAATAGATCAGGTAAAAATAGCATTTCAAATGAAAACTATCTTATGCAACAAATCTATGTCAATAGAAATTAGAAAGAGAGTTCATCGCTGCTATATAGAACCAATTCTGACCTATGAAAGCGAGTCATGGACAGTAGACAAACACATGAAAAGAAGATTGGAGGCCACAGAGATGGGATTTCTCAAAAGAATGCCAAAAGTTCCATGGACAGCTAAAAAGACCAATGAGGAAATTCTCAAAGAGGCCAACACAAAAAGGGAACTCTTAAAAAACATCAGAAATAAGCAATCAACATTTTTTGGGCACATCATGAGGAGATCAAAGTTGGAATACTTGGTTACAAGTGGTAAAATAAAAGGACAGAGAGATCGCGGACGACAAACTGAGAAAATACTGAATTGATTGGTGTCATGGCATGGAAAACAGTCAACAACAGAACTGATACGATGCACCGTAGATAGAAGATTGTGGAAGGACATGATCGCCCACGCCGACCGGTATGGCACATGATGATGATGAATAGTAACTATTATTCATTTACAATGTACTACTTTTTTATTTCATATTATTATTTTTGTTCTGCATTCTCCACTGTAGAACACAATATACACATTGAAAATGGTCATAGTGTTTCATCCTTCCACGTCATTTTGGAAATGCACATTTATATAATTTTAAATATTTTCTTTGCTTAGTTCACCGACACTAGAAAATTCCCACTTCTAAATTATGATATTAAAGTAGAGATAATAACATAATTCATACATTTTGTATACTTGTATAGATAATTGTTCCGCACATTCTTTTGTTGTGTTGTTACAAAGCCACGTGTAAAAATGGCTTTATTAAATATATGGTTGACTCCATGGTAATTGCTGATATTTAAGAGATATCAACAAAAGAAAGACACAGTGAGAGGTTTTATAAATAATACAATCACCACCTTTCTCCTGACATCCTAGTCCGTAGAAACCAGCAGCACATCCAGATTGACATCCACCAGTATCAGGAAAACATTGTTCGCATTTGTTTGCACAGTGGCATTGGAGTTCACATTCTCGACCAAACCTACCCGGCGGGCAATTAGTGTCTGTGGATATATGATAATGGTGGGGGTTAGAGATATAAACTGTAGGAATTACATTACAACTGTCTTCAAATAATATTTTCATTCATTGGGTGAACAATGAATCAAGGTTTGTAGTTAGTTCGCACGAGATTGATGTCTTTTGCTCTGGGGCTGGTCATATTAACAGGTTATGGATCGAAGGGGCGATTGTTGCAAATGTCTGCTCCAGCTGCTTTGGCGGGGGTCGGAGTGTGGCTCTCAGACAGAGCACAAACCAGACCGACATATTTGATGCTTGTGCCGGAGACGGATGTGGAACAGAGGCCGCAGTTAATGGTAAAACAAAGACCAATCTTTATGACAATGACTGCACACACACACACAATTGAGAAGTGGAACCAATCCTGTTTACTGGTATCTGAGCTTTGCCACGCCCCAGAAGATTCTCACCATTCGAGTTTATCATCGAGCTGGCACTATGATTCGGGTAAAGAATACCACTCTAAAGGTGTTCTCTGACAGTAGCGGTGTGGTGTTCCAGTATAATGATATATCATACCCAAATATTTCTGTGAGCACCATTGTAGTCACCACACAAGCGTCAACGGCACACATTAAGATTGAGTTCTCACCGACTATTTCGCAGGCCGACAGTGCACTGACGGTGTGTGAGGTGCAGATATTTACAGACACTTATTGTCTGGACGGGTATTCTTGGTCGTTTTGCGCAGTCTAGTGGGTGTTGCAAAGGCTGCAACGTCATCATCGGTACGTGTCACTGCAACTGTTCACATGGGATATATTGACACGATTGCTCCGGGTCTTGTCTTAGTGTCTGTCCTTTATGTGAGGACAAATCCGGAAAATGCCTACAATGTAAAATTCTGGCTACACCTGTAATGATACTTGTCCCGATGGTAATTTTGGGCTACAGTGCAAACAGACGTGTTCTGAGGGCTGTTACATCATATGTGACCCGTAAAGTACAGACTATTCGTGCAAGGAAACGTACTACGGGTCAGACTGCACTCTCAAATGTCCGGACTATTGTTTCAATGACATCTGTGAACAGTCAATCGGGAACTGTACATGCAAGGGAATGTTCTACGGGTCAGAATGCACTCTCAAATCTCCGGACAACTGTTTGAACGAAACCTGTGAACAGTTAATCGGGGCCTGCGTCTCGTATGTCGATGATCCCCACGTTAAGAAGAGTCTGCTGACTACAACAAACACAAGCATATGGATACCTTAATGTGTTTCTGTGCTGGACATGGTTCATTTCTTGGTATTTTTCCGTGAAGCCATGGCTCATATCTTGATGTGTTTCTGTGCTAGCCATGGCACATGTCTTAGCTTGTGTGTGTGTGAGCTGGCCATGGCTCATATCTTGGTGTGTGTCATGTTACTCATATTTCATAACTTGGTGTGTCCGTGTTAATCATGTCTCATTTTTTTTATGTGTGTATGTGTTTAGTCATATCCCATATCTTAGTGTGTATCTGTGTTAGTCATGTGGCATATCTTTGTGTGTGCATGTTTGGGTTAGTGCTATCTCATATCTATGTGGGTGCATGGTTATGATAGTCACATCTCATATCTTGTGTGTGTGTGCATGTTTATGTTGGTCATATCTCATATCTTTGTGTGCATGTTTATGTTAGGCATGCGTCATAACTTTGTGTGTGCATGTCTATGTCAGTCATATCTCATATCTTTATGTGCATGTTTATATTAGTCATGTGTCATATATCTTGATGTGTGTCAGTGTTAGTCATGCCTCGTATCACTGTGTGCATGTCTATGTTAGTCACATCTCATATCTTTGTATGTGCATGTCTGTGTTAGTCACCTCTAGTGACTCGGGCGGATGGTGCTCGTAAACCTGGGAGGGCCGACCATCTAAGGGAAGAATTCCCCTACAGAAAAGATCATCTGCTGCCTTGCAGGAAGATTGGGGACAATCAAAGGCTAAGGAATGCAAACCTGATTAAAATTCTGCACTGGGCCACCGGCGCAGAACACAGTGCAACGTTTTAACGGGTGTTCAATCAGAGTGGATCTGGAGGACTCTAATTGTGATGTTCTGTCTGTGAGGGCGATCAACACACTTAACCTGACAGCTGACTTCAAGTGAGAGTCTGTAATCCTACTCTGATTGAGTCTTGATCACAGACAGAGAGAGATTCATTGGGTGTCATCTCCACATCAAAGGTTGGCTACTTTGGAGTGCCATTTTACAATCTCTTTTGTTTTTGGCACATGTTGTGGTATGTTCAACTGTTCATACCTTCCATTCCAAGATGACTTTTATTAGAGTATTGTGTCGCTTCACGTGTCCCAAAAAGTTCACTTGCCTTTGTGAATTGTGTTATTTAGTTCTTTTTTTTCATTTTCAGCTGATTCAGAACTTCCTTTTTTTATCTTCTTCTCCTTCCGCTTACTTCTCCTATTTTTCTATAGATCCTCGTTCACTAAAATAGTAATTTTTTGTTCATATGGCTCATGTATTGGTCTTATCAATCATTGGTGCCTGATTTCTTTGGGATGGCTACAAAGAGAGTTTAGTAGATGTTCGGGTACGTGCTCACTGTTATAAATGTCAATGAATAGGTTTTGTGAGACCTGTACTCCCAATTCTCCTATTGCATCTACCCCCTTGATTGTTATGTTATTGGGACCTGTAGCGTTGTGTTCTTTTCATGTGTTGAATGTTCCTCATCCACCACTCTGCATTATTGGTGGTCCCGTACGCTTGTTTGAATTGATTAGCTTTGATCTTTCATCTTCATAGATTTGACTGATGTATTGTGTCCATCGTTTCATTATCTTCCGATCTCTTATTGTTATATTTCGTACCTTTGATTTCACACGTCAAGAAACCCTGACTTCTTCCTGTTATTTGGTTTAATTGTGCATAAATTGTTCGTCTTTCTTTTATTGTTTTTTTTTTTTTAATTTTGTTACATTCCATCTTTAACCATTCTTTCTTTGCTTCTCTGCGTTTGATTTGGATTTCCTTGTGCAGTTTTTGTTATATGTTTTCGTCTTTCAAATTTCTTCGTCTTCTCTCCATTAGTTCTAGTAAATCGTCTGAGATCAGTTTCTTCTAGTTTATTGGTTTAGTCACTGGTATTACCTTTTTTGATGTTTGTTAAATCCATTGTTTGACCATTCCCCACTGCTCCTCATTGTGCTGTGTTTTCTGTTTATATATATATTTTCTTCTATACTGTACTTATCATAAAATGTGTCTATCTACTGTAGTTGTATCTAGGTGTGATTTCATATTTCTTGGGGATTTATGTGTCTTCTTTCTTTTTGTATTCCCATTTTTACAAGTACTGGTGCATGGTCACTATAACAATCTGCTTATGGTCTTGTTTTAACAACTGTTAGATTATTCCTGAATTTTCTCTGTACCAGAATAAAATCGATTTGTTTGTGTACTTTGTTGTCTGGACTTTGCTGTGTCAAGTTTTCTAGCGTGTTGCTTGAATCAGGTGTTACCTACAAAAATTTCACGTGTCCTTGTCCAATCTGTTAATATTTCCCCTCTCTCATTTGTCTGTCCTAAACCATGTCATCCAGTAACATATTGCGCTTTTACTGTTCCTACCATGTCATTGAAATTTCATAAAATAACAGTTATTTCTTGGGATTTACACTGTTCCATGACCATCGTTAGCTGGTTGTAAAAGATGTCAATGTCATCTTGTAAGAATATTCAGGATTTGTGTTCGTTTACCATGGTTATTTGTTAAATCTCCTATCGACTATTAATATCAAATATGAAGGAAACAACGTCCTCATGAACTTATGATCAGTCTGTGTAAAGATGACTTTGAATATAAAGATAGGTCTAATCTTCTGTGTGAGGGCAGAATATGCCGCTGTCAGTCGACACATTTAATCTGACAAACGTACTTATTGAATTATATTTTAAAAACGCCATTACGTCCAACTATAAAATCTTAAAATCTCAAGTGGAAAAACTATAAAAACAATGAAACAGGGAAAAGCAGCAGGGCCTGACAAAATACCTATGACAATCTGCACCATCAAAGAAGAGACAGAGTGCAATGCCGCTTCATGGTTCTATTTTCCATGTGGAAAAGGCACTGAATGATGATGATGAATTATACTGTGGAAACTACTAATTAAAATGTTACTACTACTACTTCCATTACAACTTCTATTATTAATACACACTCTCTCTCTCTCTCTCTCTCTCTCTCTCTCTTTCTCTCTCTCATTATTTCCCTATCTATATCTCTCTCTTTCTCCTCTTACTCATGTTACCACTTTGGGTGACGCCTGAGTCACAGTATTCTGGTTCTTTCTCTGGTGACAACCGCAACCATTAACACTTGATGTTGCGCATTTTCTCTGTTGATATTTCTCCATCGTAGTGTGGTCTAAATTGAGCTCTTTTTTGTGTATGTCCCGTTTTAGTCTAGTATAGATTTTTCGACGGGTCATCCTCATTGCACATCGAACATGCCCATAAGTGCACAGGTCTCCTCCCCCAGTATCTTCAACCTCAATGTGTGGAGCCTGATGACCCCAGTTCTGTGTTGATTTGTTATTCGTCTGTGTTTCCCTACGCAACGCTTCTTCTAGCATTCCCAGGTTTGACGCTGATGTTCGTTCTGTCTGAACATGGCTGTAGATTCATGATCATTGCCTGCCTCCAATAGGACACTAAGAATGTCAGTCTAGTCCATTGCACATCGGTAATGCCCTGTATGTTACGGCATCATTTTCATTTTCTTTAGTTGGACACACTATGTTATATATTGTCTTTGTAAATAATTCAAAATGTGTTCTATTCAAACTCTTTCTACTGCAACCCCGTTTCTGACTGTTTCCCCTCAACGCAGATAGTATATATGGACAGTCGATTTCTCCTCAACGTATATATAATATAAGGACAATAAATTTTCCCCCAACATAGATATATCTCCCGGTCACTTCGAAAACTTTTCTCAAACTTGTAATGTTTGTGATGATTAACTTTTTTCATGCTTGTTCTCAATGACCATGATTATCACTAATAATACAGTTCTGGAATATTTATTATTTGTACAAGATATTTAATTGTCTTGACTTCCGGCCAATAGGGCGCTTAGGCTGCACAGAGCCGTTGATGCAATGTCTGAAAGGGTTCATTGTTGCAGTTTCCACGAATTCTAAGTCCGCCTTGATGCCAGAACTACTGAGAGTAGTGCTTTGTGCACACCGTGAGTTGTGTGTTTCATATTGATGGTGTTTCTAAATTCAAATTGCTTACGACGAATGATGATATTGTATGGTGAGAGACAGTTCAGTTGTGTTCACGTGTACCACCAACTCCACTTCACCACTTGTTATAGTGCGTTAATGTCGAATGGTAATGCCACCTCGCTGTCACGAGGTTATGTTTACGTGGAGGCCTGGGAGCTGCGTACAGCCTTCCCGTCCCCTCACTGCCTACCCAGTGTTGCTACGAGGCGGTCATGCGTACGCAGTGACCTGACCTAAATATGCTACCGTGTCTTGCCTATCAGGCCTTGGATTGCTCAGTGTCCTACAGCTTGTTGTGTATAATTAACCGACACCCAGGGTCGTTCATCGCAAATTACGAATAGTTCATCATCATCATTGAGTGCCGTCTCCGCAACGAAGGTTGGCTACCATGGAGCGCCATTCTGCTCTATCTCTTGCTTTGATGGTGCAAGTTATCATCGGTTGATTTGTCCATCTTTTGATGTTACTCGTCCACTTTAATCTTGGTCTGCCTTTTACCTTGTATTTTCCCCTCCAGGATTACTTTCAGTAGGCTGTTGTGTCTTTTAACATGGCCCAAGAATCGCATTTGTCTTGTTCTAATTGTGTTGAGAAGTTCTCTTTTCATTTTTAGTTGTTTTAAGACTTCATCGTTTGTTTTCTTTTCCTTCCACCCAATTCTACCTATTCTTCTATATATCCACATTTCAAAGGCTTCAATTCTCTGTTCTGTTTTCTTGTCTAATGTCCATGTTTCAGCACCATATAGGAATATTGAGAAGATGTAACATTTTGCTATTCATAGTTTTAGCTCTGGTGTTATTTGTTTTGATGTTAGTATTGTAGACGAGGAGGAAGAAAAGGATAGAGAGAGTGAAGGAGAAAGGAGAAAATAGGGGACAGGTCAGAAACAACGATCTAGAAATGAGGGGGCGAAAAGGCGAGACAAAATGGGTAAAGATAGGTCAAGGAAAAACACATAAAGAAGAAGACACAATAGAGAGGATGGGTCAGGAGAAACACGTGCGGAGTATCAAGGCCATCTTTAAGAAGTGAACGAACAAAGAGATGCGTAGGTGGAAAAGGAGAGAATTAAATAAACAGAGGCCAGGTCCAAAAGTAGAACAATGTAAAGGGAACCAGACAGACAGACAGACGCGGGGGTGTACAAATAAATCGAATTCACGTGCAAAATATTAGGGGCATGCCTTTTAGTAGGTGTCCGGATGTGCGTGGGAGGAAAGAGAATTTCATTGGCTGACAAAAGCCGAATTTAAGGGAAGACACATAACATAGGGGGTTAGTCAGGAATTGTTAGTCATGGATGATTAGTCAGATTCGAGAGATTGGAAGAACACAAGATTCAGAACATGAGGAAACAGTCGGACATCCGAGATTATAGAGAGCAGAAGTTGTAATTGAGCTCGCGGAGAAGGTAGTCATAGGGAGCAAACGCGTCCTAGAAGCCAGTCGGGCCATAGAGAGGCTAACACCAGCCTCATAGAGTAGAAGTAGTGTAGAATAGTCAAGACCTAGCATATTCAACAGGCAGACGACAGAATAGACCGATAGATTGTAATTAGCGTAAGTGAGGCGCTCGATGGGAGCGTCTCAATTTAATTTAGTGCCTAGAGTGTGATGCAAGCGTGGCCCTGACATTTACATATGTAACGAGATTTTGAAGTGGCATGAATAAAAGCCAGCTAACTTACCATCAAAAGTGTTGTTCTGTGTTATACAGTTTCATTATCTAGCCTAAGTGTCACGAACCAGTCCACCAATAGAGTTGTCGCGGAACACAACGCAACGGTCATCTTAATGAACCAGAAGTACTACCAGACCGAGCAAGGGTCAAACTAATAAGAATCAAATAGTCCGGGGATGTGTATGTGACCTGATTACAAACCCGAACCACAGCATTCCAGAGAAGGTCACACTAATATGATCTCAAGCTAACAGCTGATGAGTAGACACCACAGACAACAGCTGATCGAATAAACAACAACCAGCGGACGATCTGTTCAAAGATCAATCAAACATCTCTCAAACATCACAAAACAAAGTTCTCCCCGCTACAGTATGTCCTTCATGACATTAAAATTACTTTTTGCCATTCCTATTCTTTTGTTTATTTCAGTTGTACATTTTCCATCACTGGTTATAGTTAACTGACTGCAATACATGACAACTCCACGATGTTAAAACACTTATGAACTTTATTGTATTCATTGGCTTCAACCGATCAAAACTGTAATCGGTGCTTCGACAGCCCCATATATGTTTCATATTACATTGACATCGACTTTTCGCCGACAGTTATTGATTGCAACACTTGGTGGAACACAGTCGTGTGCCCCTTTCAACATGTAAAGAACATTGACTTTCATTCAGCATGGAAACAACATTGCGTTTCTCGTGCATTCCATTGACTAACAACAACTTGGTTGAAGCACAGCAGTGTGCCTCATTCAGCATGTAAAGAACATCGAATTTCATTCAGCATGGGAAGAACATTGCAATTCTCTCGCATTCCATTAATTAATAACAACTTGGTTGAAGCACAGCGTTGTGCCTCATTCAACATATAAAGAACATTGACTGTCATTCATTTGATTAACAAAACAAGATTTAAAATGATCGAGTTTCCTACTCACCACGTGATAACACAGAACGCTTCCTTGCCGTGGCCATGTTCCGCCGAATCACACGGTATTCACAGAACAGTAACAGTAACTTACTCTAACTAGCTTCCGTGACCGACTATCACGGTATTAGTGCTCATCAGCAGCTGTACTTATCGGCCTTTAGGATTGCGTCCCTAATAACTAATTATGACTGCTTTACGCTGCCTGGCCCTCACCTGAATTGGAGAATCGTCTTCGTCTCGACCAGGCCCACAGCTGACCAAAAACAAATTAACGGCACATCGTTATCAACAGGCAACTCACTAACTATCTATCACTATGTACAATGGTTTTGAGGGTTGTTAGCCATAAACGGCGAACGCACTCTGGCAGAACCTACCTGGTCCACCGCTGTCTAAAGACTCACTTTTTGTTCACTACTTTTTCTCATATTCACTCTCTCCCATAACTCTCTCACAATTCCTGTGCAGCATTCATTCCCTTGAGTTGATTTCATGTCTCCGCTTTTCACGTTTTTTCTATCCTTACTCTCTGCCTACCTGTATCCTTTACCCCTCATTCGTCATCTAACCTTCATTCACTTTCCCTCTCGTTCTCTACCTCCCTCTATTTTCTTTTTTTCTCTCTCTTTCTCCCTGTTGCAAACTGTCGGTACTGAACAATTTCTGTCTTTTGGCGTGTGCTGTATTTGCTACGATGGTGACTGCAGCTTCATTTTTGTGTTTGGATAGTCGATTAGACGTTAATTCGGATGATTCCACTGGCACTGGCGGTTGAACATTTATGGATTTTCATTCGTTTGCACTGATAACGGGGCCTTCGAATAACTATAACTATTTATATTTGTTCATATCTGCATTGTCTTGAAATGTAGAAGATAGATTATCTGTCCGAATACTTCCATATTTTCCTGCGATGAATGTTAATTTCTTTCTTTATTTTTTCATCATCAGAGAATGCAACTCCTAGATATGTGTACTCTATTGCTACACTTCCAATAACTAATGTCCAAGTAAGTAAGTAAAGTACCCCCGTCACGCCAAGTGGCGTATAGGAAAATATGGTGTTAGTGACCCTATATTTTACAGACCTTCAGCACATGATTTTTGGGGTAATGTGGTCAGTATTACGCCCGTGCTGCTTTACTTTCCCAGAAAAAATCTGGTACCCATTTAAGGCTGGGTGAACCCGGAAGACGTCGGTTGGGATCGAACCCTACCCCTTGTCCGTGGTAGTCCAGTTCACTAACCACTGAGCTATCGCGGCTCCCACACTAATGTCCAATTTTGCCATATTTCTCCAACTATTGACGCCACACTCTTCCCAAAAGAAGAACTACTGGATTAGACATGTATTTTGAAGACAAGGCCTGTAATGAGCATCAATTCTATAGCTTAAGAAAATCAAGTAAGCAAAATCAAGCCGAACAGTACAGCTGCATTAATTTATGTATCAGAACAAAATGCATACCTCCAAATACCTGAAGCTCACAAACACTTAGAAAGTGTTCCCAAGATCGTATAGTTATCCCTTTTATACCTAACACATAGTTACTGAAGTGCAACCTGCTGAACTCATGGTAGTAGCCGGAGGATCCCGCATATAGAATAAGATTCCTTTCGCCTGCACTGTTAATTTCTACTGTATAATCATTAACGACGAACGATGCAGCTATAGAAGAAAAATTAAAAGTTAACAATAACACGAAGCAAATGAATGTAAAGTAGAAAAATGGACAAAGCGAAAGGAGGTATTAATGAAGGAATGAAGGAAGAGATGGAGAAAGCAAGGAAGGATGGAATGTGGGAAGATAGGAAGGAGTGTAGGAAGGTCGGAGTGAAAGAAGGTAGGAAGGAAGGTAGGACGGAAGTACGGAATGAAGGTAGGTGGTAGGAAGGAAGGTAGGAAGGAAAGGAGGGAGGGAGTAAGAAGGAATGACAAAGGAAGGAAGGAAGGAAGGAAGGAAGAAAGAAAGAAAGGAAGGAAGGAAGGAAGGAAGGAAGGAAGGAAGGAAGGAAGGAAGGAAGGAAGGAAGGAAGGAAGGAAGGAAGGAAGGAAGGAAGGAAGGAAGGAAGGAAGGAAGGAAGGAAGGAAGGAAGGAAGGAAGGAAGGAAGGAAGGAAGGAAGGAAGGAAGGAAGGAAGGAAGGACACAGACTTTCTGCCTATCTTGCTATAATTTTCAGTGCCAACGCACAGGTCAGTTGCTGATGGAATCCATGTCGATATCCCGGTAAAACTCATTACATCTTTTATAGTTTGGCTTTCAGAGATCAACATAGCAAGCAAACTTGCGTTATCGTTGATCAATATCGTGATTTTGTCAGAACATGTCTATAGGTGCTCAGATCCCCTCCTCAGCTGGAAACTGTTATCATTTCACACAAACTGCCTGATGACAAATGTTTCACAAACAGCAGAGATAGACTCAAGATGCATCAAAGCATGTAGCACCTGGACACAAGATGCAACAAAGCTTGTCACATCATTGGACAGTTATCACCACTATTGTCCATCAAGGAAATAACTCTAGAGGCAAAACGGGCACTATACAATACAATCTTCATCCCAACGTTGTGCTACCAATGTAGCACCTGGACCCTAGATGCAAGAACAATAAGAAAAATAATAATTAATGAGATGAAATGTGTCAGACGAATGACAGGAAATAGTCTGAGAGATAAGATCAGAAATGAAGAACTGAGAAAAAAACTAGGAATAGCCCGGCCATAGAATATATAAGGAAACAACAGATAAAATGTTTTGGCCACGTAACACGGTTGAAAGATCAAAACACAACACAACGAACCCTCTATAAATGTTGCAAGAATACCAAGGGTTCACCACAAAAAAGATGGATCGACGGAATACTAGAAGTACTAGGAAACATACAGCAGCAGAGGCGAATAGAAGAGAAAAAGACCACAAATTATATCTCCCCTCGACGCTGAAATGCAAATGAGGAAGCACAGAAGGAGAAGAAGAAAAGAATATCGTGATATTCTTAAACATATGATGTCATAGATGGTTAACATCCGTTATATTATTGTCAGTCGATGTAAGGCATATCGTGGCGACTAAAGGAACAGCCCCAGACGTAATCACACGACGGGCACCCAGGTTAGGAAACCATACCTGGAGCTGTTGTATTTGATCAATAGCACATGGGTTATTTGTAATGGCAACGATCTACCGATGATCTAACCCAATGTTAAACTCCTAGATGTTCTCGTGTTTTTCTGTAAGGGGTTATGTGTGCACACCTATTGGGAGTTGGACATTGTGTTGTGTGCATTCACAGTTGCATATTGAATACACTAACAATGACCGAAGGTCGAAATTTGGAATGCCAGAATTATGTCGATCTGATGATCATCGGCCAGACGGTGTGGACTATATCATTTTCACGAGCACGAATCAACCTTCTATCGTTAATATCCAATGAGAAACTGGTGATATGGCTGGTGCTTTGCACCTGATCCTCAAAGAGCAGCAGATGATGATTACCTCTAAATACCATGATTTTGATGCTCCGTGGTCGAGATCTATAAAGTGAAAGTAGGTACTTTATATAACTCGCTGGCAGCCTGCAATGCAAGACCATCTAACAAAATGCAAAATAGGCCGGCTAGAGGCGAGGGACATACTAAATTTGGTTAGGCCGGGGTGGCTGGTTAAATTTCATACCATTTTCAGACTAAATGCTCACAAACCAGAGAATGAAGTAGCCTTTTGTGTGGACTAGTCTGTGGAAGGTGGGCGTATTTGAAAAATTGGTGTTTGTATTTTTGGTCTTACCTAAGGCAGAAACCTTACATGCGGTAGAGCGTGAGCGCCTTCAAGAAGTGAGACAATGTATCGGTTGAAGTCACGTCGGATGGTGTGAGTCTTGTAAAAGTAGTTACATAAATCAGTAAAGGTCTGAGTGATGTAGACTAAGTTGGGGGAGAAAGTGGCTGCGACTCTTCCGGGAATTATTGGTAGCATCGTGTCCTGGCTCTTGAGTTTCTGATGTAAAACAACCGGGTAGTTCACAAATACTATATGGGCTCTCGTGACTGCTGTCGGTAGTCTGTTGGTTGTGGTCGATGTAGAAAGAATAGTTAGGGCCAAAAAGAAAGTACGATGACCACACTTTTAATGTGTGCGATGTTTTCATTTTTGTGTTGTTCGCTGCCTCCCTTTACTGGATTGTGTGCTAGGTGGATAGTAGCGGAGGTGAGGATTCATGATGAGCTGGTGAAACTAGTCTCTCTATTTCCGCTGGTCGTGACGCTACAAGATTCAAAATTGTGTTAAGACCAAGCTTTGTGTCCTTCTGTGGAGACAACTATCTCATTGCTGTAGCCATCAACGTTACCCACATGAAATGTCCCATCATTGTGTGCCATGTAGAAGCCGATTGCAAACACATAGTTCACTTTTGATGGAACATACTGTAGAACCTGTTGATACCTTTGTGTAGCAGCATGTAGGTCAGCGGGCTCAGGATGAAGTCTTCAATGTTGAGCGAGAATTGTCTTTGGTCGTCAACGCTGGAACCCATGCCTAGAATAGTTGTGTCTGTCTGAGTCACCTCTCCACACTCGCTTATGATTTTACCAAATGAATGTGTCCAATTGAGCGCCCCATCTTGTTCTGCGCCTGTTTTTGTGAAGGACCCTTTTCTTGTCTCAAACGTGAAGTAAATACAAAACGGTATAAAGTCGCTAAACTAATAGAACAACAGGAAGTAAACACAAAACGGTATAAAGCAGCTCAACTAATAGAACGACAAGAAGTAAACACAACACGGTATAAAGCAGCTCAACTAATAGAACGACAAGAAGTAAACACAACACGGTATAAAGCAGCTCAACTAATAGAACGACAAGAAGTAAACACAACACGGTATAAAGCAGCTCAACTAATAGAACGACAAGAAGTAAACACAACACGGTATAAAGCAGCTCAACTGATAGAACGACAAGAAGTAAACACAAAACGTTATAAAGCAGCTCAACTCATAGAACGACAGGAAGTAAACACAAAACGGTATAAAGCAGCTCAACTAATAGAACAAGACAAGAAGTAAACACAAAACGGTATAAAGAAGCTCAACTAATAGAACGACATGAAGTAAACACAAAACGGTATAAAGCAGCTCAACTAATAGAACAAGACAAGCTACGACGTTTTAACAAAAGCCTTCATTTGTACACAACAAAAATATACAAAGATTAACACGAAAGGGAAATACTGTTCTGAAATAAACAAAGAAATATCAACACGGGCGGTTTTATCAATTCTTTTAGTGTTCATTGGGTGAACGTCAGAATGAAAATATGCTCGACATTCTGCTTTTATTGCCTCTTGTGTCAGTAACGGAGAGTATATAATACCTTGCAGGAATGTAGTGTACACATTATATCAGTAATTATTCTACTATCAAAGAATGAAGACACAATCTATTCAGGACAAAACCAAACTGCTTGCCCTCAAAAAGTGTCACATGTTGAATGTTTCACAAACTTTCTTGACTCTATTTTTGTGTGTGGTCCATTGGTATGATTTTACTCGAAAGTTTCTTTATTCAGTCTTTGATATTTTTACGAGCTAAACCACGTTCTGAAGCTCACCCAGTACAACACAAAAGTCAAATTAAGGATAACTGAGAGATGTGTACTTTAGGTGCGTCTATATGGGTCTGGATGATGGAGGGCAGCAGAAGAGAGGGAAACTGTTATCATTTCACACAACCTGCTTGAGGACAAATGTGTAGAATATTTGGAATAAATAAAATCAGCAATTAAGAACTTCTCGGTTTTATTGAACATAAGGAGATGCATACACTTATAATAAGTAGCAAATGAATATAGACATTTAAAAGATTCAGAATACATCAATAATTTTATCTTACTATACCTGGTGAACAGGAGAAGGAAGTTAAAAGTGACAAACTCAGAATAACTTAACTACAGAAAGTCAAAAGGGTGACAAACCGAAGGTAACTAGACTATGGACAGTAACATACACATATGAATGAGATAGTATCAGTATAAAATGAAGTTTGGAGGATGGAAATTGATCTCAAAAAGTGAAGGAACTTATTTGTTGACCTTTTATGACCAAGGAAAGAAGACAGCATTTAACATCCGCAATCTATTTTTTTTTTCCACTTTTTCATTATTAACTTTTCACAGTTCCATGTCTGATGATTATGGCCTGGATGTTAGGTCGTGTTACAATACTAAGGGTACAACTGAAACGATGTAAGTGAAGCGCTGAATCTTGAAAAAGTAAAGAATAAATCAGCAAATGTAAAACTCTTTCATTGACCCTGCTGCTACCTCACTTTATGATAAATGCACTTACCGTCTATCTCATGTGTGGCGTAGAGAGTGGCTCCAACAACTGTCACTGGGTTTGTGAAGAAGAGATCCAGATAGGGGTAATAAGTATAATTGTCGTGTGGAACAAAGCAATTGTTGGAGTCAGTATCGGTATTACCATTTACAGCTATTGAAGAAACTGCACTAAAATAATTGCCCGAATGATTAGTAGCTTCTTTTAGAGCCACATTTCGACCTAAAATTGGAAAGAATTTAAAATGTGACATTGTTTCTATGTTTCTAACTAGATCACGTGATGTAAATGGTTTCTAATATTTAGGACATCATGTCTCAAGTTGAAAATAGAGAACTTTATCTCCCTTTCGTTCTATGTTATGTGTGAGACTCTGTGTGTGTGTGTGTGTGTGTGTGTGCGTGCGTGCGTGCGTGCGTGCGTGCGTGCGTGCGTGCGTGTGTGTGTGTGTGTGTGTGTTTGTGTTTGTGTGTGTGTGTGTGTGTGTGTATGTGTGTGTGTGTATGTGTGTGTGTGTGTGTGTGTGTGTTGCACATTTGCCATGGCCAGACAACATGACAACACCAATACATTGAGCTTTCTTTCTCTAAACTGTCAATGAACTCCACCAAACCCACCCCACCCCCATACCATCCTCCGAACTAACAAGATACCACAAGTCTAACTAGATATTGTAATTCATATTTACTCTACGTCATGCAAATGAAAATTTAAAAAAAGGAAACATGCTTGCAATAAAGTTATAATAAATAAATGGCAGAAATATATAACATAATTATTTTAGAAAGAAAGGGAAAGGAAACCAAGTATAAAATATACGCGGCGCTATTCAATTTTAAAATATGATGTGGATAAAGTTATTCAAAGAATTAAAAATGGGAAAAGCTGCAGGGCCTGACAATATAACGATATATGATAAATTCGCTTGAAAAATTTGACATTGAAGTGATCACAGACATATGCAACGACACATACCATACATGATACATACCAAATGAACTAAATATATCATTTTCATTTATGAAAATGCGTTTCATTGCGTTGACTATAACGAATGGTGCAGTAGGATGCAGTAATTTTAGAACAATAAGCCTAATGACCCATGTAGCACAGATCTTGCTAAATGTTAAACAATTAAAGATTCAGAATAAAACCATTATGGATTTATAAGAACACCGTGGATTAGGGAAAAAAAAACAGTATAACAAAAGAAGCCATATTCTACATGAGGACAGTAAACGAAAAGAACGCAAGAGTAAACACACCAATATGCTCATGCTTCATAGATTACACCAAAACTTTTGAAAGAATACACCATAAACGACGTATCATCATCATCAAGTACCGGGCCTGCTGACGTAGTTGATCATGTCTCTCCACAACTTTCGATCTAGACAGTTATTTATGATTTCTGTTGTTGACCTTCTGCCAAGCCATTCTCTTAAGCTTCCTGTTTTTTTTTCTTTTGCTTCCCTCTATCTCTTTGTCCCGCACTTTTTCCAGTTGTCACAATATATTCCATTTGTTCTCTTCTCATTAATTGGCCAAAAAATAATGATAAACAACTTATAGACCGCATAAATGATAGACACATAGACGACACTGACATTCGGATAATACGTAATTTATACTGGGTAGCAAACAGAAATAATAAAATATAACAACGATAACTCTACACCAATTTATTTGAAATATAGGTGTAAGACAGGACATGGTTGCATCCTATCACCAAGCTTGTTCAATCTACACACTGAGCAAATCTTTAAAAACATCACAGAGAAGCCAGACCTACAAATTAATGGAAAGATAATCAATAACATAAGAAATTCTGATGACATTGCCATAGTCCTGGCACTGGTATCTTCCACCTTCCCACCGGTTTGCAAGTGGAGTGCACTGGGATTCCACGGAAGTGATCACTATCCATGTGTACTATCCTAATTGAGAAATGCAGAAATAAAAGACAGAAAAGAAAGCTCTACACATTCAACTACGAGAAAACAGACCAAGACGTCATTAGCAAAATCAGACATAGGAAACAGAGGGATTCTCGTAAGAGGCAGGGGAGATGGACGCAGCCACCCTGGTTGAAAGTAGAAGTCGAGGAAGCTTGGCGGAATAAGAGACAAACAGTCAAGAATAACAAAATGCCAGAAGGAATGAAAGAACAGAACCTGAGTTCTTGAAGTAAAGGTAAATGTAAAGTACGAGACTTGAACCGGCGTCTTAGCACGAGAGTTTACACCCATATATGCTCGGCCGCCTATCCATAAATGTTCGGAGATTTATGTCTAGTGTCGCCTCAAGCATCGAAACTCAGATGAGAAGCGACATTCCTCACCTTCACAGGATAATACCCTAGTACCCATTTCTGCCAACGGCTGGGTCGACCGAGGGGGTAAGTTTTTTTTTTCTAACCACGAGTACAGTTCACACTGCTCCCAGCGGGAATCGAACACGGGTTGTCCGAACATCGGTAGTCCACCCGGGTGGTTTTCCCAACTAGGCTACCGAGTCCCCCCCCCCCAAAGAAGTGTTGATAAAATGATGCACTTTTAACTATGTGCTAAGCAGGCTAAGGATGCCAAGTGGGATGACTTCTGTAAAAAAAAATGTGCTCAGAAAAATCGCTAGCCACATTATGACGCCTTCATCAGAGCATGAATGGCACAACAAGACACAGAGGCATAACAAAATTTCCCAGCATAGGTCAGATATGGCACAAATCTGATGAGAGATAAGTCAATACCCTGCTCGCCTGCTACATTGAACAGACTGACCACGGAATGAGGCTGTCAGAATTGTGTAAGGATGTAGTGCTGGCAGAAGATCTCACAATCACAGCAGATACCATTTGCACAACACTTGAAAGGTCGTTCATCACTGCTATTGGTCCAGATGGTGTTCGGTACGATGACATAGACGACTTGAAAAAAAAAACTAGCCAAGCAGTTTAATGCCAGCATTCGGAATTGCCAGATTAAGAAGGAGTCGCTACACAGTCAATTACTACCGCTACCGAAGCCAAACAATGACCATTCTCAGGTCAGTGCCCACAGAATCATCACAATGCAGAATACTGCGGGCAAGCTGCTGGGAAAATAGTGTCCGTATCCTCACCTGTCACCTTGAACAGAAAGGCGCATTCCAACCCACACTAGAAGGTTATAGATATAATAATTAGACACGGCTCAATGCGACAGTCTTTGCCTATGACGTGTTCGAAGGTTTGCACAGACAAGAGTAGACATGTGCTATTGCTATAGATTTTTTTAGGATGCATACATGGTACCATTTGAATATCTCATGCACATGCTCCTCAAACAGGCGGTGCAACCCTTCCTCATTAGATGGATCGCCGCGGCAACTGTTTCAGAGGATGGTGATACCAAAATGTGGAAGTTGGTCTTCCGAGGAGCTAAAATCCATTTGTTCAGGGTTGCCACAAGGTTCACACTTGTCACCAGTTCTATTTAACGTGTGCACAATAACGATCACGGAACAACAGCTGGATGGGAGGGGAAGAACTATGACTTTTGCTGATGATATTCTGGTATATCGACAGGGAAGGGACAGAAATGAAATCGCCTCGACAATGCAAGACGAACTCGATGGCATTTCTTTCTGGTGTGGGGTTTCAGGTGCCTTGGTTAATCCTAATAAAGCATAAATTGCATGGTTCTCCCTTAATAATCATATCGTTAATACGGCCACACAGATTGTACGAATGGGAGCTGATCAGGTGACATGGAACAAGTTGATGACAAAACACGCTATAGCTCGTTTCAAATCATGTGCCCAACTTCAAAACGCTATTACTCTCTAACCGTTTGTTAAAAACTGTTGAAATTTTCCAAATGTTATTAGAATGCAAAAGACCCTTTAAATGTATATTTACCAAATATCTTGCAGCTGCAGCTTTCTTAAAGCGGCGAATTTCTTTGATGTTTGTCAAAATTGTAAATTGTGAAGCCCTAAAGAATAGAAATTACCGTAGTTGCTGGTCTATGATTAATTTTTACTAGGTAAAGGCGTGACCGTAATGGGGAAATAACTGGATAGGACAAAACACCAGGAGAATTATTGTCTGCTCAGTTCGAGGACGGACGATAATATCAAGGTATACCTGTATGTCCAATTTTCATAGTTGTGTGGTCCTGAAAAGGACCGTTTGTTGAACTAATTTAAGGTAATATAGGGGCCAACATTGTGGGGGCTATATACTTTCATTCTGAATCAGACGAGTCTAAAAGATTAATAACTGTTTGGGGTTGAACATTCCACAAACCATCATTTTTCCAATATTCCTCTTCCTGTTTTAAGACGTGGTCATCACATTTAGCACAATAAACTTTGTCTATATTTAATAATGTGAGATTAGCAAGAGTCTTTACATCGCATATTTTGAATGTTGTATTTTCATCTGCCACTTGTCCTTTTTAATTTTGCCCAGATTAGTTCTATTGGATTTAAATGAGCATGGTAAGGTGGCAGCCTCAAACTTATATGACCGTGCTCTTGGATAATCTTATCTATTTGAAAAATCTTTGTCCTCTGTTTTTGCTTTACTAGAGATAGTAATTCAGGTTTTAAGTACATGTTATTAAATTGTATGTGCTCCTTTGTGAGCCATATCTTAATAGCATCTTTTGTACTGGATGACGTCGGGACTTTATCTTCAAGTGCAACAATGTTGTGGTACGCTGCATTGTCCATTATTAGGCAGGATGGTCGATATAGTGATGGGAGAACAGAATTTTCAATCCAATGTCTAAATATGTGACCATTCATCTCAGAGTGATAATCCCGATTGTCTATGGATTTTGAAAGAAAAATGAGCTCTGCATTCTGTATTAGTCCATGTTGTCGACTACCTGCATGAGCAATTATCAAGCGATGTCCTTTGCTGCTAGGTATTAATCTCTTAATCTTTCCATCTGATGACTGCCATTCCCTTTGGTTAGTGTGGTGAGCATTGATCCATGTTTCATCCAAGTACACAATATCATAACCTTGCTTGCGCACCTCTTTTACTTCACGTAAGTACTTGCTTCTCATGACTACTATATGTGGCTTCTCACAGATGATGTTTCGTCCATTGGAATACTTTCTGAATGTAAAGTCTGCAGCTCTCACATTCCTCCATAATGTAGACTTTGATATTTCAATACTGTTATTCTTTTTCAGCCATACTTTTAATTTTCTTATTGTAACAGTTTCATTCATACCCAACATTTTGCGAATTTCACTTCTAATAAGTTCACTGTCGAAATTATCCAACATTTTTGCTCTTCCTTGTGATTTTGTATATTTTGAACATTGACGGTCACGTGCTTGAATCCAGCGATTAAATGACCGTTTAGATAAATCCAAAATGTGTCTTGTCCTATTCTCAGGGTTTTCTAAAGAATGAAATAATCTTCCTCGTTTAGCCTCTTTGCAAAAATAGTCATACATTTTTATTGCGATGTTTTGTAAACAGCAGAATTTCATTTTAAGACTCATGCTAAATGTTATTGTTCCACGACTCCACCTATGAATGAACGGAAATGGAACACACAATGTCTCGTGTTTATTACAAGTGTCTAATTGTGTCAGAAAACCCACGTTGAAAGCGTGCAAAAACGTCAATTGTACCGTGTATGGATTTTGTATCGCTATTTTTAACTTAAAATGCTGAAAACATTAAGTTTTGTCTACATCAATGGGTCGTTATAAATTTATATAAATCAAATAAGCAACAATAATAACCAAATGTTTTTTTTATGAAACTAATTCCCTGTTGGGTTCTAATCATTATAACTTTACATGCAAATTTAGAAAAAAATTACAAAAAGCGGTTAAAAAGATATCGATTTTAAAAATTGGGCACGAGTTATGAAACGGACTATAGTTTGATCGCAGCCTCTGTTTTCGAGACCACGTTGACTATGTAATAACAAAATCCTGCAAAGGATTAGCCGCATTGAAGGTCATGGCAGCGACTAACATCGAGCATAGGCTACTTACTCTTCTGTCCCAGGGATTAGTCCTCATAACAATCGAGTATGTCCTGGCAATTCTTACTATCAGTACGACTAAAATTGACGGCTGGAGAAAAAAAATAGAATGAAGCCTTCTTATCTTGGGATGTACGAGGGACATTTCCTGTGTAGCAATCTTCTTGAGTTTTCAACAATGGATAACAGAATCAAGATCTGGAGGACACGAGCATACCTGAAGATTAGTGCAGATAAAGAACATCCATTGCACCGCGAGCTCAACACAGGGAAAGGTATCAGGCTAAAAATCAGGCTAAGGATGCCAAATTGTATGACTTCTGTAAAAAAGTGTGCTCAGAAAAATCGCTAGCTACATTCTGGCGCCTTCATCAGAACATGAATGTCACATCACGACAAAGAGGCATAACACAATTTCCGAGCATAGGTCAGATATGTCACAGATCTGATGAGAGTTAAGGAATGGCCCTGCTTGCCCACTACATTGAGCAGACTGACCAAAGAAATGAAGCTGTAAGAATGAGGATCGGGAGGCCCTTTTCAGAAATGTGTGACGATAAAGTCCTGGAATACCAATCTCACAATCACAACAAGATACCTTTCGCACAACACTTAAAAGGTCACACAACACTGCTCCTGGTAAAAATGGTGTTCGGTACGGCGACATTGTTGACGACGACTTGCAAAAACTGGCCAATGAGTTTAATGCTAGCATTCAGAGTGGCCAGATTAAGGAGGAGTGGCTACACATCTACTTACTACCGCTACCGAAGCCAAACAAGGACCATTCTCAGATCAGTGCCTACAGAATCATCACGATGCAGAACACCGCGGGCAAGCTGCTGGAGAAAATAGTTGTCGTGTCCTCACCGGCCACCTTCAACAGAAACGCGCATTCCCACCCACACTCGGAGGTTATAGATATAACAAAGACATAACTGGCTCAATGCGGCAGTCTTCGCCTATGACGTGTTCAAAGGCTTCCACAGACGAGAGGAGGCATGTGCTGCTGATATAGATCTGGAGGATGTATACAGCAGAATACCGTTTGAATACCTCATGCATATGCTCCTCAAACTGACGGAGCACCCTTCCTCATTAGATGAATCGCTGCAGCACTGTTTCAGAGGAAGGTGATACTCAAATGTGGAAGTTCGTTATCCGAGCCAATATACATTTTTCCAGGGCTGCCACAAGGTTTACCATTGTCACCAGTTCTATTTAACGTGTACACAATAGCGATCGGGGAACAACAGCTGAATGGGAGGGGAAGAATTATGACTTTTGCTGATGATATTCTGGTCTAGCGACAGGGAAGAGACATAAATCAAATAGCCTCCACAATTCAAGACGAACTCGATCGCATCTCTTTGTGGTGCGGAGGAGTATCAGGTACATTGGGTAATCCTAATAAAGTATCATTTGCATGGTTCTCACTTAAAAATCATATTGTTAACACGGAAACACCGTTGTTACAAATGGGAGCTGATGAAGTGGCCAAGGAAAGGGTGATGACGTACCTTGGATTTAAGTTTGATCGCAGCCTGTGTTTTCGAGACCACGTCGACCATATGATAACAAAATTCCGCAAAAGATTAGCAGCCTTGAAGGTCATGGCAGCTGCCACCATTGAGCAGATGCTACCTACCCTTCTATTCCAAGAACTAGTCCTTGCACCATTCGAATATGTCCTGGCAGTTCTTACAGTCAATAAGACGCAAATTGACAAGCTGGAGAAAATACAGAATGGAACTATGCGCATTATCGTGGGGTGTACGAGGGACTCTCTTTGTGTAGCAATGAGGTATCTTCTCGACTTTCCAACCATGGATGACAGGATCAAGATCTGGACGGCACGAGCATACCGGAAGATCAGTGAACATAAAGAGCATACATTGCATCATGAGCTCGAAACAGGGAAGGGTGTCAGGTTAAAAAGATGCAAATCATGGGTGGGCTGAGCAGAAGATGTCATCAAACAGGTCTGTGGGCTTATCAGTATCAACGTTGGCGAGGAGTGGATACCGGTGTCTACGTCATTCAAGGGGGCATTCTCGTGTATTGTCACACTCGACAGGAAATGTAGGGAACAGAATTCAGTCGTGGTCAATGCGGAAGTCAACGGGATCATCTGGGATATCGCCGATGAGAAAGATGCAGTCATCTATACAGACGGATCTGTAATACGACACCAAAGAAGTGCATGGGCATTTACAGCACGCTCGGCTTGCAGAATAGTCAAGAAAGACAGTGGTGCATTCGTCATGACCACGAGTCATGTATGTGTTCACGATGGACATGTTCGGAGTGCATTGATGATGACCCGCAAATAACTGAATAACTCAATGTCAGTACACAACAATTATTCACTATTCAACAATAAGTCAGTACACAACAATATGTCATTACAAAACAATTATTCAGTATACAACAATACATCAGCACACAACAATATGTCAGTACACAACAATTATTCAGTATACACCAATAAGTCAGTACACAGGAATATGTCAATACACGATATTAAATAAGGACACAACAATAAGACAGTACGCGATATTAAGTCAGTACACACCAATAAGACAGGACACAACAAAACGTCAGTACACACCAATAAGTCAGTCCACAACAATAAGTCAATACACAACAATAAGACAGTGCACGACGTTAAGTCAGTATTCAGATTGCAATGTATAGAGAATAATTAATTTTGTGCTCAATATATAATTTAAAATAATGAGTTCCTAAACGCTACAAACCTGAGTATAAATAGTTAAAATATATGAAATATATAAAATTCTATTAAAATTTATTCGCAAGCAGTGTATAATTAAACTCCACAAATAACGTCATGTTTGCAATCGCATGGCAACACCATCTTGGAAATTTAACGTACTTAATTTGTAGCAATAAAAATGACTGTTTTATACTTTCATATTTCCGCAATTAATTCCCCCAATAAAGCAAAAACACTATTCCACATTTTATAACTTAAGTCTATATATTATTTTTTAAAAATTAAATGCGAGTGAGACACAGTGTGGTTTTATCATGGTAATTTTACCCACTTCATGGCGAGGCACGATCTGTTCAAATGTCTTCTAGGTTATATTAGACAACAGTTGTCACCCATAACTGAAACTGAAAATACCTTAGTTTATAAGCTCATAACTCATTTGCATTTGTCTTGATGTTTTGTCAATTTCTTAGCGAGGCACGATCCGTTTTAACCACAGACCGTATCTTCCAGTTTATATTAGACTGAAATTGCCATCCACAAGTAAAATGAAAATCACTTTTTTTAACTAACCATAACATACTGGGTAATAACTGAAATCATATAGTAAAGTGTTCCGTCATGCCACTGGTACATAATTAATATGGTGTTAATGACCATGATTTTTTGGGGTAATGTGGTCGGTATTACGCCCGTTCCGCTTTACCTTCCCGGAAAATTTATCCGGTACCCATTTAAGGCTGGGTGAAACTGGTAGGTGATGATCAGGATTGAATCCGACCTCTTGTCCTTTATAGGTCAGTTCACTAACAACTGAGTTATCGCGGCTACCACTGGAATCATATATGCCTGCTAAAATGGTAGAAATATGCACTGAAGCAATTTAAATAGGGGTGAGAGAAATGAAACATCAAATTGGTAGCTGCACATGCAAATTACAAAATGTTCTTTATTGACCGTGAAATCACATATTAAACATTCCTCTTTCATTAAATTGTAGAAATAGTAATTCTGTATTTCTTTGTTAAATATACATTAAAACAAAATAAAACTGAAATGCTCAAGTTATTTACCTTACTGGAGTACAAATTGTAACGACCCTTCAATAAGCAAAATATGTCAAGAAAGACATAGAAGAAACAATGAAAAACATATTCTCGATCCACACTGAAATAGTCTAATGATTTGTAGCCCAAGACAAATATATAATATTTGTGGCATATGCTAAATGGGTTACATTACAATGTGTTCGTTAATCGTTGCGTCTAGCTGTACCTAAACGAAGATGAACATTTAAAGAAATAAGTCCAGTGTTATTAGTGACTATTTTAAAAATTGTATAACTAATTCATTGCAAATATCTATAAAATTTGAATTCAATGGACATCAATGGTGTGCTCTTCTACAGATAAAAGCATACGGCTTGTTGCAGGAGCTACTGAGTTAAGTGATCTGTGCACACGGTGAGCTGTGTATTTCATCCGTTTTGATCATGTTTCGATATTCCAATTGTTTACGATGAATGATGATATCGTATGACAGGGAACAGTTGGCTGTGTTTACTGCCTGTGCGGTTTAGCATTATGTCTTTTGGCGTGTGCAGAGACTGCTATTATGGGGACTATAGCTACCTTTCTTTTTTTGGGAAATGAATTAGTAATTAGGATGATTCCACTGGCACGGGCGGTTAAGCAATTGTGGATTTTAATTCGTATGCAGTGATACCAGGGTCATCCACAACCAAATAACCCTAAACCTAACCCATACCCTTAACCGCAATACCAAAACCCTAACCCTAAACCTAACACTAATACTAAACTAAATCTCAGACACTAGCCAAATACTAAACCTAATCATATCCATAATCCCGAAACCCTAACGCTAAACCTTAGAGCTAACCATAAAATGTTAAATCTAAACCTAGATTTAAACCCTACAACTAAATCATATCTCGAAACTGAAACTCTAACAGGAAACCTAAATCCTAAAACTCGAAACCTAACCCTAACAACGCAACCCTAAACTTAACTCTAACCCCGAAACTCTAACCATCATAAAGGGCTTGGGTTTAGGTTAATAACAGGGTTAGTCTTGGGGTAAGGTTTATGGTTTGGTTAAGGTCTAGGATTTGGAGTTCGATTTATGGTTTCGGAGTTAGGGTTAGGTTTAGGGGTTAGGGTTAGAATATAGTTTTAAGCGTAGCATTTAAGGTATAGTATTAGGGTTTATGGTTAGGTTTTTTGGATTAGAGTTAAGGTTATGATTAAGGATTGGCTACGTTTTAGGATTTGAGTGTTAGGGTTAAGGTTATATTTAGATTTAGTGGTAAGGTTAGAGCTTCGGATCCAGGGTTTGAGTTTGGGTTATGTTTAAATTTGTCTGAGTTAAGTTTAGTTTTATGGTTTGGTTTATTGTTTCGGCGATCGGGTTAGCGTTTCAGGTTTATGGTTAGATTTAATTTTATAGATTTGGGTTAATGCTAGAGTTTATGGTTAGAGTTAGTATTTAGGTTTAGGTTTTATGGGTTTTTTTTTAAGGTTAGGATTTCGGGATTAGGATTAGTGTTAGCTTGTGGGTATTGATAAGTTCTAGGATTTGGGTTAGTGTTAGATTTATGATTATGGTTTCGGGGGTAGGATTTGTGATTAGCTTCATGGTGTTTGAGGATTATAATTGGGGTTAGGTTTAGAGTTTCGCTAAGTAGGATTTGGATAGTGTTATGGTTGGAATTTGTAGGTAGGGTTAGGTTTAAAGCTGTAGTTAGAGTTTATGAGTAGGTTTAGCTTTTAGTTGTATAGGTCTCCGGGTTATATATTAGGGGTAGGTTTTTTTGGGTTTAACATTAAGTTTAGTGTTTGACTAAGGTCTAGGATTTGGTTTAGCGTAAGGGTTAGAGTTAGGTAAATAGGCAGGGCTTCGGTGTTAGGTTGATTGTTTTGGTTAGGGTCAGGTTCAGTTTTATTGTTGATGCTTAGATTAAGCTTCACAAATTTAGGGTTGGGGTTAGAGTTTTGGTTAAAGGTTATTGTTTCGGGCTAGCTTTTCGTTATTATTATTAGGGACAGGTTTAGTGTTTGGCTAAGATCAAAGGATTAGGGTTAGTCGACAACACAAATTAATCATCCATTCATAACGTCATAAAAACACACTTGACCAACATTCAACAAGTGCGGATTCAGCAAATGGTTAAATCAAAACATTGAACAAGTGGTTCAAGTACACGCAACAAGTGGTTAAAGAAATCAACATTCCACATAATTAATTATGCATAAAACCCAACATATTAAACTGGTGTAAAGAAAAAAAAAGAAAAAAAAACACACCCTTGACCTTGGCCAACATTCAACAAATGTAATTCCGGAAATTCTTGACATTCTAGAACGCATTTCTCAACTATTTAAGTTTCTATATACTACTGGCGCCATTTGAATTGACCGCATTCCGCAGGCTGGCGGGCTATTGTTTTGGTGACAGCGTATTGGAATGGGTTCCACGTCAAGCCGCACAGCTGCATTTGTGTTTGCAAACACTAATGGGGGATCGTATTTACAAATTTAAATATTACATTACTAAAGTTGTGAAAATGTGTTTCCTTGAATCAGATCCTTAAATAAAATATGTGGATCGCCCTCTGCGTTTAAAAATAAGTTTTAAAAATTTCAACCACGAATTAGTCAATTCGAATCGTTCTTAAAGGTGAAAATTATTACTAAACAAAGAAAAGCAAACATTTCTAAATTATCAGTCAATGTATGGGTTTTTTACCTTTATGAAATTGTCAGCAACTCGTTAGACAAGTTATTGAGAGTTGCAGTTAAAGGTGGGGACCTCTTTGTGGAACAAACACAATTCTCAAAGTACAACTGAAATAAATGCAGGTGCATTTGGCGTGAATTTTGTTATGAGATAATCTTACTGCCTTTATCTTATGTTATAGGCTCATATAAAGGGCAGCTTCATCGAAAGGATTAGTAGGGCACCAACTTCCTTGTAAGCGTGTAAAAATATTGTTTTAGGCTAAGGTTTGTAAAAAAGAATTTCTCTGATACAATGAATCAGCTGGTGAATTCACAAAGACGTTGGTATTTGTACAGCTGCTTTCAACTTGCGTTAGTCATAAACGGGGCCAACATCCAATTAACACTCATAACTAAGGTTAACATTGACCAAAGTTGTGTGCTTAGTTCACTTCTATAAGGATCAGAAACTTGGACTACAGGGCAGGACTAAATGTTTAATTGCTTTCATGTGCGTTCACAAGATTATGATAATCAAATGCAGGATAAAGTAACCAACTCTAAACAATGAACCAAACTCATATCCACGATGGCAAGAATTAGGAGTTGTAGACTAAGGTGGCTGGGCTATGTAAGAGCAATCGGAAACAATCTGACTGCAGATCGTAGTACATAAAAACACAAGTAGAAAATGGTACAGCAACTGTCGAAGCAATCTAATCTTTTACAAATATGTCATTACATTTTAAGAATGTGCTACAGTTAATATACAAAATAAACACAAAATCATCTTAAGCTGCTCAACAATAAAGGAGAGACGAGGAAAGTAATACGCATGCTCACCTATAAATGGTTCACAAGTTTTATATTATAGCGATACTGCTGTCCTTAGATTAAAGAATGCAGCAGTGTAATGAGGAAACTTACCTCCACTGATGTATACTGAGCACAAATATCTGACACCCGGGCCTGATATGACAATTTCTGTAACAGCGTAGTCAATGTTACAGTGGACATCGATTGTAGTGTGAGCAATGAATTCCTTGTGGACATCTAAACATTCAGTTGGAGAGGAAGTAATGTCGTTCTTGTACAGAAAAGTGAACATACTCGGCGAAACTGTGGGGACTGGAAAGAGTGTTTCACAACAGTTAAATGCCATAAATAATTACTAATCGTATATATACATTATATTCGATAAATGTGTATTGTTAATAATTGAATATCGCTATTACAATTTCTACTAAACAACGGTAATTACTTCTTCATGTACAACTAACACTATTTCGTCTAGTACAAATATTACTATATATAGAACTGTCATTAGTATAATCATCACTGTTATTTAGCATATAACATTTAAGGAAAACTTTCATTACTTTCTTCAATAATTTTATTGTGATATCTTCTGTGATATCAAGATATCGTTCGCTAAAAGGACAACGACTCATAAGTGACGACGTGTATCCTCATCCCTGACTTAAAACTGGTAATCAAGGTAAAACTCAATCTCCAGGAGCAGATAGTCAAGGTGACATCTCAGGTGGTAAACTTTGTAAAAAGACTAATACATTTGTCAGAGCAAGTAAAGATCGAATATGGAAGACATCTTGTATCTTTAATGTAGTGCCGGATTTCCATTTCTTGGACCAAAAAATAAATATAGCAGTTGGATGTAAGTAACAACACAACGTGTATACTTGAAAAAACATTTATATAGAAAGTTGTATTTTAAAGTTTCAATATTATTCAAGATGACGTCCGTGTATGAACAGTAAGGTAAAGGTAAAGTACGAGACTTGAACCGGCGTCTTAGCACGCGAGTATATACCCATATGTGCTCGGCCGCCTATCCAGAAATGTTCGGATATTTCTGTATAGTGTAGTCTCAAGCATCGAAACTCAGATGCGAAGCGACATTCCTCACCTTCCCAGGATAATATACCCTGGTACCCATTTCTGCCAACGGCTGGGTCGACCGTGGGGGTATTTTTTTTTTTTTTAATTCCAACCACGAGTACAATTCACACTGCTCCCAGCGGGAGTCGAACACGGGTTGTCCGAACGTCGGTAGTCTAGTCGGGTGGTTTTCCCAACTAGGCTACCGAGGCCCCCAATATATGAACAGTGTTTTCCGTTACAGCGTGTGTTGTTTCGAAATATGCCAGTTACACGCGGTGTGATTTTTGGATTTAATGTTCTGTGGTTGTTTAACTTCTGACAGGCTGGTGGATGGTGGAAGTTTTCGTTGTTAAGTGGATAAATATTATAATATTTATAATATATAATATTTTTTTTTTCATTCGAGATAGACGTATCGGTGATAGGTCATTGTTTTTCACTGTCGCACCAGGCAGAAGGACAAGTCCTTTCCGAATTATACAATGTCTGTGATGGTGGATGGGGCGGAAGAATCAGCAATGATTAACGGCCCAGAAAGCGAAAACAGCAAAGTGTGTAGTACACAAAAGGCAAGTTCAGGACACGAAAGATGAATGTGGCTGACCACCGTGAAATAGATTGGAGTCCCATCACGTATTTTTCCAGAGGAAGCCATGTTGAGGAATTCAAACTTATGTCGGAGTAAATATCTTAAAATAAGTACATAGAATGTTAGGACTCTATATCAAGAAGGGAAATTGGAAAATCTGATTCAAGACGAGGAACAAATAAACATAGATATTTTAGGAATTTCAGAGAGAAGATGGAAAGAATGTGGGTATATAGAGGACGACAAATATACATTTATATATTCAGGAAACACAACAGAACATCACAGGTTAGGGGGGGGTAAGAATACTGATACAAAGAGAGCTACACAATTATATAAGCACCCATTGGACATAGAGTGTTATGATTATAATACTCAAGATGAAAGCAAAACCATTCGACATAGCAATAATACAGACATACGCACCTACACAGATGACTACACAGATGAACAAATAGAGGCATACTATGAAGATCTAAATGAAGCTATGAAGCAAATGAAATCTTCGTACATCTTGATTGTAATGGGTGACATGAACGCTAAAGTAGGAAAAGGTGGATATAAGACCATTAGGTAAATCATGGTTTAGGAAAACGAAATGACAGAGGAGAAAGATTAATACAGATCTGTTAAGAAAACAGGCTGATAATATGTAGCACCTTCTGTGAGCAAGAGAAAAGGACATTATACACATGGAAAAGCCCTGGAGACATGAGGAGGAATAAAATAGATTACATAATGATAAAAGAGAGGTTCCGTAACAGCGTAAAGAAAGCCAAAACCTACTGAGGAGCAGATATTAATTCACATCACAATCATGTTATGATTAAAATGAAAATCAAACTGAAGAGAAACTCGCACAAGTCTAATTCATCAACAATACCACTAGATAACAACTTTAAACCAAAAAGATATATCAGATATCTATACAATATAAGTAATGCAAATGTATAAAAAAAACTGCTAGAAGGAGGAATTGAGCAATAAAGAAGAGAAAATACAGATGAAAAAGTCACAAACAAATGGCAATGCATAAAGAAAAGCATACAAGAAAATTGCGACACCTTACCCAAAAAAGAAAATAACAAAAAAATAAAAATGGATAACTAACACCATCTTAGAAAAAATTGAAGAAAGGAGACAAGCAAAGAACACTATTCAATACAATAAAATAGATAATTAAATACGCAAAATGTTCAAAAAGGCAAAATATTCAAAAAGGCAAAATAAGACTGACTCAGACAAAAATGTATATAAATAGAAACTATGTAAAGCAAACAAAAATAAAGAGGAATGCACACAGAAATAAAGAGAATGACTAATAAAAATTTTTAAAAAAACCACATAAAGTGGATGCATTGCAGACAAAAAAAGGAAAAATGCTAACAGACAATAAAGATATTATAGATAGATGGCAGGAATATATAACATAACTATTTCATGATCAAAGGGACAAGAAGCCAATTATAAAATGTACATCAGGCTATACTCTTAAAATCGGAGGCGGAAAAAGCTATACAAACAATGAAAAAGAGAAAAGCAGTAGGACCTGACAACATACAGCTAGGGACGATACAGACATTCGAAGATTTTGGCATTTAAGTGATGACATACATATGCAACAACATATACCACACAGGATACATACCAAATGAACTAAACACATAACTTTCATTGAATTGCCTGAAAGGAATGGTGAAGTTTAATGCAGTGACTTTAGAACACAAAGTCTAATGAGCCATGTTACACAAATATGGCTAAAAGTTATGCAAGGAAGCATTCACAAAAAATCAATACTGGATTAGATGAGTTGCAATTTGGATTTATAAAAAAATCATCATCATAAGAGTGCCGTCTCCGCAATGATGGTTGGCTACCATGGACACTAGAAAAAGTATGGAACAAAAGAAGTCATATTCAGCATGTGAAAAGTAATCGAAAAGTACACAGAAGTAAACAAACCAATATGTGTCTGCTTCATAGACTACACCAACGCTTTTGATATAATACACCACAAACAACTTATTGAATGCCTAAATGAGATACATCTAGATGACATGGACATACGACTAATATGTAATCTATACTGGGAGCAAACAGCAATAATAAAAAATGACAAAGAGAACTCTACACCCATTTATATAAAAATAGGAGTAAGACAAGGATGCATCCTATCATTATGCTTGTTCAATCTATACACTGAGCAAATCTTTAAAAACATCACAGAGATATAATGTCTAAATAATGGAAAGTAATCGTGAACCTAAGATATGCTGACGATACTGTACTACTAGCAGGAAATCCTAAAGATCTACACCAAATCATCATCGTGTGCCCTCTCCGTAATGAAGGTTGGCTACCATGGATCGCCATTCTACTATGTTTCTTGCTTTGATGGTGCAGGCTGACATAGATTGACTTGTCCATCTTGTGATGTTACTCGTCCATGTTAGTCTTGGTCTGCCTCTGCCTCTTTTGCCCTGTATTTTTCCTTCCAATATTACTTTTAGTAGGCTGTTGTGTCTTTTATCATGCCCCAAAAATTTAATTTGTTTACACCAATTACTTAATGAAATAAACATGACAAGCAAAAAATATGGATTAGATATGCATATCGAAAACACTAAACCTATGGTCATAATCAAAGAACATACTCAAAACCCACAAGTGGATATTAAAATTGAAGGAATAGACCTGGAGACAGTTCAGAACTACAACTACCTTGGAAATACTATAGCCAGTGATGGAAAATGTATAACTGAAATAAACAAAAGAATAGGAATGGCAAAAAGTAATTTTAATGTTATGAAGAATATACTAAGATCAAAACAAATAACACCATTGCTAAAACTAAGAATTCAAAAAATGTTATGTCTTCTCAACATTATAATATGATGCAGAAACATAGACTTTAGACAAGATAACAGAACAGAGAATTGAAGCCTTTGAAATGTGGATATATAGAAGAATAAGTAGAATTGGAAGGGAAAGAAAACAAACGATGAAGTCTTAAAACAACTAAAAATGAAAAGAGAACTACTAAACACAATTCAAACAAGACAAATGCGATTTTTGGGCCATGTTAAAAGACACACCAGCCTACTAAAAGTAATCCTGGAGGGAAAAATACAAGGTAAAAGAGGCAGACCAAGACTAACATGGACGAGTAACATCAAACGTTGGACAAATCAGCTTATGACAACCTGCACCATCAAAGCAAGAGACCGAGCAGAATGGCGCTCCATGTTAGCCAACCTTCGTTGCGGAGATGGCACTCGATGATGATGATACAGAAAGTAGACAACAAGTGAAAAAAAGGAAAACATAGTACTAATGTAGAAGATGAAAAAAACAAACATTACATTGTATTATTTTCGATTATTACGATTACTAATTATCTTCAGTCAGAGGAGCTTGGACCTTGTGAAGAGATCGCCATGAGGTTCACAAAGAAAGTGTTAACCGGTGGCAGGTAAGTCACCAGGTACTTTGTAACTAACAATCACGTGACTACACATAAAGGGCAGGAAGGACAACGGTTCTCCAGTAGGAACAGTGTGGTGGGGTTAGAGGATGTAGATAGGGAAAAATGAGGAAAAAGGTGAACTACTAATGACGGATAAGGAGGTAAGGGTCCCTGGCCAGGTGATCATGAAGAGAGAGAAAACAACTTATGATAGAAAGTATGGGTCCCTGACAAGGTGAGCATGAAGAGAGAGAAAACAACTTATGATAGAAAGTATGGGTCCCTGACAAGGTGAGCATGAAGAGAGAGAAAACAACTTATGATAGAAAGTATGGGTCCCTGACAAGGTGAGCATGAAGAGAGAGAAAACAACTTATGATAGAAAGTAAGGGTCCCTGACAAGTTGAGCATGAAGAGAGAGAAAACAACTTATGATAGAAAGTAAGGGTCCCTGACAAGTTTAGCATGAAGAGAGAGAAAACAACTTATGATAGAAAGTAAGGGTCCCTGACAAGGTGAGCATGAAGAGAGAGAAAACAACTTGTGATAGAAAGTATGGGTCCCTGACAAGTTGAGCATGAAGAGAGAGAAAACAACTTATGATAGAAAGTAAGGGTCCCTGACAAGTTGAGCATGAAGAGAGAGAAAACAACAAAGTATGGTTCCCCTGGTAAGTTGAGCACGAAAGTACCATAGATAAAAATATGGTCGCTGCCCGGACAAAACTGTCATATAAACCTACTCAAAACGTGGATCGCAGGAGGTGTTACGGAGTTCGTGCACGTGGGCCATAATTCCCCTCCAATTTTCTTGAGATTCCCGAAGAGGATTCAGGAGCACCTACGGATTCGCCCCGTGTGCCGTGATGATGATCCTAATAACAAGCAAACAATTAGAAGCCCCTTACACTTTATTATCGATTCACATTACCGCTTTTCCCTCATGAAAACCGCTGTATTTCCTGCCCTTTCTCTATAGTCAAACTCTATAGTGATTGTTAGTGGACTATTACCTGACCACTTACTGGGGTTTACATTTCCTTTTTGAACCTCATAGCGATCTCTTCACAAGGACCATCCTTCTCTTATTGAAGTTATGTAACAATCTCTCCATGTAACTGTGTATTCTTCGTGCGCGTGTTTGACATAGCATCAATGGCCTGTAGTCGACATGTTCATTAATTTGTGATGCCTTCTTTTAGTAAAGCTACTATATAGAATGATACCTTTTTTTTTCAAAGTTTCAAACAACTTTACACCTGTCTCGCATGATATTAATATTGTATATCAGACAAAAGATGTACTACACAAATTAAAAGCAGAATTGCACAAATTAAAATAGCATTTCAGAAAATGATAAACGTCTTGCGCAACATATCTATATCAATAAAAATGAGAAAGAGAGCTCATACGTGATTGATATATATACAATTCTGATCGTGGGTAACAGTCATACACATGAAAAAAAAAAAACTCTGCAAAGGAGAAATTGAAAAAAACATCAGAAGGAAACGATATAATTTTGTTGACATCAGGAGAAGAGAAAAGTTTGAATAGTTGGTTACAGCTGGCAAATTGAGGCAAAGAGAGAAGATACTAGATAGCTTAGTGTCATGTGCGGAAAAAAGTCAACAGAATTGATGCGATGCACAGTTGAAAGAAAATTGTGGAAGGACATAATCGCTGACGCCAATCGGTAACCATGTACGATGATGAAATGGCCTCATATAATGATGAAATAGCCTCATATAATGATGAAATGGCCTCATAAAATGATGAAATTGCTTCATATAATGATGAAATGGCCTCATATAATGATGAAATAGCCTCATATAATGATGAAATTGCTTCATATAATGATGAAATTGCTTCATATAATTATGAAATGGCCTCATATAATGATGAAATTGCTTCATATAATGATGAAATTGCTTCATATAATGATGAAATTGCTTCATATAATGATGAAATTGCTTCATGTAATGATGAAATGGCCTCATATAATGATGAAATTGCTTCATATAATGATGAAATAGCCTCATATAATGATGAAATGGCTTCATATAATGATGAAATGGCCTCATATAATGATGAAATTGCTTCATATAATGATGAAATACTAATTATTGCACAACATCCTCGTCATCAGTCAGTTCCGGCTCAACATCAAAGTTTGGCTACCATGGAACGCCATTCCGCCCTCTCCCTTTGCTTTAATGATAAAGATCGTCATTGGCTGACTTGTTCATCTTTTGATGTTACTCGTCCACGTTAGTCTTGGTCTGCCCCTGCCTCTTTTAGCTTGTATGTTCCTTCCAAGATTACTTTTAGTAGGACGTTGTCTTTTAACATGCATGAACAATCTAATGTAAGGTACAGGTAAAGTACGAGACTTGAACCGGCGTCTTAGCACGCGAGTTTACACCCATATGTGCTCGGCCGCCTATCCAGAAATGTTCGGATATTTCTGTACAGTGTCGCATCAAGCATCGAAACTCAGATGCGAAGCGACATTCCTCACCTTCCCAGGATAATACCCTGGCCATTTCTGCCAACGGCTGGGTCGACCATGGGGGTATTTTTTTTTTCCAACCACGAGTAGATGGCGGGTGTTTTATATTCGGAGTGTAGATTGTGTGATTAATGCGATTAAATAAAGTGTTTCCAACGGGATATAATTTTCAGAAAGTTGTGTAAAGTTTTCCACCTAGGAGGTGGATAAGAACTGATAAGTACTTTTTTAAATGTAACCAACTAAAGTTTTATATTTAGACCGTAAAAGATCGCATGTGAGACCTTAGCGATCACACTCGTGGGGGGGGGGGGGGGGAAACATCAGCCGGGCTAAACCCCCATCGTGTGTATCTGTTAAACTAAGCCCTTAACTTACGACTGACTTAGCAGGTCGGTAAGGGATAATTGTATTTATGCTCAGAGAAATACATAGAATATGGAGATCAAAGTAGCAACGATAAACATATGCGGGAAAAAAAATAAAGAAATCGAACTTATAGAAGAAACGACAAAAAAGGAAAATTAAAATACTAGGATTAGTTACACCAGAGTAAAAGGACAACAGATAAAGAAAACACACATGAACTACACGAAAATATTCTCGGGAGTCGACAACACAGAAAGAGCAACACATGGAGTAGGTTTTATCATCGACCCAGAACACGCAAAGAACATTCTAGAAATAAAATACCATTCAGAAAGAATTATCTCAATCAAACTGCTAGAAGACGATCGAAAAACAAATTACATTCAAATCTATGCACCATGTAACAACAATGAAAGAGACAGCGAAGAATTCTGCGACACACTGAGTGAAATTATTAACAAGATTGTCGAAAGCGACGACATGTTAGTGATGGGAGATTTTAATGGAAGGCTTGGGAAACGCAACAGTGAGAACAGTGATATCTTAGGACCCTTTGGCGATAAAACAGCTGAAATAAACGAAAATGGAAGCAGACTGCTGGAACTATGCAATCAAAACAATGTATTTATCACCAACACATTCTTCAAACACAGAGAGTCGCAAGTATACACCTGGTACAAATGGAATGACATAACATGCAGAAGCCAGATAGATTTTATACTAACAAGAAAACAGAACAAGAAAAGAGTATCCGACAGTAGAGCAATCCCAAATATTACAGACGACACGGATCACAAGATGGTTATGATCACACTAAGACAGCCAAAAATAAAGAGAATATACGAAAACAAACAACAGAAGCGAAAAGAACAGACAATAAAAATAAAACAATTAAACGATCAAGAAACAAGGAAAACCCTAGAAGAAAAACTAAGAGAGGAATTCAAGAAACTCCCTAACGAAGTATGCACAGTAGAAGAAGAGTGGAAACAATTTAAGGAAACAGTAACCAACATCTCTAAAACAGTTTGTGGGACGAAGCTAAGAACAAGAGAAGGGAAAAAGAGCACCCCGTGGTGGAACGAAACAATCAGATAAGCAATTAAAGAAAAGAAGAAACTGTTTAAAAATTGGAGGGAGAACAAGAACCAAGAAAAATATGAAAGATATGCCTTAGTTTGAAAAAGAGTTAAAATGTTGATCAAAGAAGCTAAGCAAAAGAATTGGACAGAATTCAGACAAAACATGAGCAGGGACTTTAAGACAGCCACAAGAGATTTCTACAAAGCAGTAAAAGCCACAAGAACGAGAAAAGAAAAACCATGATCCTACTGAGCTGATAAACGACAAAGACGGACAACCAATATCAAACATCCAATGTATGCAACAGAGATGGAAAGAATATTTTGAAGACCTGTTAAACATACCAACTACCAACAAGACAACAAAAACCACACTAGAACTCACAAATACTGAACCCAACATCATGAAAGAGGAAATAGAAGAAGTAATCAAATATGCACCAAGAAACAAAGCACCAGGGATAGATAACATTCCAATAGAAATAATAGCAGCAGCGGGAGAAACAGGAATGCAATGGCTGCACAGAATATTTAATGCAGCATGGCACCAACAACAAGCCCCAGAAGACTGGCAACAGGCAATCATCATACCGATATGGAAAAAGAAAGGTAGCAAAAGAGACTGTAATCAATATAGTATATCTCTGCTCAGCCATGTAGGAAAGCTATACGCCAAAATCTTGGAAAAAAGGCTGAGACCAATAATAGAAATACAGTTAAGCGATTCTCAAATGGGGTTCCGAAAAAACAGAGGATGCACCGACGCACTATTCACACTAAAACAGCTTGCAGAAAAAACGACAGAACACAATCAAAACTTATACATAGCCTTCATTGACCAGGAAAAAGCATTCGACAGAGTGAACAGAGAACAACTGTGGGAGATACTAACAACATACGGAGTAAGCCAACATCTAACCAACATTATTAAAAGTCTCTACGCCAACAGTAGCTGCAGGGTCAGAACAGCAACAGGCTACACAGACCACTTCGAAGTTAGATCAGGTGTAAGACAGGGGTGCGTACTATCCCCCCTACTGTTTATTACATATATGGACCATATATGCCAGTTAGCCAACCCATCAGAGACAGAGGAGATCAACGAGCTTCTATTTGCAGACGACCAGGCACTAATACATGAAACAATAGAAGACCTACAAGAACACTTAAACAAACTCAACATCTTAGGAACAAAATACAACATGAAAATCAACATCAACAAAACAGAAGTCATGAATGTCGAGAAAAATAAACAGAACATCAACATAACTATAGAAGGCAGACAACTAAAACAAGTAGATGAATTCAAATACCTAGGAAGTCTAATGACAAACGATAATTCCCAAACAGCAGAGATAGAATCAAGATGCAACAAAGCTTGTCAAATCATCGGACAGTTATCACCACTATTGTCCAACAAGGAAATAACTCTGGAGGCAAAACGAGCACTATACAATACAATCTTCATCCCAACGTTGTGCTACCAATGCCAGACCTGGACTCTAGATGCAAGAACAATAAGAAAAAAATAACCTCTACAGAGATGAAATGTGTTAGACGAATGACAGGAAACAGTCTGAGAGATAAGATCAGAAATGAAGAATTGAGAAAAAAGATAGGAATAGCCCCAGCCATAGAATATATAAGGAAACAACAGATAAAATGGTTCGGCCACGTGATAAGGCAGAAAGAACAAAACACAACACAACTAGCCTTCAACAAACGTTGTGAGAACAACAGACCCAAGGGTCGACCACGAACAAGATGGATCGATGGAATATTAG
Organism: Megaustenia siamemsis; assembly: GCA_032433765.1. Taxonomy (NCBI): domain Eukaryota; kingdom Metazoa; phylum Mollusca; class Gastropoda; order Stylommatophora; family Ariophantidae; genus Megaustenia; species Megaustenia siamemsis. The sequence goes on along the minus strand of JAVIAB010000041.1, from coordinate 4,980,213 downwards.
AAGCACTAGGAAACATAACAACAGTAGAGGCGAACAGAAGAGCAAAAGACCGCAAATTATATCTCCCCTCGACGCTGAAAGGCAGATGAGGAAGGGAAGAAGAGGAGGAAGAATCACGAGTACACTTCACACTGCTTCCAGCGGGAATCGAACACGGGTTGTCCGAACGTCGGTAGTCCAGTAGGGTGGTTTTCCCAACTAGGCTACCGAGGCCCCCAAATCTAATGTGTCTTGTTTGAATTGTATTTAGTAGTTCCCTTTTCATTTTTAATTGTTTTAAGACTTCATCGTGTTATGAACAGCAATCGATTCAATATTATATTGTAACATAATTCTTTTTTTTTTTGGACGTACACTTACTGTCGTTTATTGTATGTATACGGATCCATGTAGCAATATAGGAAGCACCCCAGGCCACAGTTACGCTATCGGTGTTGTTAAGACATGTACTTTCATTGCCATCTGTTATGGTTTCCAGCGCATTGTCTGCGTTAATAACATCGTCACTAGTGGCTAAGTCCACTGTACAATAGCAATAATAGCATGTCAACATGATGTGTATAGCAGTATGTGAATTTGTGCAGTTGTGTGTATGTCAGCATATGTGTTAATCAAAGATCTTTTGACTTTACCTAACCGAAGCCGGGGGAAGAAAGCATACGCCCAGACCAAAGAGAACTCACAAAGAGAAAAGTAAATTAACCATTGTCTTTAAAATTGTATGAACAATGTAGTTATTGAAAACAATCGACATGTATACGTACATTAAAAGATTAGTGAATCGTACATATGTAGTATACAAAAATGATAACATAATAAATAGAAAAATTCCCGCGATCAAACAAATAAAAATATTACTAATTTCATTGATCAGATCAAGCTATGTGATCGATCGTATTCGCGTTGTATTTTATAATTAAATCTTTTCATTTTTAAAAAAAAATTGAAAACACACACACCATTTTCCTTCACAATTAGCACAAGAAAGCTAAAAAAATAAATTTGTATTTGTATGTCTAAACCGTTATGTGTCACACGACATGGACAAACGTCTCAATGTTCTTTTATACAAAAATGAACATGTGTGCTTAAAAAAGCCGGTATTTCTTTTTATTTACTCCCAGACTAATCTGTAATTGAATAAGATAAAAACTGAGTCCTATGATTCGTTACAAACATTATAATCGATTCTAGAATTGTTTTAAATAAATAGCCCATGTAAATCGTCTTGTGAAACGAGGCGATGTCGAATGATCGTCACCGAAAGTACAGAACATTATATTTCACGATAATCTTTTATGTTTGCTATAAAGTAATCTGATACCAATGGCAATTATCAAATTGTGTAAAAATAAACAATTTTACTAGAGATTTTAACTTGTTTCAACTTTAAAGAATGTCTAAATAAGCAAGTAATAAAACAATAACTCGGTGACCGTCAGTCTATACAGTCGACGGGACGCTGATCTTTTAATAAAACTCCAGCCATACTGTCCTCTCACCATTGGTAGTTGAAGTGTTAACATATTTATGATACCCTTAGCAGGCTTAGTGAATTTGTATCTCTCTCTCTCTCTCTCTCTCTCTCTCTCTCTCTCTCTCTCTCTCTCTCTCTGGGATCAATACTCAATTAGAGTAGGATTCCAGACTCTCACATAAAGACAGCTGTCTGTTTAAGTGAATTGATCGACCCCACAGACAGAACATCATAAGCAGAGTCTATTAGATTCACCCTGATTGAATACCTGTTAAAACGTTGCACTGTGTTCTGCGCCAGTGGCCCAGTGCATCCGATTTCAGCCAGCATTTTATTCAGGTTTGCTTTCCTTAGCCTTTGATTGTCCCCAATCTTCCTGCAAGGCAGCAGATTTTTTTTTTTTTCTGTAGGGGGATTCTGCCCTTAGATGGTCGGCCCTCCCAGGTTTACAAGCACCATCTGCCCGAGTGACTATAGGTGATTAGCACAGACATGCACACACAAAGCTATGAGATGTGACTAACACTGACACACACTAATTTATGAGATATGACTAAACACAGTCATGCACACACAAAGATATAAGACATGATTAACATAAACATGCACTCACAAAGATAGGAGATGTGACTAACATATACATGCACACACAAAGATATGAGATATGACTAAACACAAACACACAAAAATATGAGACATGACTAACATAGACATGCACACACAAAGGTATGAGATATGACTAGCATAGACATGCACACAAATGTATGAGATATGACTAAAACAGGCATGCACGCACAAAGATATGACACATGACTAACACAGAAACACACTAAGATATTAGCCATGGCCAGCACATACACACACCAAGATATGAATCATGGCCAGCTCAGACACGCACCAAGATATGAGCCATGGCCAGCACATACACCCACCAAGATATCAGCCATGGCTATCACAGACTCCCACTAATATATGAGCTACGACTAGCACGGATATACACCGAGAATTGAGCCATGGCTATCACGGACAGCCACAAAAATCTGAACCATGGCTATCATATACACACACAAAGATATGAGCCATGGTTAGCACAGACAACCACCAAGATATAAGTCACGACTAACATCTACACTTGATAACGTCCACTAAAGTTTGTCTGAGGTTCTTGTTAAAGTTTCTACTGACGACCACGAAGATCCAAAACTTGCAGGTATGGTGGGCGTGGCTGACATGCTGGAAGATCAGCCGGATATGACCTTCAGATAATGTCAATTTCATGTCCCCTGTGTTTTGAATCCGCATCAGATAGTACAGTCTAGCCACGTAGCTTAAACAAAGAAAATACATAGCAGAAGAAACCATTCATGCCATTGTAATTATATACCCTACTATGTAGGATTTATTGTTGTTGTTGCGTTCGCCAGCTTTCAACTCTGACGAAGTCCCTAGAGACTAAGAACTGAATTTTGCGTGTTAATCCATTTCTCCCTGGCAGCCGTGTGCACAGGGGTCCCCCACCGCACAGGCAGATAACTCCGACCTCGGAGGCACTCATGTTTATGTTCGTCGATGAGCAACCGATGTTTCAAGCCGGGCATCGCTGCTGAGACCAGGGGTGGTTGCAGTAGAGAGAAATCACAAACACAAATCTCAACCGGTGTAGCCGCGATTTGAACCCACAACCTCTCCGTCCCGAGGCCGGTGTCTTGGACCATTACCACATGGATTTGGAATATTGGGACATTGTAACAATGAACACTTATCATGCATACCACAATTGTTCATTTCGCTTATCCACCATACACCAGAAGTGCACGTCCTCCCGAAAGTGATGATCGTCATATTTCTTTAAAAAATGTATAGCGCTTGATGATGTAAGGCCATCGTTGTTGACTCCAATTCCGAACATAAAAATACACAGTTAGTCGTCAAATTATCCCCGTCGCACATCAAACAACAGACCGTAAGATTAGCGTACGACCAGTCTAGGGATTTACGATGAGCCATTAAGTTGACGTAGCACACATGACAATGTCGACGCACTGCAATGACGCGCCCTTTAGACTCCTGATTATTCTAGTGAATGTATCCTACGACGAATAGAACACGGTACAAGTTCCATAAACAGATAAAACTGGGGCTGACGAAGCATTTTACATTTATGAGTAACATGTAAACAACTTGCGTCAAGCAAACCCAACAACGGTCATGAACAGCACCAATCTGACGTAAAGCGCAGAACAAGCCTAGACGAAGAAAGGTGGCATTCACAACATGTGATTTGTCGAAAATTGAATATTTCCGGTGTACGACATCGTTTTATCAGCGCAGATGTAATAGATAGATCATCATCTTGACTTTAACGCATAGGAGTGAAATGGAAAACAGAAATTAATCAAACACCTAAGATGGGACATGATATGACAATATAGAATATATTAAGATATGAAAGGATAGGATATGATAGGATAGTATAGAATATGATAGGATAGAATAGGATATGATGATGTTTATGATAGAATATGATAAGATATGATAGGGCAGGTTAGGATAGGATATAATACGATATGATATAATAGGATAGAATAGGATAGTATAGGATATGTTAGGATGTAATAGGATAGGATATGATAGGATATGATAGGATATTATAGTATATGGTAGGTTAGGATATGATAGGATATAATATGATAGGACAGAACATGATAGGATATGGCAGTACAGGGTATGATAGTATAGGATATGTTAGGTCATGATCGTTTTATCAGCGCAAATGTAATAGATAGATCATCATCTTGACTTTAACGCATAGGAGTGCAATGGAAAACCGAAATTAATCAAACACCGAATGTACTTTCTGCAGCGATCGAGAGAATGTGGACTAGATCGGCCATCATGGAAACGGAAGCCCCATGAATTGGTATGTTATTTATCGTCTATTTAATGGGGTTAGTTTCATGGTTTAGAATAAAATGTATATTTTAAAAAAAAGATAACATTTAGGATAACATTTAGGATACCATTTCTCTAAGAAAGATCGCTGTTTGAACAAAGCTTATCGCGGTTACATTAAACTCATTTATTTACTGTAAATTGATGGGCTGGTTACGTATCTCGATCATCTTGCCTGACAAAAGACTTTTCTACATGAACTGTGAAAGTAGGATGGAGAGACAGACATTAAATGAGGTGGAAAGATAACATCAATGGACGGACAGGTATCGAGTTCGTAGAGTCCCAAAGAATGATTATAGTTAGATCTCAAAATAGAAATAAAATTAATGACGTTTATCAGTGTTGCCTCAATCACTGTTCATGTTATGAGAAGTGGAAAAATAAAAGGATGCTTTTCGTTGTATAATATCAACTACACCTCTTACAGGTACTGAATCAAAGAAATGTTATTATCGTCAGTGACGTCAGTATCGATTATTCAGGATGTTAACAGATCAAAAACTTACTGTAATTGTACAAATTATAGATTTATTAAACGTATTTACGATATCGTGAAGAATGTTTAGTTTCCCTTTTTCATATGTTTCATTTAATTTAGTTTTGTTTCCCAAAGTTTATCAAATTAAATTGTGTTTTAAAGAACTAATCATACAAATTATTTTCACGCGGATATCAGGATGTAACGGACTGATTACATTTCATGTATGAGATATTGCTGCCATTATAAGTGATATATTATGACAACATAAAGTGTGAATATAACAAATGGAAATAATTACCTTAAACAAGTTTTGGAGTTTACCTCGTGTGGATACCGGGGCCACCACGGTGGGGGCGATTAAAATACTATTACCTGACACGCATGTCGTAAGATGCGACTAAGGAAGTTCGGAATCGTCGCATGTGCATTCGAGTAGGGCGTGCACTGAGCGACCTTGTCAACGGATTTGACTGATGTATTTTGGTATTCCTGACAGCAGTGACACGGATTCCACAGATAAGATTGGAGAGAATAGGATAATAAAGGATAGGATAATAAAGGATAGGATAGTATAGGATATGATATGATATGATATGACAGGATATGCTAGGATAGGATGAGATGGGATGGGATAGGATAAGATAGGATATAATATATTAGGATAGGTTAGAATAGAATATGATATGATATGATAGGATATGATATGATGGGATATAGAAGAATAGGATAGGATACGATAGGATAGGTTAGGATAGGAATGTTCAGGTTACGATAGAATATGATAGGATGGGATAGGGTAGAATAGGACATGATGGGATATGGTTCGATAGGATATGATGTGATATGATAGAGTAAGATGGTATATTATATGATAATATAGAATATATCAGGATATGAAAGGATAGGATATGATAGGATAGGATAGTATAGAATATGGTAGGATAGAATATGATATGATGTTTATGATAGATTATGATAAGATAGGATAGGGCAGGATAGGATAGGATATAATACGATATGATATAATAAGATAGGATAGGATAGGATAGGTTAGAATATAATACGATATGATATAATAGGATAGGATAGGATAGGTTAGGATATAATACGATATGATATAATAGGATAGGATAGGATAGGATATGTTAGGATATAATACGATATGATATAATAGGATAGGATAGGATAGGTTAGGATATAATACGATATGATATAATAGGATATGATATGATATGAAATGATAGGATAGAATAGGATAGGATAGGATAGGTTAGGATATAATACGATATGATATAATAGGATAGGATAGGATAGGATAGGTTAGGATATGATATAATAGGATAGGATAGGATATAATACGATATGATATGATATGAAATGATAGGATAGGATAGGATAGTATAGGATAGTATAGGATAGGATATAATACGATATGATAGAATAGGATAGGATAGGATATAATACGAAATGATATGATATGAAATGATAGGATAGGATAGGATAGGTTAGGATAGAATAGGATAGGATAGGATAGGATAGGACAATATAGGATATGTTAGGATATGGTAGGTTAGGATATGATAGGACAGAACATGATAGGATATGGTAGTACAGGGTATGATAGTATAGGATATGTTAGGTCATGATATTATATGGTATGATACGATATGATAAGATATATGATATTATATGGTATGATATGTTATGGGTGATATGATATGATATGATATGTTATGACCGGTGCCTACGTCATTCAACGGGACTTTCTCATGTATTGTCACACTCGACAGGAAAAGTAGGGAACAGAACCCGGTCGTGGTTAATGCTGAGGTCAACGGTCTCATCTGCTATAACACCGATGAGAAAGATGTAGACATCTATACAGACGGATCTGTAAGACGACACCAAAGAAGTGCATGGGCATTTACAGCATGCTCGGCAGGCAGAATAGTCTACGAAGACAGTGGTGCATACGTCGTGACCACGAGTAGCATGACAATGGAGGTGATGGCAGTGACCAAGGCATTCAAATGGTTAGAGTCACAAGACTACATCCACGCATGTATACTGAGTGATTCGATGAGCATGATAAAAAAAGTGGAGGCGGGCTTTGTACGCATGCAATGGGTAGAGTCGTTGAAGAAATTCAAAATACGTAAGGTCACCTTTGTCTATGTCCTTGGACATGCGGGAGTACGGGAAAATGAAAGAGCGGACAGGTTGACTAGCTGCGCTGTCGTTGAGGACGGGCAACCAATGGATCGGGCGGATATCATCAATGCCCTCCGAGAGTGGGAAGAGCACAGGACTTCGACAAACACAGATCCACGTCACTTCTTCGGATGATGGAAATGAGAGTTAAGATAGGGCACTGCCAGAAATGAGAAACTTAGTGGCCGTGTAAGAAGACTTATCAACCAACATAGAACTGGAGTCGTCAGTCGCTGGACACTGAGGGAATTGCTGAGGAGGGGATCTGAGCACCTATGGACATGTTCAGAGTGCAATGATGATGACCCGCAAATAACTCAAATAACTCAAATGTTATGATATGAGATGATATGCTATGCTATGTATTGATATGATATGATATGATATGATATGATGTGATAGGGTAGGATAGGATAAGATATTGCACGATAGTATAGGAAAGAATATGAGAGGCTAGATAAGGACAGGATAGTTTAGGATATGATAGGATAGAATATGATGTGATATAATAGGATTGCGTTTGGAAAAGGTAGTAACATTATTTACAGACGAGGTAGGATGGATAAAGAGATCGATGTTAAAATCAATCAAGTTAGCCCACTGTTTGACCATTATTACATGTTATACGGCATATAGGAGTAGCAATAAACACACAAAAAACACCAGTTACAATATATATGGCCCTTTTCGTCTTGTCAGACGGTCTAGTGGAGGCTATTGCGTATTTTTTTGAGGTATTGTTTTTGCCGAACAGCTTCTCTCGTGACTAATTCTACCAATGTTTCACACACACACGTGGTCACATAATGAACAGGTCAGGCTCGCTGATCCACAGGGTTTACCATCCTTTTTCATGAGTCTCTTCTCTTCTAAGTCCTGTCTTAGCACAGTCTCAAATGTTGTTATACCGTTCCTTATACATGCTCTCCATGATGTGCGATCACTTGCAAGATGTTGCCAGTCGTTTTCACAGATGGAGAAGTCTTTCAGAGATGATTTGCAGATATCTCTATATCGTAGTTTAGGTCTGCCGATTTGTCGTTTTCCGTGTTTTAGCTCACCATATAGTATTTGCCTAGGAATGCGTTTTTCTTCCATCCGTTGGACATGCCCCAGCCATCTTAGCCTTCGACTTCTGAGCATCGACATGATTGTTAGGGTCTTAGCACGTTGCAGGACAGTTAAGTTGGTAATTGTGTCTTGCCATTTGATGTGCATTATTTTGCGGAGACATCGCATGTGGAAGACATTTAGTCTTTTTTCCTGGTTTGAGTATGTTGTCCAGGTTTCGGATCCATATAGTACTGTGCTAAGCACAAATGTTTGATATATTAGGAGTTTAGTCTTTCGAGTTAGTTTCGTGTTGTTCCATGCCCTTTTTGTGAGTTTGCCGAAGGTGGTAGCTGCCTTACCAATTGGACAGTTTATTTCTTCATCAAGAGAGATGGTTTGCGTAACTGTGGATCCAAGATATGTAAATTTCTGTACTGATTCTAGTGGGCAGTCTTTTAGAGTAATAGATAGAGGTTTGAAGTCACCTTGAGTTAGTATTACTGACTTCTGAACATTAATTGACAGTGAAAAAAGGTCGCATGCTTTATCCAGGTTGTTGATCAGCGACTGTAGGGTGGCCTCACTATGAGCGACTAGGGCTGCATCGTCAGCAAATAAAAATTCTTTAAGTAGGGCAACATTTGTTTTGGTTTTTGCTCTTAGTCGTGCTAGGTTGAACAGTGAGCCATCTGGTCTAGTGCGAATGTAAATATCTCCTGAGCTGTTTTCGAAGGCGTAATTTAGGAGGGCAGCAAAAAATATACCAAAAAGGGTGGGGGCGAGGACACATCCCTGTTTCACTCCTTTGTTGACTTTGAAATTCTCTGATGGACTCCCATCAAAATGGACTTTGCCATTCATGTCATCATGGAAGTAAATTATCAGCCTAAGTAATTTAGGAGGGCAGCCTATGCCTTCTAACACCTTGTAGAGACCATCTCTGTTTACTGTGTCGAATGCCTTTGTGAGCTCCACAAAGGCAATATAGAGTGGCATATTTTGTTCCCGACATTTTTCCTGCAGTTGTCTAAGAGTGAAGATCATATCTATGGTTGATCTCCCGGGTCTGAAACCGCATTGGGACTCGGGAAGCACCCGATTACAAGTTACAATATATATATATATATATATATATATATATATATATATATATATATATATATATATATGCCTACCTTCATTGATCAGTGATAACTTTGATCACTCACAGGAAATCAGAAGCCACCTGCCCTGTTATATGTGGTTCAAGATATTTCTAAATACCATTACTCTTCACATTTTTCTATTTACTGGTTCATTATTTTCAAACTTTGAAAATAAACAGGGCTATGCACTCCATGCATTGTCTTGATTAAGTTACGGACTAGTTCTTTTTATAAAACATCACATTATCGTTCAATGTATAATTGCACAAATCTCATTTTCTGCAAACAATATATGTCTTTGATATCAACACCCACTGTTTAAGTGTTTATGGACTAAACGATCTATTCTCCTTTACTCTCTTAGAAGAAATATTAAAATTTCATAGTGCATCATAACCTAACATACGCTTAATACAATTACAGATAATATTATTTGTCATGTATTAGAGAAAGCGTCTGTGTTTTTGGAATAGACAGTTTACTTGCTAACATATTCTTGTAGCTTACCATATTGACAACCTGGTCCAAACCATCCTCTCTGACACTTAGCACCCTCATAACATTCACCAGTGACGACATCACAAGTGCCGTCCGTGCAGTGACACATGAACTTACAGTCTGTGCCAAACCAGTCCCTCGGGCAGTCTGAAATAAATGAGACATTTAGACATAACTTTAGCTGGGCAAACGACTTTAAGCTGTTATACTTCTTATTGATGTAATTTGTTTGTTAAACCTTGGGACTAAGAAACTATGACTTCCACCCTACGTACTATCTACGGCCCGAGAGGAAAACTAATGAATAAATGAGTGTGCAAGAAAACATGAAATAGAAGGATAAAGCAATGATATGTATTAGAATGAGGTGTTTGTTTGGGGACTAGGAGTTGTTGATTGTTGTAGAATGGATTGTTGTGTTTTAGGCCTATAATATATGTGAATGTCTCTGAGAGAGAGAGAGAGAGAGAGAGAGAGAGAGAGAGAGAGAGAGAGACAGCGCGAGAGACAGAGTCAAAGAGTGAGGCATAGAGAGAATGTGTGTGAAATCCCAGCTAGTGAAATTGTTGTACTACTATATAATATAAACTGACTTAAACTACATTTACGACATAAATTAACGTGGCTGGTGTATGTATGTGGGCTCACCACAAGACCAGGGAGATAAAGGCCGCTTTGTCAAAGCAGTTGTCACGACGTGCGAGACTCGCCACACAGCCACGCGCTGTTCACTTTCTACTATATGTTTGTAAATTAACAGCAATGGTGATAGTGCACTCTGATACTTCAGTTAATACAACATGTAGTATATTATTGTCGGAGTTATTTAACTCACAAACAACGTAGACAGTGATAAGAGGTAGAAAATATTGTCACTGACCTCTCTGTTGACATCCTTCTCCGATGAAAGAATTAGGACAGTCAGAAGTACATTCACCAGTACTAGGAAAACACTGCTCGTCTTTGTTTACACAGTGACATTTGAATTCACATTCTCGACCAAACCAGCCAAGTGGGCAAAAAGTATCTGCCGATAAATATGGTACAGATGGATTAAAAAATTGTGGCACTTACATTACATTTGTTTTATAATATTGTAGGCAGTAATTTAAGCACTGTCTATATCAATGACTCGCCAAAACAGCCTTAAAAGTTGTAAGACAATTACCATCAAAACACATACTATTACTAAATAATTGTCCATGTTAGGTCCATGATCAGGTATACAACACTACAATAATATTTTCTGTGGGTTTTTATTAGATTATTAGTGTTGGATTTTAACATTAGAGTGACTGGAAGCAAACACCAGTAAAAAATATAACAAAGAGAACTCTACACCTATTGATATAAAAAAGAGGGGTAAAACAGTGATGCATAATATCATAAAGCTTGTTCAAAATAGCTTCAACCTTTTTACCTCCCAGTGGAGCATAGGTCTTCAACAAACATTGTCCAAGTCGTTCTGTTTTTTGCCATTCTTGTAAGATCATTCTATGTCTTCCCCACCATCTTCATTTCTACTTCTATCTGTCTTCTCCAAGAATTTCTTGGTCTTCCTCTTTGTCTTTTCCCCTGGGGATTCCAAAAAGGACAACTGTTGTGTAATACTCTCAGTTGGCTTCCGTAGTGTGTGTCCTATCCAGCGCCATCGTCTTCGCTGTATCTCTTTATCCACTGGTATTTGACTGGTACATTTCCATAATTCTATGTTAGTGATTTGGTCCTGCAATTTCCATCCTTTTATTCTGCGTAAGCATCCATTAATGAAAATATGTATCTTCGTGATTGTCAATTTTGTTGTTCTCCATGTTTCACATCCATATAATAGGACCGACTTAACATTTGAGTTGAAAATTTTTATTTTTGTATTTAACCTAATTTCTTTGGATTTCCATATGTTTCCCAGTGCAATGAAAGCTCCTCTTGCTTTTGATATCCTTATTTTGGTATCATTTTCTGTTCTCCCTTTTTATCTATTTTATTTCCCATATATATGTAAGATTGTACGTCTAGAAGAGGTATTTCTCGTAGTTTTATGTTGTTATTGCCAACTGTATTAATTCTTATAATGTTGGTCTTATCTCTATTAATTTTCAGTCCTAGCTGTTGTGATCTCTCATCAAATATGCTCATTTTTTTCCTGCATCAAGAGATGCAGGCTGCGTGTTAGGAGAGCTATGTCATCAGCAATGTCTAAATCATCAAGTTGTTTGATCAGTGACTATTGGATCCCATTTCTGTTGTTTTGAATTATTTTCATAATCCAATCTATGGCCAGTAGAAAGAGAAATGGAGACAGAAGGCATCCCTGTCTTAGTCATGTTCTTATTTCAAATGTTTCTGTAAGCTGTCCTTCATGCACCACACTACATTTCGTTCCTTCACACATTGTTTTTATCAGGGTAATAAATTCTATGGGGATTCCGTAATGACTCAATAACTTCCAAAGCATTCTTCTGTCTAAACTATCAAATGCTTTTTCGTAATCTATGAATCCAATATAAAGTGGGGATTTTAGTTCTAAACTTTGTTCAACTATTATACGTAGAGTAGTTATTTGATCAGCACATGATCTGTTCTTCCTAAAACCTGCTTGTTCATCTCTCAAATGTTTCTATATGGCCTTTTTAGTATCTCCAGAATGATTATGCTTAATATTTTTCCTGGCACTGACAGTAGCATAATTCCCTTATAATGTGTGCACTCTTGTAACCTTCCTTTCTTTGATAGTTTGATCATATAACCTTCTTTCCAGTCTTTAGGTATTTCTTAAATTTTATCAAATAGATTATGTAACATCTTGGTAGAGGTGTTAATATCTGCTTTGATGGCTTTCGAAGGAATTGCATCTAGTCATGTGGCTTTACCATTTTTTTATAGTTTGGTGGATTTCATTATTTCTTCTTTACTTTGTTTTCCACAGTTAACGTGTAACTCTTCTTCTGCTGGTAGTATATCTGGATGATTATTTGAGCCGGTCTGTTCAAAAGTTCTTCAAAGTGATCTTTCCATCTCTCCATTTGTTCCCTTATATTACTAAGCAGATTTCCTTTTATCTTTAATAAAGGCATTGGTCTGTTTGTATTTTCCACTTAATTTTTTTGTGCTGTCGTACTGTTCTTTCATATTCCCTTTATTTGCTGCTTCTTCTGCCTCTTTAGCTAGTTAATTTTAATTTCCTCTTATCCCTTTTAATGCATCTTTCATTTCTGTGTTCACCTCTGTGTAAGCTTCCTGTGTCTTGGCTTTATTACTTCTTGTTTTGCTTTTATTTATGTCTGCTTACATGTTCTTTATTTCTTTAATTTTATCCAGGGTCTATGCTGTCATTCATGTCTTATTCTGGCGTTCTCTTTTACCCAGCGTCTCTTCGCATGTCTCTTTCCATATATATATATGTATATATTACCTGTTTCCAATGATCTTCTATATTTATTGTATTTTCTAATTGTTGGAGGACTTGGTATTTGTTTGATATTGTGACTGCGAATTTATCTTTAAGTCCTTGTTCTTTAAGAAAACCTACATTGAAATACTTTCTACCCTTATTCGTTGTAGTATACCTTTTTAGTTTAATTTTAAGTTTGGCTATCAGAAGATGATGACTCAGGGGCTACATCTGCCTCTCTATATATTTTTACATCCTGAAAGGATGACTTAAACGTATTATTAATACATATGTGATCAATTTTATTTCCTGTTCTATGATCTGGTGACACACATGTAGCTTTGTGTATGCTTTTATGTTGGAATATTGTTCCTCCTAGGCTCGCTTGATTAAGGGCGCAGAAATTCACAAATATCTCTCCATTCTCGTTTATATCTCCAAGTCCATGTTTTCCCAAAATCTCTTCGAAGCCTCTGTTGTTTGATCCTACTTTATCATTTAGGTCTCCCATAAAGATTATAATATCCTTGGATCGTCTTGCATCCGTCTGACATTGTAGCTGTTTATAGAAATCATCTTTAACTAAATCATCCTTATCGTTGGTTGGCGCATAGCATTGGATAATGTGTAATTTTATTTTGTTTTTGGTGTTTTAAATCTAGCTCTCATTAGTCTTGGTCCTACTGATTCCCATTCTATTAGTGTCTTCTGTGCATTCCTTGATAGCATTATAGTTACCCCATCACTATTTGTTCAAAATATACACTGAGAAAAAAAAACTTTTAAAACAACACAGAAGTAGTAGGAACATAATGCGGATCGTCGTATCAATGTTTTAAAAATGTAAGAGTATAGGGTCGAAGGATCAGTTGCCAATACAATGACTATATAGGAACAACGACTATATACATATATATATATATATATATATATATATATATATATGCATATGCGGGACAGTTGTTAATTAAACACTCCAAGAGGGTGGGTGAGTATTAATTGAGTAGATTGGTTAATGAGTAATGTACATTTTACTCGGACGTCTATCTCCCGCCAGATTTGATAGTGTTTATAATGGCGGAAATGTTCCAGTCTGAGTAAATAAATATAGACCCGCTCACAGCCGGAAATGATTTGCTTACAATTACTCGTTGTAGAACATTTCCACCGTAAACACATTTGTATTACATATATATATATATATATATATATATATATATATATATATATATATATAATAACATATATAGTTAGGGTCGCTAAAAGGCTATAGTCTAGAGATAATAGTGTATTTTTATGATGACAGTGCGATCACGATATCGTTTTTCAATGCACTCCCTGGATATCGCGTTACGGCCGTGGGTCGATGCTCTGCTGGCCTTTCAGTTTCGATGTCTGTATTACTCTGTATACATTTTAACAAGTGATAACATTTCACCCCTTTTATAATATATACAGAGATGGTTAGTGCTTGTCAATTGCTTTCGGGTAGGCAGTCAGGGTAACAGCAGAACAAAACAAAAGCAAAAATACACAGAAAGTAGAAAGGTTTGATATACTTTATATATATCTATTGTCCTTTCGAGCCGAAGACTGCACATAGGGCAGAACTACAATCTCAAAAACAGAAACCTTGCGTGCCGAAGTGGCATATATTGCAGAGATCACTGCTTCTAAAATATATGGTTCTGTTTCCATAACAATGATTTTTACAATGACAGCTTGTCAAGCCATCGATCAACTTCCTTAGTCGCCTCTTACGACATGCCTGGAAGGTCACAGTACCACTATTCTTTACTTACGTGAGGCCCCGGTAACACACGGTTGTGTAAGTCTATCAGAAGATACTAACGAGTGCTATAATGAAATCACCTACAGAGAATAGATGTGTTGCTAACAAATTGTAAACGAGCAAATGTAATACGATTACTTGTAAGTTGAAATGTAGTACTTAGAGTAAGGACATTACTACAATAAGTATGTTTAATTATCAAAGTTTTATCAGTGGAAATATAAAAATGAGTCACAGAACATTTCAGAATATGCTCGGTAAATCACTAAATGGCCACATAGCAAAGCTGTAATGAAATAGAGACCACAGTGCCGTATTTTCTTCGTTAGAGAAGTACACAACTTTTTTCCCAACCACCGTATTTTAGAAGCCATTCTCCGAATGTTCTACCTATATAAGTCCCCGGCTAAAACAGCGAAATCCTTCTCCAGACCAATTTGTCTTTTATCAGAATCGTACATGTCTTTGACAGGATTCTAGCAAACCGCTATGTCAGCGTATAGAAAACAACATGGCGCCCAAAATTAAGAATCCCATCATTGTCAACCACAACGGTTACAAACGTATAATAAAAATCACTCTCATTGATAATTATCTGGGTTATACCAATAAATAACAGATTATATCTCTCTGATATTGCAGTCACTAGTTTAGCCATCGCGTTATAAAATGTGGTATGTTTCTTAGCAGTCTCATCATATGTATGTATAAGATCAACACCTTAGAGCACACAGTCATTCGTAAGTGAATCCAAACACATTCTGAGCTCAGAACCGGCCACTCTCCCATTCATAATTAGAACATTCAGATTCGTCCGTTATGAAAATCAAATCAATAACCTGAGACATTTCTTGACTTGTTTGTCAGAGGGTCGCGGGGATTGTGCTCACAACTAGAATTCGCGAGGGACAATTATTCGAATATTTTATAGCGTTGACGATGCGTCCTATTACATAAATGTAGCTGTCTGTTCATGTATAGTAAAACACTGAACACATGGAAATAGTAAAGACTCATAACTAACCGTTACTGCTTATTAGAGACATACAACTAGCCTTTACTGTTTATTAGAGACTGATAATATAAATGCATAATTAAGCGGTATACCGTACAGAAACATAACAGACTGGTGTCCAGAATGAGATGTAATGCAAGAATGACGGTTAGTGTGGTTACGTTATTATTATGTAGATAGACGGGTTACTCATAGAGATTCAAAGTTGTCTATACAATCTACAGCAAACCCTAGGTGATATTCATGTATAGTCAAACACTGGACACAGGAAATAGTAAAGACACATAGCTAACAGTTACTTTCCAGTAGGAGTTCATAAGATACCATTATTGATATTGTTAATAGAGGCTCATAGTTGATCGGTCTTCTCAACTCTTTAACTACTTAATGTTTTTATCAATTCAGCGGTAATTTTAGATAAGAAATGGTAATTGTTCTTGGTTTTATATATCAATCTAGATAAGAGACATATTATTAGCCCTTATGATAAGCATGTAGAGGCGGGCTCTGCACATAGCATTAGCCCTTATGATAAAAAAGTAGAGGCGGGCTCTGCACGCATGCAATGGGTAGAGTAATCGTAGACGTCCAAAATACGTAAGGTCACCTTTGTCTATGTCCATGGACATGCGGGAGTACGGGGAAATGAAAGAGCGGACAGGTTGGCTAGCTGTGCTGTCGTTGAGGACGGACAACCAATGGATCGGGCGGACATCATCAATGCCCTCCCAGATGTGGGAAGAGAACATGACTTCGACAAACACAGATCCACGTCACCTCTTCGGATGATGGAAATGGGAGTTAAGATGGGCACAGCCAAAAATGAGAAACTTGGTGGGTGTGTAAGAAGACCTATCAACCAACATAGAACTGGAGTCGTCAATCACTGGACAATGCTGGACTTGCTGTGGAGAGGGTATGAGCACCTATGGACATGTTCGGAGTGCAATGATGATGACCAGCAAATAATCTAATAACTCAATCAATCTACACGTTTATATTTATCTAATGCTTAATATATTATATCTGAAAATGTAAATACTAATTAAGGTCATACTTAAATCTCATTAAATATCAATATGATACATCATCATCATCATCATTTACCATACCGGTTAGCGTAGGCGATCATGTCCCTCCACAATCTACTATCTGCAGTGAATCGTAGCAGTTCTTTTGTTAACTGCTTTCCATGCCATGACACCAAGCCATCTAGTATTTTCTCTCTTTGTTGTCCGCAATCTCTCGTTTCTTTTATCTTCCAGTTGTAACCAATTATTCCAGCTTTCCACTTATCATGATGTGCCCGAAAAATGTTGATTGTTTCTTTCTGATGTTTTTTAGGAGCTGCCATTTTGTGTTGGTCTTTTTGAGAACTTTCACATTGGTCTTTTTAGCTATCCATGGAACTTTCAACATTCTTCTGAGAAATCAAATCTCTGTATCCTCTTATTGTATTTTAATTTGTTTATCTACTGATCCATGATTCGCTTCCATAGGTCAGAATTGGTTCTATATAGCACCGTTGAACTTTCTTTCTCATTTCTGTTTGACATAGATTTGTCTCATAAGATATTTTTCATTTTCTGAAATGCTATTTTGGCATGAGCTATTATGATTTTAATTTATGTGGTGCATCTTTCATCTGATGCAATTACTGGGCCCAAGAATTTCAGGTGTTGCACTTGTTTCAAATGTGTCCTGTTTATTTTTATGATGCATGCTGGTGATGATTGTTTCTTCGATATGACCACTACTTCTGTTTTCTTACTATTCAAACTGAGACCTTTCTTGTTGCTTTCTTTTACTATTATGTCTATCATTTCGTGTAGTTCATTCTCTGTCTCTGCTATTAAGACTGTTTCCTCCCGCGTATCGCAAATTATTTACGTTGTGACCGTTGCTTCAATTCCTTTTTTGTCTAGTATTGATCTCATAATATATTCGCTGTAAAGTGAAAACAAATCCGGCGACAGAACACAGCCTTGTCTGACTCCTTTTTTATATTTTGAAATTGTCCAGTTTGGTTGTTAATTCGTATAGCTGATATTTATTGCTAGTAAATGTCTTTTATGATTCGTAGATTCTTGCCATCAATGTTTAATTTCTCCAGCTTATTGATTATTTCCACATGCTTTACTTTGTAAAATGCTTTTGTTTCGTCCATAAAGCACATATATAGGTCTTTCTTTACCTCTATAGATCTTTCCATCAATGTTATTAAGATGTATATTGCATTACTGGTGCCCGTCCCTTCCACAAATCCACATTATTTCTCATTTATTTATTTATTTTTTGTTCCTTACACGTCTCATGATGATTCTTAGTAATATTTTCGTCATATGGCTCATGAGACTAATAGTGCGGTGGTCTTCACAATCAGTGGAGCCTGATTTCTTCGGTATAGATACAAAGATTTTTAAAAATACATCTTCGGGCATGTGTCCAGTGTTATATATGTCATTGAGTAGCTTTGTTATGACTTGTACTACAAGCTCTCCTAATGCATTTATCTCTTCGATTGTTATATTGTTGTGAATTGGAGCTTTGCTTCTTTTCATGGGTTGAATTGTGTCCTTCCTTTCACTCTATATAATTGGTGGTCCTGTGTTCTCAATATCCTGTTGTCATCAATATGATACAAGACATGTAAAAAGAATATGGTTTGATGACAGCTCACTCTAATCACATTCATAGTGATGCCCTCTGCGGCTAAACGTGGGCGACCGAAATCGGACTGACGCATCGTGCGTCGAAATATACGACAAGAGTTAATAGAGACCCCAAGCTGGGATATATTGGGATCTTGTAGCATTGGGAATACTTGCTTAGAGCTATGGTGTTAACATGAATATGAATGAGTACGCAAATCTGAATGTCATGTTATGGTATTACCATGAACATGGACAGGGTACGTATAGAGACGCATATGTGTCAATAAAAGCTTTAGTTAGATGAAGGAATGAGTCATGACTGTTTTTCGGTTTATGATATTATGATGAAGGGTGCATGTTGTGTTTTGACCTGGTAAGTTTAGGTATGCTACTAATATGAAGGGATGGGTAACTAATAACTGACAGGTAATATATATTATGTGACGGGTTTGCTTCTGAATGTGTGTGTGTGTGCTACGTCTAATATCATAATGTATTCAATATATGTGCACTTAAAGTAATGTTATCTCGTTTCACATAAGGCCTCATTTAATGAACCGTCATGGAGACCACGCCACGCGTGTGAAACATAAGAGTTTTAGACGATACGATCTTGCCAGACACGCAGATACAGAAATGTCCGTGTTCTATGTATGGTTGCATAATCAACGAGAACGACAAATCTTACAAATCATATAACAAAGAACACAACATATGCGACAGTATCAGCTGCACCACCAGTTATAACACCGTCCACAACATTGTGCTCTGCAACAAACAACGTTACAGAAACATCGGGTGAACATCACCACTGAAAGATCCCCCGATTAAACAACACCAACATGAGTGAGCAGTCTACATCCAGAGACAGTACAATTAACTAATATATCTCATACTTTAATACGCAGTGCAATGAGCAGAATAATACTAAATACACGTGTAAAAACTGCGAACAAACATTTACTAACCAAAGTCATAGAGATCGTCATAGAGAGTATCCACACTAAGACCCACACTTAGAAAGTGTATTTAATAACTCATTGGCACCACGTCTGCTTGGGGGTTATATAGTCGTCACTGGGTAAGGTGACTTTTGCCCTCAGGTGCAGAAATGTATTGTAGAGATATAAATACTCTTCGCTATTTCCAGTTATGGACAATTTAATCGGAGTGGCTAGAGGATGAACGTGCACAAAATGTCCACACACGACATCGATCTGTGTCGGAGGTAGGCTAAATAAGTCTAGACCTGAGTGAAGACATTCGCACGAGCTTGGGTTTATCAGCGCCATCATCCGACTGCCACTTATGTGTCTTCTTTGTTGTCTGATTTTTTTGCGGAATGAGTGTGTTTACGGCCTGAACCCTGTTTTATTCTCTTCCTACAGAGCTCGCCAGGGGAAGATGCTCTTCTTCGTATGACTCTTCTTGGTTGGTTTTCTGCCACGTGTTCAACAGCTCCTTGTAATAGTCGCTGACCAGAATCACTGGCGTGTTCTTTAAATGAGTCTCTCATATTTCAGCAATGGCAATATCACTGTATATAAGTCGACAAAAACTACCGATTTATCGTCCTTTTTACGATCTGCCCCCTACAAATACAGGAAGATCAGAACCAGAATAACTGTAGTAAAAGTCTTCGTACGCTCTAACATTTCGACCTAGTGGAACATACCTCACTATTTTACCTACTCCAGATCAAAACGTTTCCGAGTTCGAAAGTGTAGTGTCAGTACTGAGTGGACTGTGTCAGCTCCTGAATGGTATGGTTTTACCCTGGTCGTTAGTAAAAAGTATTTCCACGTTGTCGAATGAAAAACGACTCAGCGACATGTAGTTTGGTTTGTCCTAACTAGGTAACACTGATTTAGAATTTCTGCCCACTATAGGGACGGTTCTTAATAACGGAACCATACCATTCCCGACGGGTCTTGAGGTAACAGTCTTCAACGACTGTCTAATGTTAACTTCAGCGCCCTTACTCAGTAAAGCAATCCAGTGTTTTCCTTCGTATGGATCGGAGTCTCATCGAGTCAGACTGAACAGGGACACGGTGATGACGACGTATATAACCACCATCTGTCACAGGAAAACAATTTCTGGTCGGGGCTGTAATTTTTTTCCCAAGGAGGGCCACAGCGATGTTCTCTTTCTCTGCTTCTCCCTCCAGCCCTAAACGTTCTCATAGAATACATTCCATACAATATACCTGTTTATCGCCGACACTTTGTTATTCCTCGTTGTAAAATGAACCTGTCATCTCTTCATCCGCATCGTCCATCAGCACATACGTTACCGGTGTGGTTTTGCCAATCACCATAACGGTACATGATTTCCACAGGGACGGGACTGACCGTCTTTGACACAAGTTCCAGAAATGTCCTAACATAGACGGTTTTACCACATCCAGTCGGACCTGCGACTAACGCGGTTAACGGATGTTTCTAATTTGGATCCATAACTAAATCTGACGCCATGTAGATTTATATTGCTATTTCATAACTTACGGACCCTCACATGATACCACGTACACTTTGGGGAGGCAGGTCTCGTACACGAGAAATGAATATGGAGACCCTTAGCTTGATATTAACCTATGTCATTCTGTATGTTAGCTACATAGAGAGACAAAACACTCGTTATTTTACATAACAACATGTTGAAGTTCCTCCATAATCATCCAAAGATCGATACTTAAACGTGAGCAGAGCGTCGACACCTTATCGGTGCGCTACAAGCAGAGAGTGTATTGGAACACGAGATCGTAATCGCATTCGGCATCACTAAATTACCCTAATATCTAGACTACAGCCTATTACAAACCTAAATATATATATATATATATATATATATATATAATAAACATATAATAAACCTCTGTTTTCATCGTGGTAATGTATTACAACGCGTAATTGTATGCAATTAATTTCCGTTTGTGGGTGGGTCTATATTATTTCCTCCGGCGGGATAAAATAATGTGATTATAAACACTTTCAATTTTTGCGGGAGACAAACGCGCGCATAAAAAAATTACATTACTCATTTACAGATTTACTCAATTATTCACCACCCACTCCTTTCGAGAGCTTTAATTATCAACTACCACCATACACGAACCTTCTAGGTAAACTGTATATTTCTTTGCCACTCAGCTCCCCAGTCCAGGCTAGCAGTCCCTATATAACCCTTGTTGGCTGCAGCAGCTGCACCTGTCCCTCCAACCCTATTCTATTTATTTGAGAATTTAATGACCGTCCGCAACATGTTCCTATTACTCATAGAGACGTCAGGTATAAACACTAATGGAAAGATAATCATTAATCTACGATATGCTGGTGATACTGTTTTCATCATCATGTGCCATACCGGTTGGCGTAGGCGATCATGTGGCGATTACAATCTTCCATCTACAGTGCATCGTATCAGTTCGGTTGTTGACTGTTTTCCATGCCATGACACCAAGCTATCCAGTATTTTCTCTCTTTGTCGTCCGCGATCTCGTTCCTTTTATTTTGACAGTTGTTACCAAGTATTCCAACTTTCCGTTCTCATGATGTGCCCAAAAACATGTTGATTGTTTCTTTCTGATGTTTTTAGGAGCTGCTTTTGTTGTGATTTGTCAGGGCAATATAAGAAGGTAGTTTTCCATTCCTTTCCTTCTTGTCAGTGACTGTACTAGTCGGAGATCGCAGCCATTGTCTCTATGCATGAGATACTCTGCCTGCCATCGGGGTGTGGGGACCATAACTGGCACTACTTGTCGGCTGCTACCACAACACCATCCACCACCTGCTCCAATGGCTTCACATAACCCTAATATGAGGTGCTAAACGGGAGCTCCACCTTACCAAAGGGTGTCCCATATACTGTATTACTAACATACAATCCTAAGATCTACAACAATTACTTAATGAAATAAACATTACAAACAAAAAATATGGATTAGATATAAATATATAAAACTGTGATCATACACAAAGAACATACTCCTACAAGTAGGATATCAAAATTGTAGGAATAGACCTGGAGACAATTCAGAGCTATAACCACCTAGGAATTACTATAACCAGTTATTAAAAATGTACTACTAAAATTAATAAAAGAATAGGAATGTCAAGAGGTAATTTTAATGCCATGAAAATTATACTAACATCAAAAGAAATAAGACCAGGGCTCAAACTAAGAATAGTAAAATATTACATCCTCTCAACATTCCTATATGGTGCAGAAACTTGTACATTAGACAAGAAAACAAAATAGAAAAATTAAGCATCTGAAATGTGGATTATACAAGAATAAGTAGAATTGGAAGGGAAGAAAAGAAAGCAAACTATGAAGTATTAAAACCCAAACGAATGAAAAGAGAACTGATAACTACAATTCAAACAAGAAAATGCTATTTTTGGGGGGATTTTAAAAGACACAGCAGGCAACTAAAAGTAATCTTAGAAGGAAAAATTCAAAGTAAAAGAGGCAGACTCATGTTTAACATGGACGAGTAAGATTAAAAGCTGGACAAGTCAGCCTATGACAACCTGCACCATTAAAGCAATAGGCAGAGAAGAACGGCGCTCCATGGTAGTCAACTTTCGATGCAGAGACGACACTAAATTGTGATGAGTGTTTGATAATTAAGTACTTTCTAAAAGTGTTTTACGATGTTTCTGGTCAAAGAAAAAGAGAAACAGTAATCGATGAATCAGGAGCTTGGGCTGAAAGTATTTAACTTTTTAGCAATCTATTAGCGTGGGGATAGTAAACGAAAATTAATGAAGATCATAATTCCTGTCTAAGTTGACCATATAAACAGACTCATTAATCTGACTACGTTAGTAGTTATTGATGAGGAAAGGAAAACACGATAGGTAGAGGTTTTTGTTTTGTTATTAGGATCATCATCACTGTACACCGGATAAATTCATAGGTGCTCCAATATCCCCATCGAGAAAGTTCGAGAAGAATCCTGGCCCACGTGCACGAACTCTAATACAGAAGCTGGAATCCACGGTGTTTATAGGTTTCTACAAAATGTATCCTAGCAGCGGCCATCTTTGTGGCCTACTCTTTTTTTTTATTTCTAGCTGCCAAGAGTTCCTTAACGTGCTCGAGTGCAAACATCCCCCTCTTCTCTATTGATTGCCTTTATCAGAGAGGACTAGCAGGAATCTCACAACACAGAAGATCAGGGGAGGTAACATTAAATAAACCACGCATTAATATTTCTACATTTGTGAAAAATCAATATTTGTGAAAGGCTTTGAACCCTTGTCCTTCCTGTCCTGGGGCCGACGCCCCACCTCTAGACTACGCAACCCTCGATACCCACAGACACAGAGTTAGTTTTGTTGGGCTAAAATGTGTATAATAAAACAGTCTTTTGTAGACCACTACGCAACAATAGACATTTGTATGTGTGACATATTTATACTCATTTAATATTCTTTGAAAGGCCAACATGAACGAGGACAAATGGTATGGAGTCGTTGAATAAGAAAAAGAATGACATTCATTAATGTTATTATACTACGAGACGCGACCACTTGTTAGTTTCTCTCCACATGAAGACGGTAAAAGCAATAATCTTAACTCCTCATGTTTGATGATTCACTTCTTGAATGTTTTGTTATTAAGCCAATTGTTGAACTTGTATTATTTGTTCTCGCTGTTTGCTATGATCAACCGTTATTCCATTTGTCACTCGGTGTCCTCATGAAAGTTTGTCGTGGGAATCTTGACTCGTCTATACTGAGATACCTAATGGATGTACTTCGTCCCCTCCGTATATAGCTATACAAGTACTCATGTTGGGTTTCTTTTCTTATAAAGATGGGTGCCATTTGTGTAAATTCTCTCCAATTTAGGTTTACATTGTTTTATGCATTTATTTTCAAAGACAAATCGTTGTTTGAGAGACGGAGAGCATTTCTAGCTCTTGCCTTAATATAATAGCACGGCTATCACACAAGAGCTGTCAGTCCGAGTTTCGTTTGCCTCTCAGTTTTTTTTGTTTTCCCCAATTTGTTATGTTTGTTAAAGGTACTTGATTAAAACGCGATACGGATCATAACTTCACAATATAGACAGTTCTCATATGAGTCTGATGTTCTTCATTCTCTAACCCCAAGAATATACAAATCTCATCAAAGGATCTACTTTCATATTTGCACTCAAATAATAAGCATCAGCATCATCATCATCGTGTGCCATACATGTTGGCGAAGTCGATCATGCCCTTTCACAATCTTCTATCTACAGTGCATCTTACCAGTTGCAATCAGTATAAAATTGTGAAAACATTGCTTTAAATAGTCATACCCATCAAGTAAATATCCTGCATTGCTCTCAGAAATTTTATAAAATCAAGGGCTGCACTTTTGAGTCAACGAACAATGTATTTGTTCTCTACATTCTCTGGCCTGTTGATTAACTACCGGACATAATGCACTCTAACGGCACTCGTATCCTTTTTACTACAGGTTCTACGTTCCTGGATTGAACACACCTGTTGAATACTACCCATAACCTGCGCCATACCGGCTTTTCATATGTTCAATCCTTTGCCTTGTGTACTTATAAATTCACAGTGTAGCGGACTATGTGTGTGCGCACTTATTCGAAGGTATGCATGTCCCAACAACCAATAAATGTTTCATCCTGGTCTTTCATACTGTTCTAGTGAGCGTGCAGCGTTCTAAAAGAAAAATATGCGCAGCTCATGACGTACACAGCTGGGTCTCTGTAACGGTCGTCGCGATCAACACGGTTTTCATGAGCCCGCGCTGAATCCGTGTCAAAATCAGTAATCGGGCCCCAAGAATTGCTGTTCCAACATATGAAGTTAGGCTTCCACTTCTGTGAAACACCTGATCCGGCCACTGTATAGCTGGTGCCTAATTTGCAGTCTAAAACATGTCACACATCTCGTCACAGAGCAAAGCGGTGGCATGCTGCCGTACCACTTCGATTAACGGTCAATCTCTTTAAGCACAAATCTCCAAGCGCAGGCGCCACCACCATGTTGTCTTTGTCGTCAGGTGAATGCGACCTGACTACCGCTGTCTCAAAAAAGTAAAATCTAAACCAGAGAGAATAATTTAAAACCAGTCTGCAGCAAATATGCCCCCTCTCCCAAGCCTGATGTTTGTAGGCGGCCATCTTGCAATGTCTCGACAACCGGAAGTCCAGACAAAACTGCTTACGTTAATTAAACTGATGACTTGGTCACAAGGGGTGAGTAAGGCGTCTGAGGTTTTGCTGTGTATGAAAAGTTGATAGAGAAAGATGCATGATTTACATACAGAACTAATACCATCAGTAAACGTGTGGATATTGATTCCGTGACAGAAGTTATTAGATGGCTGGCTAAGAGATCGACAACACAAAACATTACACTGACTGACTCACAAAGCCATACATTGCCGGATTGCCAAGAATATGCTCAGCAGAGAGTGGACCCATCTACTTGACGTGTCTCATGTTAAAAACCAAATATATTGCCAAGGGTAAACGTGAGCTCGTGACATTGAGATGGCCGGCAATTTGGAGGAGTTTGTCATTGCTCAGGGAACCTTAGATATGAACATTCATGACATTGGGGGGGCTTTTAGAGAGCACTTCTCACAGGAAGGCGACAACGAAGCGGAAAACAACCTACATGTTAATGGAATGGTGGTATGTGCGTCAGGAAGGGCGAACGTAGTAAAGGCATCCTTAGTGTAAAAGAGCATAACACGTTCTGCCAATACAGGACAGGAACAATCAGCAGAAAAACACTTCGATAGTTGGTGGAACAAGCAAAAAACGTATATGGAGATAAAGATTTACATGAATTACATTGAAGGTATACCACAACATTGTTGAAAATATTGCATTTCAGTGTTATTACGCTCTCTCTCTCTCTCACTTCTCTTCCTCTATTCCTCTCTCCCTCTCTCTCTCTTCTCTCTCCCTCTCTATATATCTCTCTTCTCACTTCCCCTCTCTCTCTCTCTTTCTTCTCGCTCTCTCTCTTCTCTCTCTCCATCTCTATAGTTTCTCTCCCTCTCTTTCTTCTCTCTCTCCCTCTCTCTCCCCCTCTCTCTCTTCCTCTCTCTCTTCTCTCTCTCCCTCTCTCTCTTCTCTCTCTCCCTCTCTCTCTTCTTTTTCTCCCCTCTCTCTCTATTTTCCTCTCTCTCCCTCTACTCCCTCTCTCTCTCTTCTCTCCTTATCTCTCTATCCCCTCTCTCTCCCTCTCGCTCTCCCTCTCTCCCTCTCTTTCTCTCCCCTCTCTCTCCCTCTCTCTCTCCCTCTCTCTCTCTCCCTCTCTCTCTCCCTCTCTCTCTCCCTCTCTTTCTCTCCCTCTCTCTCTCTCTGTTTCCACCTCTATATATTATTCATGTTAATCTTTCGGATGTCGATGGTGATACAAAGTTATGACTTGCTTAATTTGTCTCCTAAGAAACATGATGCTTGTGTTAAGTATCTCAGATGTTGCCACTCCAACGTAACTCGGGTCTGCCTAGAATTATGTGTGCTCTTTGTTTTATGCCTTGTATGATATGGTATTATTAGGCGGTATCGCTAGGCGTTCTCTCCAAGTGGGCAGGGCATTCTATTTGTTGTCTTTGTACAACATTAAAATTAGTTCTATGCCAAACTCTTTCTATTATAATTTAATTTAAAAAAAAATATATCTCGGTATAGGGCAACTAAGGTAATAGTAAGACACGACAAAATGAGACGTAGTTTTTATTCTCTTTCTATTAGTTTAGCTGCCCCATACTATTGGTTATTTAATGTATATGTCCTCTGGAACTCTATTCTCGGCCCTGCAAATTATTTAGTCTTTTGTATTGTTGGTTTGTGTCCAAGAATTTGTTTCTGCTGGCCCACCCTACACATGTTCCCTAACATACCATGTTTGGCACTGGTAACAAAGAATGGAAATAAATATGCTTCCTATAAGATGTTTCTTTGTGCATATTGACAAGGTCATATGACGTAGAAGAAGACCTAGCTAGCCCAATACTACTTGTGTCTTCCTGCGTCAAATGTTCATTTCTTCATCCATTCTGCCATCTTCGGAGAAAGTTTTTCCTGGAAACTTGAACTTCTGCTGCTCCGCTGCCCCACCTAATAGAGCTATGACGTCAGTATCTTTCAACATATCCATCCAATGACGTCACGTTCTTCTAACAAGCAGAACATCTGAGCAGGCGAACAACTTGGTGACAGAACTATAAAGAGCGTACAATTTATAACTGAAATAGATAAGTCAAGCCGTGATGTGACACACAATGAAATGTTTATCGACACATAATACATACCTCCATATACTTCAATTTCAAAGGGAGTTAGAACTTGGATCCCTGCCAAATTGTCAATTCCCGTAGCTTCAATATTAATCATGTGTACACCTGAAACAATCCTATCTAGTTGCATCTCGTACACTTCACGGGCAAGTGCGTCAGTGTATGTGCGACTAAGCAGCTCTGTTTTGTTTTTGGCGAAAAGTCTTACGATACGTCTTTTAAATAAAGGGTATAGTGCATCTATGAGAGAAAAAAGAGAACAAATACAGGTTATGTAAAAATGCAGAAACACTAACGGAAACAGAAAGAAAAGAAGAAAGAAGGAAGTAAGTAAGGAAGTAAGTAAGGGAGTAAGGAAGGAAGGAAGGGAGGACGGAATGAATGAAGGAAGGAAGGGAGTAAGGAAGGAAGGAAAGAAGGAAAGAAGGAAGGAAGGAAGGAAGGAAGGAAGGAAGGAAGGAAGGAAGGACGGAAGGAAGGAAGGAAGAAGGAAGGGAAGAAAGAAGGAAGGAGGGAAGGAAAGAAGGAAGAAATGAAGGAAGGAAGGGAGAAAGGGAGAGAGGGAGAGGGAGAGGAAGGAAGAAAAGAAAGGAGGAAGGAAGGAAGGGAAGGAAGGAAGGAAGGATGAAGGAAGGAAGGAAGGACAAATGGAAGGTAGGATGGAAATAAGGAAGGAAGGAAGGAAGGAAGGAGGGAGGGAAGAAAGGAAGGAAGGAAGGAGGGAGGGAGGAGGGAAGGAGGGAAGGAAGGAAGGAAGGAAGGAAGGAAGGAAGGAAGGAAGGAAGGAAGGAAGGAAGGAAGGAAGGAAGGAAGGAAGGAAGGAAGGAAGGAAGGAAGGAAGGAAGGAAGGAAGGAAGGAAGGAAGGAAGGAAGGAAGGAAGGAAGGAAGGAAGGAAGGAAGGAAGGAAGGAAGGAGCCAGGGAGGAACGATAAATGAGCTGGAGGAAAAAAAGAAACGGTGGAAGGAAGATAAAAAGAAGTAAAGAATTGAGGATGGAAGAGATAAGAAAGTGCAAAAGAAGAAAGAGGAATGAATAAAGGAAAAAGGTGAAAGGGTACTATGTACAAAATGTAACAGGCAAAATTTGTGACAGGAGAATTATAATTTAATGAATATGGTCATATGGTCACTATTGGAAAAGAATTTTATTCACTCCAGTACAAAATGTTTCAAACATTGACCAGCATGAAATATGTATGTTCTTCAAGCCTATTATTTATTATACATTTGAGTATAGACACCATCCTGGTAGCGATATGGCAATATTTGAAATCGTGAATGACGATGTGCGAATCAATGAGATAACAGATATCAGAGAGGACATTTAAACAATAGTTTAACAGTTTCAGATTTTACGAATATCTCATTCAACAATCATCCATAATTTTATAAAAGTGTTACATTATCATAATAATATCCGGAAGCAGCTGATATGAAGTGGAAGACAAAGAAATGCATGATAAACTTACAACTTTGAATTTCACAATTAGGATATAATGTATATCTTGAATACATTTCTCTATTTTCAGGCTGTAATATGTTTTGTAGTAATCTGAACAAAGTTTGGAGGTCCACCTAGTACAACACAAAAGTCAAACTAAAAATAACCGAGAACTGTGTACTTTAGATGCTTCTATATGGGTCTGAATGGGGGAAAACAACAGAAGAAATAAAAACTGTCATCATTTCATACAACCTGACTGAGGGAAAATTGTTTATAATATTATGAATAAATACAATCAGCAGAACTTCTCCAAAGAGCAACCAAGAGGAGACGCAAGCAATGATAATAGGGAGAAGTTGATTATGGATAGGTCATATGTTCAGAAATGATTCAGCAGTAATAACATGATCTCTATGCAGTAAACTTGAAGCTGTAGTCGAATTGAGTGATAGAAAATGATAACTAAGTAGGAAAGGATAGCTTGTCGAAGAAACGAAGAAAGGAAGGAAAGATGGACAACGAAGAGAAATTATTTGATGAGATAAGTAGGGGAGAGAGACTAATGATAAAATATCGAATGAAGTAGGAGAGGGCGACCAGGGATAACTTGTTTAAGGAACAATGAAAGAGAAAAAGAAAGACCAGTGATAACGTGTTGAAGGAAGTATGAGAGAGAATGAGAGTGACCAGTGATAACTTGTCGAATGATGTAGAAGAGATAGAGACAGATACCAAGAATAACTTGCCGAAGGAAGTAGGGGCGATAAAGACAAATGCATACTTGTCGAAAAAAAATAGGAGAGAAAAAGAGAGAGAGAGACCAGGGAAAACTTACAGAAGAATGTTGAAGGAAACTGAACAACGGTAACTCGATGAATGAAGTAGACGGAGATACATGCAAAAGAAAACTTGAAAAAATCATACGTAATAGATACATACCAATACTAATATGAAGAGATAAGTCGAAATAGATAAAGACAATTGATATTTTGAAGAAATATAACGAAAAGAGATACAGATGAAGTATACATTGAAGAAATAAGACAACGGAGAGACAGATCAAAGATAACATGACGAAGAAATTAGAAAAAGGGGGGGGGGAGGTGGCAGAATACGTATAACTTGACGAAGGACAATAGAAACAGAGATGGATGCCGTATACAAAACATGGGACACATTTCAGAAGAGGGGCATTGGACGTTCGAAGTGAAGGAGCTATGTTGTTTGCTCGACGTTTCTGGTCAAGTTAAGAATATCTGGTAAAAAAATAATATATCTGTCATTCTCAATCATTTTTTTGTTTTCTTTCTTCGCCTAATAAACTTTCATAGATTTCCGTATGACGATTGTCACCTGGATCGTGTTCTTCCTCTTCTTCCTCTTTCCATTCTCATCTGCCTTTCAGCGTCGAGGGGAAATATACTTTGCGGTCTTTTGCTCTTCTCTTCGCCTCTGCTGCTGTTATGTTTCCTAGTGCTTCTAATATTCCATCGACCCATCTTTTTCGTGGTCGACCCTTGGGTCTGGTGTTCTCAGAACGTTTGTTGAAGGCTCGCTGTCTAGTGTTTTGTTCTTTCTGCCTTGTCACGTGGCCAAACCATTTTATCTGTTGTTTCCTTATATATTCTATGGCGGGAGCTATTCCAAGCTTTTTTCTCAGTTCTTCATTTCTGATCTTATCTCTCAGACTGTTTCCTGTCATTCGTCTAACACATTTCATCTCTGTAGAGGTTATTTTTTTATTGTTCTTGCATCTAGGGTCCAGGTCTGGCATTGGTAGCACAACGTTGGCATGAAGATTGTATTGTATAGTGCTCGTTTTGTCTCCAGAGTTATTTCCTTGTGGACAATAGTGGTGATAACTGTCTGATGATTTGACAAGCTTTGTTGCATCCTGATTCTATTTCTGCTGTTTGAGAATTATCGTTTGTCATTAGACTTCCTAGGTATTTGAATTCCTCTACTTGTTTTAGTTGTCTGCCTTCTATAGTTATGTTGTTGTTCTGTTTATTTTTCTCGACATTCATGACTTCTGTTTTATTGATGTTGATTTTCATGTTGTATTTTGTGCCTGAAATGTTGAGTTTGTTTAAGTGTTCTTGTAGGTCTTCTATTGTTTCATGTATTAGTGCCTGATCGACTGCAAATAGAAGCTCGTTGATCTCCTCTGTCTCTGATGGGTTGGCTACCTTGCATATATGGCCCTTGTATGTAATAAACAGTAGGGGGGATAGTATGCACCCCTGTCTTACGCCTGATCTAACTTCGAAGTGATCTGTGTAGCCTGTTGCTGTTCTGACCCTGCAGCTGCTGTTGACGTAGAGGCTTTTAATAAGGTTGGTTAGATGTTGGCTTAATCCGTATGTTGTTAGTATCTCCCACAGTTGTTCTCTGTTTACTCTGTCGAATGCATTTTCCTGGTCAATGAAGGCTATGTATAAGTTGTTAAATCTTGTTAAATTTCTAAAATAAAGAATAGAGTTGATATAGATGAACCACTGAAACGAATTAATCAGCAAATATATCATCATCATCAAGTACCAATATTTATGTCATATGTGATTATTTTGCTCCACACCTTTCGATCTCGACAGTTATTTTTTTCATTTCTGTTGTTGATCTTCTGTCAAGCCATTCTCTGACGTTGACTGATATCTTTTTTCGTTGTTTCCCTCTATTTCTTTACTCCAGTTGTCACAATATTATCCACCTGTTTCCTACCAGAAAAATGGACAAAAAAGAATGATGTTTCGTCATAATATTAAATATTAGCTCTCGTTTTGCTTTGGCCTCTTTCAGAACGTTTACTCTTCTAATGTACTCATGGTAATCTCACTATTTTTCTGTAAAGCCACATTTCTACAGACTCCAGTTATTTTATTGTCTATTGTTCTCTTGTCCATGATTCACGTCCATATGTTAAGACTGGCTCTATATAACTTTTAACAACTCTTTTTAACAAAAATATAACTCTTTCATTGATTCTGCTAGTTCCTCGCTTTATGGAAAAACTACTTACCGTTTGTTTTATTTACGTTGTACAAAATAAATCCAAATATTGTCATATCATTTTTGAAAGTGAGGGTCAAGTTGGTAAGTTCTCCCAAAGTTTGATTGCAAAATACTCCCATAAAGTCACCATTGACGTTACCATCAGCATCGGATGAAGAAAAATGTGAATTACTGAAACCATCTAATGACGGTCTAGTCCCTTCTTTCAGAGTTACGTTTCGGCCTAAACATACAAACAAATTAAAATATAACACTGTGCCTATATTTTAAATACAAAAAAAATAGCTATCAATGTTTTATTCTAATATAAATAGTCCCATCTTTCTTCAGCCCTGAGGTGTACTGGTTACTTCTATTTATTCACTACCATTCTTCACAACCTTCATCCCAACGTTGTGCCACTAATACCAGATCTGGACTCTATGCTCAAGACAACACGAATAAAACAACCACTACGGAGATGAAATGTGTTAGACAATTGACAGGAGACAGTCTGAGAGATAGGTTTAGAAATGAGCGACTCTAATCTTGAAATCATTTCAGGGCGTGCAAAGTGTAAACATATATATATATATATATATATATATATATATATATATATATATATATATATATATATATATATATATATGCACACATACGGAGGTGATTCCGCACATGAATAGACCTCAATTTTATATCTTTCGTTGATCTCACTAAAGGTTTGTAAAACTGTGACAGAGCAGGTCTATTCAGGCTGCAGGGAAATGATGGCTGTCCTGCTACATTACTCAAGATGATCAAGTCGTTTCTAAACATGTCTGCCATTAACAAATTCGACGGTGGATCTTCCCAGCCCTTTGAAATGAACTGTGGAGTCAAACAAGGATGTGTCCTTACCCGTACCCTATGCAGACTATTTATAGCTGCCCCTATACACAATGCGTTTGAAACCATCTCTAGAGACATCTACATCCATACAAGATCTGACAGCTTCTTATTTAATCTAGCACGTCTGACGTCAAAACTCAAAATAACTGAGATCCTAATCAATGAGCTTCTATTCGTTAATGAGGCAGCACTGGTTGCTCATGATGAATCCGTCATGTAGTCAATGATTGACAATCTAGCTAAACCATGTGATTTTTTTCTCTTGTCAATAAGTGTCCAAACGATTGTAGTACTTCAATGAGGTGTAGCCAGTCCCACAACTATATTATTAAATAACACACCCCTTGAATCTGTGGCAAAGTTCACCTATCTCGGTTCTATGTCACAGCCACTGTCTCTATTGAAGAATAAATACATTCCCGAATCTGTAAGGCAGCTTCCACATTTGGTAAACTTAAAGATAAAGAATGGGCCATCACCAAATTAGCATTTACTACTAAGATTCAAATGAAAATAAAGGTGTGTGCTTAGAACACTTCTAAACAAATCAAAAACTTGGACTACCTATGCAGGGCAGTAGAAAGCCTTCGAAAGATTATGAATATAAAATGGCAGAACAAAGTAACCAACTCTAATGTCTTGCAACGAGCCAAACTCCTATCCATCATAGCAACACTTCGGAGCCGTAGACTAAGGCGGCTGTGTTTTCCCTAATAAATGTTGTATGGCGAACTTAAGGACAGACATAGACAAAAGGTCAGACCAGTGCTGAGATATAAGGATGTTTGCAGGGCTTTCATGGGGGGGGGGGGAATTCTTTATCGGTGAAAGAAACTGGATAAATCTGGCTGCAGACCGTAGCACATAGAGAACAAACATAAAAAATGGCACAACTTTTGAGGTAGTGCTTATATCAAATTTATAAGACAAAAGGCGTAGAAGAAAGGAGATGAGACCCGCACCACAAATACATGCTGTTCATTCTGCAAACTGATATGTCTGACCAATAGGCATATTCAGGCACGAGCGAAGATGTTCAGCAAAAAGAGCAATCAGCATAAGTCACTAATATCTGTCTCTTCACGACTCTTAAAAAAATATCTAGATGATCACCAATGGCATCGGTGACAAAACGGTTAAATGAGCAACACAAGTCACTTTCCTCGGACGACACCCGCCGTCTATCGAAATAGTTTGATGCGCCTCTAAATGCCTATGGCGACTTTTTCTAAAGAATCCTGGTAGTGAGTTATTGAGCCTTTACAATGCTATTTCTCTTTCCTTATAGTTTCCTGTCTGCTGTAGGTCCTCAACGAACACTACCCAAGACGTTCTGTTTCTTGTCATTCTTTTAAAATCAGTCCATGTCTTCCCCACCCTCTCCATCTCTGCTTCCACCTGTCCTCTCTAATTATAGTTTGGTCATCCTCGTAGACTTTTCCCTATAGATAACAAAAATGGCTTACAGTTGACTTCTGGAGTGTGTGTCCTATCAAGCGATATCATCTTCGTCACATCTCTTTGTCCACACGTATTTAACTGTACTTTTCAACAATTCTACATGAGTGGTTTTGTCCTGCCATTTCCATCCTTTTATTCTGCGCCAACAAACATTAATGAAGATCTATACTTTTGTGTATGATTGTTACTGCTGTTGTTCTCCATTTTCACTGCCATATTACAAGACTGATTTAACATTGGAGTATTTTTTTGCATTTAACTTAATTTCTTTGGCTTCCCAAATGTTTTCTAGTGCAATGAGAGCTCATCATGCTTTGTGTATCCTTATTTCAATATCGTTCTTTGTTCCTTTCATAACAAGTACTTTATTTACTTTGAAATTGTTTGATACCAATTATTTACATGTCACACCTCTTTAATATGAACTGCTCTGCCAAGCCAGCTGAAGTTTCCACTTTAGGGATTTGTCACCATCTTTTCGTGCGTTGTTAGCTGCATTCACTAGAATAATAATGAATTTATGGGTGCAACCATTGTTGTGTGTGCTACATCTTCATAATGGCTGATTGTATATCCCTACACCGGCCGTGCATTAATAATGAAAGGCGAAATGAAGGAGTTTCGTTCATGACTTGGCAGGACCGGTTTGACTCCCCGAGTTTCACATTAGTCAGGAGGGATGTTGTCTAGATTCAAGAGGGCTACTGTGAGGTGTGGACATGTGAATTCGTTTATAATTTCACAAATTCACATTGCAGGGCGATCTTACGCTCTGTTGTTAGATTTGCGTCGGGTATAATGCGACGACTAATTGTGTTTCATATTTTCGGATTTGGAGTCAAAAACGTTGGCCTAACATCATCAAGCGCTATACATAAAAAAAATATATATATATGACGGTCATCATTTTCATGAAGACTTCCGTTCAATATGGTGGGTAGGCGGCAGGAACTTTTAAAGGCTATATCTGAAAAGTGTTCCTCGTTGCAATGTCCTTATATTCCAAGTCCGGTTTGTTGCATGAGCTACTGAGTTAGGTGTTCTATGCACACCGTCAGCTGTGCGTTTCATTCGCGTCGATCGTTTTTCGATATTCCGATTGTTTAAGATGAATGATGATATCGTATGATGGACAACAAATGGCTGTGTTCACATTCTGTGCGATTTCATTTTATGTCTTTTGACGTGTGCCGAGATGTTTAGATGAGGACTACAGCTACCTTTCTTTGTTTGGGCAATGAAATAATATTCGAATGATTCCCCTGGCACGGCCGGTTGATCAATTATGGATTTTAATTCGTTTACAGTGATATCGGGGCCTTTCATAACCAATGCTTTACCTAGTTCTATCACAACTGCTAATGCACATTGCCTATATTTGTAAAACAGCCACTGGTACGGGTTACATATGTACATGGCCCGTATATAGGAATATATAAATAAATATAACGGATATTACATTTATCAAATTATAATATATTGTACCAATCAAATGATATGGAAATAAACAGGACAAACCTGAAACATGTGCAGCGCATACAAATACTTGGGGACAATAATAACATCGGATGGAAGTTGCACCATAGAAATAAAAAGCAGAATAGTTCAAGCCAAAATAGCATTTCAGATAATGAAAAACATCTTATGCAGCAAATCTATGTCGACAGAAGTGAGAAAGAGAGTTAATTGGTGCTATTAATATATAAAACAAATTCTGACCAATGGAAGCGAATCATGGGCAGTAGACAAACAAATGAAAAGACGATTAGAGGCCAAGGAGATGAGATTTCTCAGAAGAATGTTGAAACTTCCCTGGACAGCGAAAAAGATCAATGAGGAAATTCTCAAAGAGGCAAACACAAAAAGGGGACTCATAAACAATATCAGAAAGGAACAATGAACGTTTTTCGAACACATCATGAGAAGAGGAAAGTTGGAATACTTGGTTACAAGTGGCAAAATAAAAGGAAAGAGAGATCGCGGACGATAACGAGAGAAAGTACTGGATAGCTTGGTGTCATGGCATGGAAAACAGTCAACAGCAGAACTGATACGATGCACTATAGATTGGGGAAGGACATGATAGCCTACGCCAACCAGTATGGAGCATGATGATGATGATCAAATGATAATATATTATTGCTTTCATCACATTAAAATTAAAAGAATGCAGTAATTAAAAAAAAGCAAACCTTGATTTACAAAAGTAAAATGTATTGCACGAGTTTCTAGTAAAAGACATTTTCAGCAATAGATGTTATAACAATTCGAATATATCGCTAAACTGAAGCTTTCAGATAAAGTATAGCGCTATGTGATGACGAACTTTACCTGCACTGATGTAAACTGAGCACAAAGACTGGACACCCTGCCCTGATATAACAATTTCTCTAGTCGTGTATTTCATGTCAAAGTAGACATCCATTTGAGTGCCTTTAATCACTCCCTTGCTTACATTGAAATTTACAGTTGACGTGGAAGTACTGTCATTTCTGTATAGGAAATTTAACTCTGTAAAGTGTGCTGTTGATAGAGAGAAAAAAGAGTGCTTAACAACAGCTACAGATTTCAATACAAATATGTATATAAATAATGTACATTTTCTGGAAAAAAAAGTTACGGGGTACTCAATCAGAAGATGTTGTTATATCTACTTAACATTAGAAACATATCCTCTTTTCGTCTCAAATCGCTTCTTGCTTTGGGTATCACCTGTAGAATAACGACCTCGGAGTAGCACCTTGCAATACTCTACATCAGGGGTGGCCAAATGGCGGCCCGCGGGCCGGATCCGGCCCGCCAGCCTAGTTTTCTTGGCCCGCGAAGCTCCACGGACTTACTTCATTTTTTACCCCTAATAGCGGATTTCTCCTGGTTTTATTCCGTGTCGGAGTTAACTCTTCTATCGTTCAAGAATACACAATTTGAAAATCTCTGTCAATTTCTCGCAACAGCTAGATTGGCAACATAATTTCAAATAACACACACACACACACACACACACACACACACACTGCACAACTAATGGTGCCGACAATATTCAAAGTCTTTGCTTCGAGTTGGTACCGCAAAGTTGCTTTATTGTCAGTGCGGTGATAGCGTCAGATCTTTGGCTCAACATTTGTCGTCTGGACTTGTGGTAGCTCTTTCATTTCGCGGTAAGGGGTTAATGAGGTTGGGAGGGACAGGGGTGAGGGGACTTCGTAGCTCTAATTCTGTCTTTGAAGTTACATTCAAAATGTTTCACTGTTCGCCTTCATTCCCTTTGATCCCATCGTCTTGTCTTGTCCATAAAATGACTGCAACGTGTTTATTTGGTCACAATCTTTTGATTTCATTGTCAAACACAAGTCTGTGTATAACTGTCAAATCTGGACTTATTTTCGATAGTGGACCAACATTCTGTGACTTTTAACTTTGATGTGAGATTTTGTATTA
Source organism: Megaustenia siamemsis (assembly GCA_032433765.1). Classification (NCBI taxonomy): domain Eukaryota; kingdom Metazoa; phylum Mollusca; class Gastropoda; order Stylommatophora; family Ariophantidae; genus Megaustenia; species Megaustenia siamemsis. The sequence continues at coordinate 4,942,025 of JAVIAB010000041.1, read as the reverse complement.
AATCATGTTAAAACGTAGAAAAGTTGATTGTGAAAATCGCATATTTAAACCTGAATGGGAATTAGATTATTTGTTCATCTTCAATAAGGATAGTAAACCTCAGTGCTTAATTTGCGTTCAAGTGTTAGCCGTTTTGAAGGAATATAATTTAAAACGGCACTATGCCACACATCATCAAAACATGTATGAGAAACATAGCATTGAAGCTAGGAAGCTTTTGGTTGAACAGCTGAAGACAAAGTTGAATCAACAGCAAAGTATGTATACAAAGGGCAATAAAATTAAAGAGTCATCGATCATTGCATCATATACAGTTACCTATGAGCTTGCAAAATCTAAAAAACCCTTTACTGACGGAAATTTTGTGAAGAAATGTGCGATTCAAATGGCAAAGGCATTCGGTCAAGAAAAAATAGCCAAAGAATTTGAATCTGTGCCTCTATCAAAACAAACTGTAGCCAGAAGAACAGAAGACATCAGTCTGCAACTGTCTCAAAGTTTAAAATCTTGTATTGAAAACTGCTCATATTTTTCGCTCGCGATTGATGAAAGTACTGACATCACTGACACTTGCCAGCTTCTTATTTTTGTTAAAGTTATCCAGGAGGATTTTACTGTTATTGAAGAATTGTTGAAAGTTTGCTCTTTGCATGACACTTGTAGAGGGACAGACATATTTTCTGCAGTTCATAGTGCCGTAGATGAAGTAGGTGGTTTTGGAAAGTTTTCTGCAGTGTGTACTGATGGTTGCAAAGCTTTTATTGGTTCAAATACTGGTTTTGTTGGACTTCTAAAGCAAAACAAAATTAACGTACCTACATTGCATTGCATAATTCATCAAGAGGCCCTTTGTGCAAAGTCCATAAATCTAAAAGACACCATGGCTACTGTTGTGAAAATAACAAATTTGATAAGAGGAGGACACCAGTCTTTAAATCACAGGAAGTTTTTATCATTTTTAGAGGAAGTAGATTCTAGCTACGGTGATCTCCTGCTTTATACAGAAGTAAGATGGCTTAGTCGAGGGAAATGTTTAATAATATTTTTTGAACTGAAGAATGGCATTTATGACTTCCTGCGAGAGAACTTACCATGCTCCATTGATCTTCAACATGCACTCAAAGACATTAATTTCCTTCATAATCTGGCATATCTCACAGACATCACACAACATTTGAACATATTGAATTTGCAGCTACAAGGGGAAAAGCAAACCATTTTTCAATTGATGGGATATGTTGATGGTTTTAAAAAGAAGCTGAATCTATTTAGACTTTCTTTGCAAAAAAATGATCTGTTCCATTTTTCAAGTTGTAAGCAGTTGTTGTCAGAGATAGAACGTGCAAACTTCAGTAAGTACGCAGCTGACATTGAACATTTGATTTGTGAATTTGATCGACGATTTCAAGATTTTGAAATGTTTCGTCCGCAAACGGAACTTTTTAATAACCCAATTAAGTGCACAGTGGAGTGCCAGCCATCAGATCTTCAACTAGAGTTGTGTGACCTTCAGAGTGACCCCTTCCTCAGTACTGTAAAGGCATTAGGAGCTGACTTCTGGAAATTGCTACCAAATGAACGTTACCCGTGTCTGAGAAAATGGGCACTAAAGATGTGCTCTATATTCGGCAGCACATATCTCTGCGAGACAACATTCTCTTCCATGAAGTTAATTAAATCTAAGACCAGGAACAGAATGACCGATTCGACATTGTCCCATACTCTCCGAATCGCCACGTCAAAAATGGAAGTGGACTTCAAATCTCTGGTGGAAAGCTGTGACAAGTCACAATCGTCGCACTGAGACATTAAAGGTAATTTTAAAATGAATAATTAATGGATTTGTTACAAATCAAATATGTAGTCAAAGTGCAAGCATTATTTATATATTACTATATCGCATAGGTCCCTACTGTCATTTTTGACGATATTCTTAAGTGTGGCCCGCGGGTCTTGGCCTTGGCTTTAATCCGGCCCTCGGGCAACCTCAAGTTGGCCACCACTGCTCTACATAATAACCTAACTTGATCTTACATGTTATATATGTTATTTACAGTGCTTTTTATATTGGGAAAAAGTATGCCTACGCCAATCGTTATGGTACATGATGATGATGGTGATGATGATGATGATAATGATGATGAATGAGAAGAGATGAGGTGAAATCTTTGTAACAACTGGGAAAATTGAGGGACTAAGAGATAGAGGGAAGCAAAGAGAAAAGATACCAGGCAGCTTAAGAGAATGGTCTGGCAGTAGGTTAATAACAGAAATTACAAATAACTGTCGTGATCGAAAGTTGTGGAGAGACATGATCACCTACGCCAGCAGGCTTTCTGTTTGATGATGATGAAGTTAAAATATCTAGCAAAATGTTTGTTTTTTTACAGAATTTTACATTAGGCAATTGTATTCCATTACTTTTTAGAAAAAAAAAAAAAAAAAACGAAAGATTTTCATGAGACAGCATTTTCCTCTAGGTCCGTGACGAACCCACGATATCGTCTCTTTGCTCTATGTCATTTGCATCAAGCTATTTATTTAAAGCAATTTTAGAATCGATTCTAATGTTAGTAACGAATCATATCACAAAGTTGTTATATTATTTGATCACAGTTTAATCTTGGAGTCAATAAAAACCCGAATTTTCAAAATTATAAAATTTAATGTTTCATCATCATCATCATCAAGTGCCGTCTCCGCAACGAAGGTTGGCTACCATGGAGCACCATTCCACTCTGTTTCTTGTTTTGATGGTACAGATTGTCATAGGTTGACTTGTCCATCTTTTGATGCTACTCGTCCATGTTAGTCTTGGTCTGCCTCTGCCTCCTTTACCTTGTATTTTCCCTTCCAATATTACTTTTATTAGGGTGGTGTGTCTTTTAACATGCCCTAAAAATTCATTTAATATCTGAACATAAAAAGAGGAGTAAGACAAGGATGCATCCTATCACCAAGCTTGTTCAATCTATACACTGAGTAAATCTTTAAAAACATCTCAGAGATACCAGGTCTAAACATTGACGGAAAGATAATCAATAACCTGAGATATGCTGATGATACTGTTCTTATAGCAGAAAATCCTAAAGACCTACAACAATTGCTTAATGTGATAAACACAACAAGCAAAAAATATGGACTAGAAATGAATATCAAAATGACTAAAACTATGATCATAAAGAAAGAAAATTCTCAAGACCTACAATTAAATATCACAGTTGAGGGAACACATCTGGAGACAGTCCAGAGTTACAACTACCTATGTATGGCATTAAAATTACTTTATGCCATACATATTCGTGTATTTATTTCAGTTGTACGTTTTCCATCACTGGTATAGTATGTCCAAGGTAGTTAAGCTCTGAACTGTCTTCAAATGTATTCCTTCAACTGTGATATTTAATTGTGTGTCTTGAGAATTTTCTTTGTTTATGATCATAGTTTTGTCTTTTTGATATTCATATATAGTCCATATTTTTTGCTCGTCATGTTTTTTACATTAAGTAATTGTCTGCTAATAGTACAGTATCATAAACATATCTTAGGTATTGATTATCTTTCCATTAATGTGTAGGCCTGGCATCTCTGAGAATTTTCTTAAAGATTTGCATAGTGTATAGATTGAACAAGCTTGGTGATAGGATGCATCCTTGTCTTACTCCTCTTTTTATGTCCATGGGTGTAGAGTTCTCCTTGTTATATCTTATTATTGCTGTTTGCTCCCAGTACAAATTACATATATGTCGTATGTCTGCATCGTCTAGATTTATATCTTTTAGGCATTCTATAAGTATGTTTGACATGTGATGAGAATATATAATAACCGAATAGCAATGCAAACCCTCATGTTAGGAAACAACAGAAAAAAGGAAAATAGGAAGACCCAAGGAGACACCGAGAAGAACATTAATGGGAGAGGCAAGGGCAGGATTCGGCTCCCAAATAAGATAGAGCTGTTTGCACAGAACAGAGACAAATGGCGAGACTTGATAAAATATCTTTAAAAGAATTGAAAACTGCTAGAACAAAAAGTTCAGATAAGAGAAGGAGTATCTTGGTCTATGCCCTATGGGCCGGCAGGTCAATAGATAGATAGATAGATTATATAACTTTATTATGGTGTATTCTACCGAAAGCTTTTGTGTAGTCTATGAAGCAGGCATATATTGGTTTGTTTACTTCTATGCACTTTTCAATCAATGTTCTCATGCTGAATATGGCTTCTTTTGTCCCACTGTTTTTCCTGAATCCAAATTGCTGCTAATCTAATTCAGTATTGATTTTATTCTGAATCCTTCCCTGTACAACTTTTAGTAAAATGTTTCATGTTTATTACATTAAAATGTAAATTATTATATTATTTCAGCATTTTTTACTACATATGTACTTCTACTTCTATCTTCTTTAATTGTACGTATAAAACATGTAGATTGTGTGTATATAAGTACATTGTAAATTGATTTTTAAGACAGTGGTGTCTTTCAAATATTTTTCCATAAATTCTGTTCGATCAGGACGAATCTCCCAGTGTGATTGTTTTGGTATGAAAAGATGTATAGATTCCGATTTCACCTCTATGGCTCATTCTACCAAAAGATCTTATGATATATATGGCATTGTTCATTCATTTACCTCCATCAAAACCACACTGTTCATCTATAATTTCTGGAAAGATTTTGTTTTGCACTCTTCGCATGGTGATTCTTAGTAGTAATATCTTAGTCACTGAGTTATTGAGCTATTAGAGGGGCATCATTACAGCATTCCTAACATGTCCATAGGTGCTCACATCCCCTCTTCAGTAAGTTTCACTGTGTCCAGGACTGACGACTCCAGGTCTATTGCAGTGGCGTATACTTAATATAAGCAAGGCAAGCATTGCATGCCTTCAAGAGTTGCGAAAATGATAAACCAGTCAGTGATCTATCCCCCATCCAAACTATGCCCTTGCAGCATTGCTCAAAAATATATTTTAAAATGTTTTTCTCACAAATCTGAATTTTTCCAAAAATTAGTGCTGGCAACACTGACGTTAAAAGAAAATTGTATATGTCCAATCGTTTTTTATGATAGTTGAACTAGCCCGCTCTGAAGCAATTTTGAAGTTGCTTTCGTTAAAATAGTCCCTTTACATATAAGCGCAGTGATATACTGTGTGTGTTTTATTAAATCCGTGTCTCCACAGTAAGCTTGCGATGAAAAAAAAATAAATACATTTTATGATTCAATCACTATTATAACAATTTAGCACTGGCAAATAATAAATTGATTGATGAACATTTATTTACTGGTGTGAAACAGTGCAATTTCTATGTTCTAGTACTTTTATTTGAATGTTAAACTAATGATAACAATGCAAGCAATCTTGAATGCCTACACACACACTTGTTTAGTAAACCATTTCTGGTAATTTTTGGTACACGTCACGTGATTTTACTCAACACACACGCACATTTACACAGCGATGTGGTTTCGATTTCAAACCTTCAGAATTCAAAACTTCAAACGTGATGTTAATCAGCTGATATTTAATATTTTGTGTTTGTACAGAAACATGTTGTATTGCTATTGTTAATTACTAAACTTAGTATATTTGTTTACTGTGGTTATTATGGCTGATTCTATTAATGATGTTGTAGATTTATTTGAGCGACCGTTTCAATCGCGAACATTTAATGAAAAATTGGACTTGGTAAAAAAGGGCAGACCGATTCCTGCGTTAAGCAGTTTGAAACGAGAAGGAACAAAATGTGTCCGTTCATTTAACAATGATTTATATAAGAAAGTCGTTTGGCTTTGTGGTTCGGAATCATTATGTAAGTTATTTTGCTGGCCATGTATATTGTTTGTAAATGACACTTCGCCTTGGAACAGCAGACAACGCGGGTATTCTGATTTAAATAATTTACATAACGCTATTTCAAGACACGAAAAGTCTGAAAGTCATATTCACGCTTGGATAGCGTTACAAGTGTTTGGCTCCAGCAGAATTGATGTTCAATTGGATTTTCAGAAAAAAGAAAGTATTATGAAACACAATGAAACAGTTAAAGAAAATCGAGAAATCCTAAAGAGGTTAATTGCTGTTACTTGTTTTTTAGGAAAACAAGAATTAGCTTTTCGTGGTCACAGCGAGGGGAGTGATTCCACTAATCGTGGGAACTACATTGAAGCTTTAAATTTATTAGCAGAGTTTGATGAAAAATTGCATCAGCATCTCATGACGTCAAATATATTCACGGGTCTTTCCCCATTAATACAGAACGATCTTATCCAAAGTGTGAACAATGTAATAACTGCAGAAGTGAAATTTCAGATTCAATCGTCCAGATTTGTCGCCATCCTAATTGACGAGACCTCTGATGTAACAAACTTGTCTCAGCTGTCAGTTGTTTTTAGATATATTTATAATGGTAATATTTACGAAAGATTTATTGGCTTTCATGACGTTAGCTCTGACAGATCTGCACAAGCATTGTCAAAACTGGCTTTAGACAGTCTTGATCAATTTGACTGTAGAGAAAAACTAGTAGCACAAACTTATGATGGTGCAGCAGTAATGGCAGGCCAATTGAATGGTGTGCAGACGAGAGTTAGGGAAGTTGTTTCTCAGGCATTATTCATCCATTGCTATGCACACAAACTTAATTTAGTACTGTCTCAAGCTGTCTCATGCATAAGTGCGTATAGAATATTCTTTTCGTCACTTAGCAGTTTTGCTTCATTTTTTACTCATTCAGCAAAGAGAACACATTTGTTGGACACCATAGTGAAAAAACGGTTTCCCAAGCTGGCGGCAACCAGATGGAATTATTCCAGTCGTTTAGTACAGAATGTTTCTGAATATCATAATGAATTAATAGATTTATTTGAATGCATTTTGGAACGACCTGGTGATTGGGATCACGCAACAATTAATGAAGCAGTTGGATTTCTGTCAAACCTAGGAGATTTTGAATTCAATTTCCTTTTGGCTGTGTTCACCGATATTTTTTCGATGACAGATGTTGTATTTAATATCCTTCAGTCAAATTCACTGGACATCACATATTGCTCTAGAGAGATAGTTGAGTTAAAAGAAAAATTGTTCACAATGCGCAATACTGGCTTTGATTCAATTTGGGCCAAAATAGAGTTCAAGTGTGGTCCTCCAACAAAGAGAAGAAAGCGAGAATCCTCAGTTATCCCAAAGGATGAGTACAGAAGGCTGTATTGTGAAATTCATGATACGGTAAACTGCCAGTTACAAAGCCGGTTTGATTCTCTGTAAGATTTGTCATTTCTTGAAATTTTTGACTGTAAGAAATTTTTAACATTTTCAAAAGAGTTTCCAGAAGAGCAGTTTTCCAAACTGAACGGAATATATGGGAAATATTTTGATATAGTAAGACTGAGATCTGAATTAAAGGCAATGTTTGTATCCCAACACTTTAAAGAAATGTATGTGTCCGACATTCATAGATTTCTTTTGAACAAAGGACTTCACAGTGGTCTTCCAGAACTTCATAAACTTTGTGAATTAATATTGACAATTCCTGCATCGTCGTCTTCAGTGGAACGTTCGTTTTCTGCATTAAAACGCATTAACAATTTCATAAGGAACTCGCAGGGGCAATGTCGTCTTTCTGCTCTATCAATGATGTCAATTGAAAAAGACCTTCTTGTAGAGATGAAAGGCAATGATGACTTTTATAACAAAGTAACAGAGGACTTTAGCAGAAAGAGCCGCAGAATAGAACTGAACTTCAAATAACTGGGTGAGTAGAAAATTATCATTTTTTAAAAGTTGCATGCTCTCTATCAGACCCCAGGATACGCCACTGGTCTATTGGTTGATCAGTACTCTTACATGCTCACTAAGTTTCTCAGTTCTGGCTATGCCCATCTTAATTCCAATCTCTTTAATCCGAAGGCGTGACATGGCCTCATGATTGTCGAAGTCCTGTATCCTTCCCACTTTCCGGAAAGCATTGATGATATCCGCCCAATCCATTGGTTGACCGTCCTCAACAATAGCGCAGCTAGCCAACATGTCCGCTCTTTTATTTCCCCGTAAGCCCTCATGTCCTGGAACGTAGACAAAAGTGACATTATACGTATTTTTTACTTGACTCTACCCATTGCATACGTACAGATCCCGCCTCCACTTTTCTTATCATGCTCATGAAATAACTCAGTATACAGGCGTGGGTGTAGTCGTGTGACCAGATGAATGCCCTGGTTACTGCCATGACCTCCATTATCATGCAACTCGTAGTCATAACATATGCGCCACTCTCTTCCTTGATAATTCTGCCTGCCCAGCGTGCTGTAAATGTCCATGCACTCCTTTGATGTCGTATTACAGATCCATTTGTATAGATGACTGAAATGTTCTCATTGGTGTTATCTCAGATGAAATCTTGACGTCTGCATTGACCACGACTGAGACCTGTTCCCTACGTTTCCTGTCGAGTGTCACAATAGAAGAGCGTGTCCCTCTGAATGACTTTAGCACCGCTATCCACTCCTCGCCAGCGTTGATATTGGTAAGACCACAGACCTGCTTGATAACGTGTTCTGCTCGATCCACTCATGTTCTGCCTCTTTTTAGCCTGACACTCTTCCCTGTGTTGAGCTCATGATGCATTGGATGCTCTTTATCTGCATTTATCTTCAGGTATGCTTGTGCCCTCCAGATCCTGATTTTGTCATCCTTGGTTGGAAAGTCAAGAAGATACATCATTGCTACACAGGGAGTGTCCCTCGTACACCCCAAGATAATGCGCTTAGCTTCAGTCTGCCATGTGACTATTAAGGCGTATTATGCGATGACCACTACATTCAGTTGCACGTGATTTCTTTGATACGGCTATGAATATTGATTTTAGCAGGTCTTCTTGTATATTTCCGCTGTTGTAGATAACATTAAATGTTTTTTTTTATTATTTATATTATAACATCACACGTGCCTTCAATCTCTTCTTTAGTTATATTATCTGGTCCAGGAGCTTTTCCTGTTTTCATATTGCGGAATGTGTCTTCCACTTCTTCTTCGAGTATCTCTGGTCCTTCTCCATTATCCATAATATTTACTTCTGTTCGTCCTTTACGATAAAGTTCTTTAATAGATTCTGCCCATCTCTCCCCTATGCTATCTTGTTCAATCAACAGTTCTCCTTCCTTTGATCTTAAACATCTAGGGTTTGATTGCGTTTTTCTGCATATTTCTTTAATTTTGTTGTATAAAGCTTTGGCATCTCCTATTTGTTGCATCTCAATACCTTTACATCACTGTTTCAGCCATGCCTCTTTTGCTTCATTGTATTTCATTACAATTTATTTATTTAATATTTTATGCTCAACTTTGTTATCATTATCTTTTCTTCGTGTTTACATTAGTTGTAAAATGTAAACTGCCATTCATTTCCCTTATGGATTTGTCATCATTGGTGGTATGAACTCGTTTGTTGTTGGTTGCATTGATTTTTTTTAGCTTTTTCAACATTATATATATATATATATATATATATATATATATATATATATATATAAAAGTGACAACTATTACTTCAAGTATAAACAAACATACTTCAAATCATTATTGATGCAGGAACCACTTTCAATATTATAATGTTGATAACGTATAACATCATGTTACCATTTAATAGTTACTGTGTAACAAAACTTTTCCAAACATTATAGATTTCAAAGACTTTAACTATGACAAGTACTGTGTGACCAAGATACAACACAATGCATAGGCTGAAACGGACTGCAACTCATAAATGATTGCGCACAGAATAAATCATTGACTAAAACTTGGATGATACTCACGCTCTAGTGATAGTTTGCAAACACCTCCTGTGGTAACTTTGAGAACAGACTAATATGTCTACCAGAACAGGTTGGAATAGAAAAGGGGAGGCAATCTAGGGCCCAACATGTCGTACTTATGTTTGCTATGACGAGACAAAGAAACACATATCGCTGCTTCTTGACAGCGACATTACACCATATCTTTCTTCTTCTTCTTGTTTTTTTTTCTTCGTCTATTTGCCTTTCATCGTCTAGAGGAGATATAATTTGCGGTTTTCTGTTCTTCTGTTTGCCTCCGTAGGTGTTATGTTTCTTACTGTTTCAAATATTCCATCAATCGATCTTTTCGTTTCGGTTATTGGGTCTGGTATTCTCGCAACGTTTATTGAAGGCTCGTTGTGTTCTGTTTTGATCTTTCTGATTTATCACGTGGCAAAACTATTTCATTTGTTGTTTCCTTAGGAATTCTATGGCGGGGATTATTCTAGCTTTTTTCCCAGTTCTTCAATTATGATTTTAGTTTCCTGCCATGCGTCTAACACATTATATCTCAGTAGTGGTTGTTTTTACTTATTGTTCTTGGACACTAAATGAATAAATAGGTGACAACAGAGGACTATGAGCTGCTACTCCAAATATATTGTTTACCTGTAGATAGTTATAGCCCATGTTAATTAGTACATGATTGTACAAGCTATAAATATGTGGTGAACTCATTCATTTTAGTACCATATCGTATTTCAATTGTATTCTTCTAAATGTGTGTACACTTACTGGGATCGTTGACATGTATACGGAACCATGTAGTAAGATGGGGAATAGTCCAGGCCACAATTACTTCATTGGTCAAGTTATTAAGACACGTGCTTTCATCGCCATCAGTTATAATTTCCAGCGCATGGTTTCCTTCAATAAGATTGTCGCTACTGGCTATGTCCAATGTACAAAGGAAATAATTACATTTTAACATGATGTGTATGATATGTGTGGATGTGTCCAGATGTATTTTATTTGAAAGTGTTTGTGTGACTAAATGGAATAAAATTTAACTATAAATATGTGTAGGATACTCATATATAATATGTGTTTCATTTGTCTTCGTTTTAAAACAATATTAAAATAACTAAATTACTAAAGCCGATTACATCCTTTCATGAAGACATGAATGCTAAAATCTACTTTGATGGGAATTAATCAGAGAGTTTCAAAGTCAACAACGGAGTGAAACAAGGATGTGTCCTCGTCCCCACCCCTTTTGGTATATTTTTGCTGTCCTCCTAAATTACGCCTTCGAAAACAGCTCAGGCGATATTTACATTCGCACGAAATCAGATGGCTCACTGTTCAACCTAGCACGGCTAAGAGCACAAAGAAAAACGAATGTTGCCCTACTTAAAGAACCACTATTTGCTGACGATTCAACCCTCGTCGCTCACAGTGAAGCCACCCTACAATCGCTGATCAACAACCTGGACAAAGCTTGCGACCTTTTTTCACTGTCAATTAATGTTCAGAAAACAGTGAAACTAAGTAAAGGCGACAACAGACCTCTACTTCTCACTCTAAAAGAGTGTCCACTATTATCAGTTCAGAAATTTACATATCTTTGATCCACAATTACGTAAACCATTTCTCTTGATGGTGAAATAAACAGCCGAAATGGTAAGACAACCACGACTTTCTGCAAACCCACAAAAAGGGCCTGGGACAACACGAAACTAACACTAAAGACCAAACTCTTAATATATCAAACGTGTGTGCTTACCACACTATTATATGGATCAGAAACCTGACAACATACCCAAACCAGGAGCAAATACTAAATGTCTTCCACAAGCGATGTCTCCGCAGAATAATGTACATCCAATAGCAGGATAAAATAACTACCTTAACGGTCCTGCAACGTGCTAAGACCTCAACAATCATGTCGATGCTCAGATGTCGAAGATTAAGATGTCTGGGACGTGTACAGCGAATGGCAGAAAAGCGCATTCCCAGGCAAATACTATATGACAAACTAACACAAAGGAAAAAGACAAATCGACCTAAACTACGATAAAGAGATATATGTAAATCATCTCTGAATGACTTCTCCATATGTGAATATGACTGGGAACATCTGGCAAGTGATCGCACATCATGGAGAGCATGTATAAGGAACGGTATAACATCATTCCAGACTTTGCTAAGGCAAAACGTAGAAGAGAAAAGACTCAAGAAAACGATGGAAAGCCCTGAGTACCAGTGGGCCTGAATTGTTCATTCTGTGACCGCGTGTGTTTGTCAAACATTGGTAGAATTAGCCACGAGAGAAGATGTTCGACAACAACAAAACCTAAAAAAAAAATTACACAATAGCCTCCACTAGATCGTCTGACAAGACGAAAAGGGCCATATATATATATATATATATACATTTTTTTATCCTCCGGTTTGCAACAAAATGCCCCTAAATAAATGTCTCCTATGATAGTGACCCGTTTGAACATAATTGTCTCAATATTAAACACACAAAGAAACAAAACACGCTGTAGATTGACTCTTCTGGTTTTTTTTGGTTTAATATTAAATATAAATATAAATATATATATATATATATATATATATATATATATATATATATATATATATATATATATATATATATTGTTTATGCATATCAACGCACCTATACACACTAATTGACACAATTATATATATTTATACACATACATATACACACATTTACATATATATATATATATATATATATATATATATACAGCTACACCCAAATATACATCTAGTGGCGTCTCATTTCAATTCCTCAGACCACAGGGACAAACTACATCCCATTCGTATCTCGGTATTATCCTTTGCTACTACGGCGACCGCAGAAGGTTCGCATTGGAGAATCGCCTACCTGGGTTCGCTGATCCCCACAAGGCATGACAGTATCACACTCGTACACATGGTTTCATTGTGGGTGCTTCTTCCCTAATTTATATTCTACTCTCCTGCCCATGTATGAGCACATTAGTTTATGCACATGTTGTGCTATTCACAGCTCTCCTCTACTGAGAAACCTTCGGCAGTCTCCTATATCTCTTTTGTCTGGGCTGCTTTCTATTGTGCACGGCGTTACCTTTTCCACTAGCACTACCTTTTACATGTTCTTAGTGAAAGCAACTCTGAGATAGCCCACTAGTCCTCCTTTCGAGTACCCGTTATTCTTCTGGTCTATTCCTTATCTTTTGTGTACGTACACGGACCACCATGTGGACACTTTCGTGTATGTTGCTATATGCGTACATTTCCACATTTTTGTGTACGCACCGCACGTATGGTTGTATTTGTATATATATATATATATATATATATATATATATATATATATATATATATATATATATATATATATTTGCATGTGCATGTGTGTATGCATGTATGTGTCTACGTATATAAATATATATGTATATTTTGGAACCCTTGAACCTCTTTTTGACCCGCCCATCGGCCGGCCTACCGCGTGTCCTTCACCACTCGTCCTTTTTCCTTCTGGTCACAATATAAGGAAGATATTGTTATTTTTGTCTCTCGTACTAGTTCGTGATTACTTTGTTTTGGATACTTCATTATTAGTTCTCTATGTAGGATTTCTTTTATTACTCACGTATTTGTGTGTTTGTTTGTTTGTTTGTTCTTGTTGAAGGCGTATTGAGCTAAAACGTCGTTCAAATTTGTGTCGTTGATGAATAAAACTTTAACCAAACTATCTGTTTTTCAATTTGTTTCATTTCTCCTTCAAAATGACTCACACGTATTTTAGTATAAAATACTACGCGAGTGTAAAAGAACGGCTTCACTGCAACTCTCAACACTAAATGTTGTTTGATATAAAGGACAAAATATGGGAGATCCATTCAAACCGGGACGGAGAAAAGAAAACTTCTTCAACATCGAATCACTTACTAAAGACTTATTTTTTAAAATGCGAAATGCCCAAACTTAAAGTTTTTGAAATGTTTGAAAAAAAAGAACATTCGATGCAGGAGTAGACCAGAGAACACAGAGAAAAGAAACCATAAATGCATACTCATGAGCATATATAAAAATGGCGAGTTCAAGAGCAATGTATAGTTAATGTTGGCTTAAAAACATACTAACAGTGAACACGGACCAACAAAGATATCAGGATACAATTGTATTGAAACCACCTTCTTCTTGGCCTACCCCTGATGACACGCCCATGAAGCATACCTTCGATTATTGTTCTTTCCAGTTCGCTGTTTCTTTTGACGTGACCATAGTATATTAATATTCTCAGTAGAATGGTGTTTACACACCAGTTCTTGTAAATGTTAAGTCATTTAATATGTCTTCATTTATCATTTTTATTATCCAAGAAATCTTACGGGGTTTTTTTTTTTTTTTTGGTAGCAGTTTGTTTCGAACGAACCAATTTTATTCATCGTTGTTTCAGAGATTGCCCATGATTCATAGCCATACGTTGCTATAGGATAGATACATGTCCTCAATAATGTAAATTTTACTGCATTGCAGGTATTGTGCCACACACACACACACTTCATACCGTTTACTATTTTGTGTTGCTATTGCTCTTTTTATGTCCTTCTGAGAGTCATATAATTATATATTATATAGGGTAAGTATAGAGAAAGACAAAGAATTTCACATAAAGGATATACGAAATAGAGAAATGAAGGTGAGGCTCCTGGTTTATGGTAGGGTAGGGCTGAAGTGACACAAAAGTGAGACTAGATATAAACTGTAGATTCGTTCTGAAGTTGTATGTCTATATGAGTCATATATATTATATGCTAAACATGTTTCCTTCTATCCCACAACTTGTTGATCACAAAAGAGACCCATAAGTAGTTGATCATGTTGATGACTCTAGCTAACCTCGTTTAAATAAAAATTATTAATAATAGGGTACCCTATTTAAAAAAAAAAATTAGAAAAACAGGGTATTCATTTTTTTTAGAAAGATGATTAAAAAAAAAAAAGAGAGAAATTGAAAAAAAGAGAGCTTTCATTTAAAAAAAAATATTAAATATGATTTTTTTTTTAAAATGGAAAAACATAATAATAAAAACACCCTTTTAAAAAAAAATATCATGCGTAATAAAACCAGTCACCAATATGTGTTAAACTAAAATCCATTCATTAAAAATGAACCACGCCAATGAACTGCAGAAAACTTTTTCAATCTGCCATGAATTAGAACCATTCAATTGCTTTGTTAAAGATAAAACAGGAAAATATGGACTGCGAGCAAGCTGCAAGGAATGTAATAAACAGTATAAAATAAATCATTATCAAGAAAATAAAGAAAATCGAAACTATCATATCACGATTTTGAGCCGCGATAGTCCATGGTTAGTGAACTGGACTACAAAGGACAAGAGGTAGGGTTCGATTCCAACCGACAGCTTCCGGGTTCACCCAGCCTTAAATGGGTACCTCCTTTTTTTCTTGGAAAGTAAAGCGGCGCGGGCGTAATACCGACCACATTACCCCAAAAATCATATGCTGAAGATCTGTAAAATTTATGGTCACTAACACCATATTCCCTATACGCCACTCGGCGTGACGGGGGGTACTTTACTTTTTTTATATCGAGATTTTATGATTGACAATCCTGATTCTTTTAACAATTATTTTTTAAAAAAGTTAATTAAAAAAGTTTTCTAACAAAATGAACAGAAAAAAATTCTTCAAAGATATTATCAATGAACATAAAATTGATGATATTCAAGAAAATAATATATACACTTATTTTAGTAGTCAGCTTGTTTATATACACACCCCCACGTTTCTAAATGTATAGCTGATGTAATAATTGTCACCTAGTTTCTACTCGTCTGACGGCATTTCATTACGGGACAATAATTCTATTCCGGGACAAGAATTCCAATTCGGGACAAGTTTATAAATTTGTGGCGAAAAAATGTTAACGGCCGGACTGGAGTTTATTTTTTCCTACGCTTCAAGACACATTCACGCTTTAGAGCACACGCTACATTTTT
The DNA here is from genome assembly GCA_032433765.1 of Megaustenia siamemsis. Classification (NCBI taxonomy): domain Eukaryota; kingdom Metazoa; phylum Mollusca; class Gastropoda; order Stylommatophora; family Ariophantidae; genus Megaustenia; species Megaustenia siamemsis. The sequence continues at coordinate 4,926,192 of JAVIAB010000041.1, read as the reverse complement.
TCTTTTGTGTGGGAGAAAAACAGAGTCAACCTCAAGCCCATAAAACGTCTTTATCACTAACACCGGGTTATGACGAATGATGTTTATGACATAAGATAAATGAAACATCATGAGTGCAACGACGGTTCTAAAAATGTTATATGAAAAGGAGTTCATAAATAAAATGTGATAAAAACGTTATTTACTGCTAGAAAATATTTCAAATTATCTGAAATTAAAATATATAAATCAGGTAATTCTAAAAATAATAAAGATTAAGTCTTTCTCAAAATATTTTGTTTTCAGCGGTTCTCAAAATATAATAATTTTCAATGGTTCTGAAATAATTCATTTAAAAAAATGAACATAATTGATTTGTCATAAAATGAAAACTTATCAAATTGACAAAACAATCCTTTACTACTAAAAAGTATAAGAACAATAATTATTGGTAATTCAAATTGTGGAAAAACTAATTTACTTATAAATTTACTTCTTAATGATGTATGGTTGTATTACAACAATTTCAAGTAATTGAAAAATCTTTATTTCAACCAGAATATAACATAGTTAAAACGGCGTTTGAACAATGTTTAACGAAAAAAAATATATTGCGATTAATTAATAACAAAACATACTGTCTTGAAAACAATATATCACTACAAGATGTTTTACAAGAAACAGGAAAATTATATGCATCCACATCACCTATAAAATGTTGTTTTTATGAACATGCTAATGATGTTCCCCATCCAACAAAACATAATTCATCAGATAAAAACCTAATGATTTTTTTATCATCTATCATTAGATAAACAAAGGAAATGTGAAGATTATTATATCAGAGGTAGACATAGTAAAGTTGATTGTTTTTATTTAGCACAAAACTATGTCAAATTACCAAGACAGACAATCAGAGAAAATTATAATTTTATCTTGCTCTTCAAACAAGAGATACACAATCTTAGTCACATTTATCGAGATCATACAAGCATTGATATGCCAATATAAGAGTTTAAAACATTATGTAAATTATGTTCGTCAAAACCATATGGATGTCTTGTCATAGATAATTCTACTAATAATAAGTATAATGGAAAGTACAGATATAAATTAGACACATTTTATATCCCTAAAGATGGATGCAATTTTAAAACAGATAGAAAAAAATACAAGACACAAATGGTCAACTCAAATAATCGTCTCTGATAATAAAACAAGCTTTAATATTATATTCAATCCTCCACTTGAAAAAGATAAAGTTAAACACTATGAGATTGCATTAATTAATTTTGAAACATACTATTCCTTTCTTAATATTAGTAAAGAAAACAACATGTTTAGATATCACGATGGACAAGCTTGGAGAAATATATTCATACTAAAGGTGCTTATGAAATAAAAAAAATAAATAAAATGATTGGCAACCCGATAACAATTGAACAAAACAGAATTACTTTGAAGTCAATCATATATATTAAACAAAATTATAAAGTTAGTTTTAAGGAAACAAATACACTTGCAACACTATTAGGATTTGAATCTAAAGAATATAATGCAAATAGGCCTACTCATAAATCAGAAAGCGTTGTTAACATTCTTGATGTTAATAGTATATTAATTCATCTGAACATAATTTTCAAACAAGTCCTATCATTTATAATTTGTTTTCCCAAATGTATCTCCGGGATATAAGATTATTGAGAAACAAAGAAACCCAATTTATATTCCAGTATCTAACAAAACTATAAAAAGATTTTAAAGTAAAAATTACCGATCAAAATAACAAAATTTTTAATTTTTAAGAGTTGAAGAAATTACATTAACATTTCATCTTCGGGAAGTCTAAATTTAAACTTTAAAAAATTTGGTAATGGATTGTATTTAAAAGGAGCGGATGTGTTTGTCAAATAGAATCAGATTAAAAATGACTTTACTTAGGACAAATAAATGGTAATGGTTTCCAATCTTATGGAGTTGGTTTATATTTATCACGAGAATGAAACATATACGACGTCAGTGGAATTCTAAGCGACTTAGTAAAATATATTCCACTTCTTAATTTAATCCTATAAAATGGAAATGAAAAAGATTTATCCTCAATTACTAACCGCTCCAGTACCTGCAATATTAAAAGCAAACAATTATATAATTCAAAAGATTCTTGGTATTCAAACCAGTTTTGAAAAAAGTAAGATGATAGAAGAACGACATTGAAAAAATTCCAAGACTATTCATCATCATCATCAAGTACCGGGCCTAGTGGCGTAGGTGATCATGTCTCTCCTACATTCGATCTCGGCAGATATTTATCATTTCTGTTGTTGACCTTCTGCCAAGCCATTCTCTTAAGCTGTCTGTTATTTTTTCTCTTTGCTTCCCTCTATCTCTTCGTCCTTCAATTGTTCCAGTTGTTACAATATATTCAAGTTGTTCTCTTCTCATTACATGGCCAAAAATTATGATTGTCTCTTCCTAATATTGGAAATTAGCTCTCTTTTTGCTTTGACCTTTCTCAGAACCTCTTCATTACTCTTCTTAGATGTCCATGGTATTCTCAACATTCTTCTGTAAAACCACATTTCTACAGACTCCAGTGATTTTCTTGTCTGTTGTCCCATTGTCCATGATTCGCATCCGTATGTTAAGACTGGCTCTACGTAACATTTAAGAACTCTTTTTCTTGTTTCTATTGTCAAAAATGGATTGGATAGTATTTTCCTAATTTTTTGGAAAGCTGCTTTTGCCTGAGCCATTCTACATCTCAACTCTTTTAATAGTCATCAAGACTATTAACAATTATTAACGGAGCTGATGGTTTTTTAACAGCCACATCAATTGTTGTCGGTGCATCGGGACTAGTTCTATTAACAACAGTAATTGCAGAACCAATTGTTATTGTAATGGAAGGAGTTTCATTTGGAACTGGATTGTTAAGTACTATAGCTAATATATGACAATAAAAAACTACAACACAAAGCAGATAAACATCAACAGAAGCAAAACTAAATGCAATACAAAACCACATCTCTAAAGCACTTGAAGATGTAAAGATATAAGAAGAACAATGTAAACTTATTTTAGAAGAAGAAAATAAATTTAGAGAAATGAAAGAAGACATTAGAAAACACAAAAATTCATCAACCTAATGAATATGAAACTTTATTAAAACATGAAAAAAAGAAGAAATCCTTTAAAAAATTAAAAGTTTATTTGGCGACCCAAAAAATAGAAATTAATCTAACCATAAATTTATTTATTAAAAATATCTTTCTTACAAATAACAGATCCTATAAAAAGAAGTGAATTAGCAAATGAATTTTTAATTTAAAAAAAGAAATATTCAATTAAATAATCTCTGGGAAAGACTTGGTGACATTGAAATGAAAAGAGAATGTTCAAAAGTATTTGCCCCCATAACTGAAGCACAACAAAAAGCAGCTGAAACCACCAAAAAAGCAATATCAAAAATACCAAAACAATTAGCCAAAGATTTACCAATTCCATTAAAAACAATTCTTCCCAAAATAGGTTCTACTGCAGCAAATTATTTAAAACCATATCCAGGTAAAAAAAAACAGGTGATACAAAATATTGTATTTATATATTTATATATAAGGTAATAAGTTTTATATTGGAAATAAATAAATAAAAGTTGATGATAATGTTATTATAGTTGATGATATAAAGTATAAATGATCTCCAGGACTCTGGTCATTAATAACTAACAAAGATCATAAAAATTATTCACAAGAGGACAAAACAAACTATTCTAGCATATTGTTTTCTACTAAAGCAATGTATATAAATTACGATTTTACTAAAAGACCAAGTTTAAATGAAGGTGCTAAATTGACGAATACAGTTAGTAAAATATGGAAAGATAAACCTCTAGCTATAAAGGAAATTCCAGAGAGCATTGTGAAGTTAGGTTCCGGTCAATTATTGGATAAATATAAACTGTTGAAGGCAAGTAAAGAAGCGGGACATACTAATGTAGATACTGAAATGGATGCTATAACAGACGAATTTTATAAACGGGGAATTATTGAGAAAGAACAATATGGTGATTATTATCAAAAATAAACGATGAAGCGGAGTAGTAACCACGGCCATATTACTTTTTGACAAATCAAGTGTTGTGAATGCGACCTTCCACAGTCTAGAGTTGATCTGCGGTTTACGTCACATTGTGTGCTGTTCATGGTCGTTGTTGGAATCGTTTGACACAAGTTGTTTACCTGTTTCAACTCATTAATATGGATTGCTGCGTACAGTCAGCCGAAGTTTTATCTCTTTAGGGAATTTGCACAGTGTTTCGTTCGTTGTTGGCTGCATTCACTAGAGTAATCGGGAACTCTATGGTCGCAGCCATTGTTGCGTGTGCTACGTCATCACATTGGATCTCGGGAGAGACCCCCAAGACTGGCCATACGCTAATCTTACGGTCTGTTGTTTGAGTTGCGACAGGGATAATCTGACGACTAACCGTGTTTATATGTTCGCAATTGGAGTCAACAACGATGGCCTAACATCATTAAGCGCTAGACATTTAAAAAAAAATATGACAATCATCATTTTCAGGAGGACGTGAACTTCCATGGTATATAGTGGATAGGCGGCAGGAATCATTGCAGGCTATGTATGAAAAGTATTCCTTGTTGAAGTTTCCTCTTATTCCAAGTCCGGCTTGTTGCAGGATATACTAAGTTAAGTGCTCTGTGCACACCGTCAGCTGTGTGTCTCATCCGTTTTGATCATGTTTCGATATTCCAATTGTTTACGATGAATGATGATATCGTATGACAGGGAACAGTTGGCTGTGTTCACTTTCTGCGCGGTTTTGCCTTATGGCTTTGGCGTGTGCTGAGACGGCTACGATGGGACTACAGTTACATTTCTTTGTTTGGGAGTTGAGATATTAATTCGGATGATTACGCTGGCACGGGTGGTTGGGAAATTATGAATTTTAATTCGTTTGCAGTGATGCAGGGGCCTTCCATAACCAAAAAACAAAAGAACAAAAAACTCTTCCCCTTTGTCATTGTTTGTATAGCTTTTTCCCCTTCATATTTTAAGATTTTATTCCTTGACGTATATTATATTATATCTGGTTTCTTTTACCCTTCATTCATGCAATAATTATGTTATATATTGCTGCCATCTATTTATTTTATCTATATTGCTTGTTAGTATGTTTCCTTTTTTTATTTGCAGTACATCCATTGTATGTGGTTTTCTAACGTGTAATATTCGTTCTCTTTATTTCTAGGAGCATCCCTCTTAAATATTTTACGACCAAGTGTAGTTTTAGATTAAATTTAGAATTCACGTGACTTTATTTATCCTCAGTAATTATCCTCTAAGTGCTACTTAGCCTCATTTTCGCTAAAACTGTGTAGCAAGTACAATGAAATGTCAAATTTAGAATGTTCCTACATTTTTTTTTTTAAATAGCTCATGAACTCATTTATATAAAACACACTAATGTATCTTCCAATGTATAATTCTACAAATATATTCACTGTATATATTATCTCCTCTTTGATATCAACAATCACTTTCTACTTGTCTTTGGACTATATGATCTGTTCTCGTTTATTCTCTTGTTGTAGAAAAATATCATTCACGGTAGACAAACAAAAGAAAAGGAAAATTAGAGGCCACAAAGATGGGATTTCTGACAAGGAAGGTGAGGGTTCCCTGGAAAGTAAAAAAGACCAGCGAAAAAAAATTCCTAACGAAACAAACACAATAAGGGAGCTACTAAAAACATCTGAAAGAAACAACTGACATATTTCAGTCACATCATGAGAAGAGTAAAGTTGGAATACTTGATTGTAACTGGCAAAATTCAGGGAAAGAGAGATCGGATCGCTTACGGCAAATACAAATATACCAGATAGCTTTGTGTCGCAGCGCGGTAAATAATCAACAACAGAACTGATACGATGCACTGATGGGCAGAATAGTGTGGGAGAACATATTGCCTTTGTTAGCCGGTATGCCATATGATGATAATAATGCTTAACAAAGATATATCTTCTTTAAATTACAATAAAGTATTGTTTCTGGTATCATGTTCATTGCAAACAGGTACAGGTACTACTGTAAATTTTCTTGACTTATCTGTGTGTGTGTGTGTGTGTGTGTGTATTTGGATCACATATTTATTTTTGGTAACACATTCTGGGAACTTACCATATTGACAAGCTGGTCCAAACCATCCTCTCTGACACTTATCTTCTCCAATGCATTCTCCATTGAGGACATCACAAGTGCCGTCCGAGCAGTGACACTTGAACTGACAGTCTGAGCCAAACCATTCCTTCTCACACCCTAAATAGCATATATTATTAGACTCATGTTAGACTTGGTTCCAAGATTTTGGATTGATTATGTTTACTATTCAGTTCCAGATTAAAGTCTGTTTAGGTCCCCAAGCAGTGGAAATCCAAATACCTCAGTCTCCAATGCTCTTGTTCTCAGTTTTTAATTTTTCCTAACTAACTGAGAAAAAAAAAACAATTTGATCTAACAAAACAAACGTTTTTTTTTTCTTTTTTTTTCTTGTTCCTTTGTTTGGCTTTCGTTTTAAGTGTTATCATCATCGCAGGCATGACATTCCCATATCTTATCCCTTCCCCCCCCCCCCCCCAATTCCAAAGGCCAACGAAAGGTATGCACACCGATCGTTCCTGTGATTGCTGTGAGTTATTCGTCATGGATGTTGAAATTTGTTCCGTGGATGTAGCTCTTGTCTCCAGAACATTCTCTGAGGCGACCGCTTCTCGTTTTCTGCAACAGGAGAACGTCAACGTCATACACTAAGTGTTTAAATACTGTTCCCTGAGGTCACTGTGACAGTTCTAGCACTCCCTGCTTTTGCATGAAAGGTATTAATACTACCAAAAGCATATGTGTGCGCACGTCCAGCCGACTGACCACGAATGTGAGCCCAACAGCCAGTATTTCTCTTACGGGTGCCAAAACATCGGGCTCTTCATTTTTCGAATAACAGCGGTGATGACCTTGAACTCACTCTCGAGACCAGCAGCTAAATAAAGCTCGATGACGTCACCAGAAGAACTCCCATCGTGAGCTACAAATGATGTGGTTAAAACCTGCTCTTATTGTAACGTTACAAGATGTCCCCGGATAAAGGCTTCGTTAATATTGTGTGTGTGTGAGGTCTGAGCTAGTGAAATGTTTTAGCAATACTTAATACTTATGTGAGCATGAATGACAATAGTGATAATACACGGCCTAGATAATTAAAATGTTAATTTGGATATTTCACTTAGGAATACGTCATAAATTTGATTTCGTATTATTTGGCACATTTGATGTATTCATTCTCTGGAACTTTGTTAACCTCAGATGGTAGATGTAAAATAGAAGTGAGATGTAGAATGGTTCAAGCAAAGCAGCTTCCCAAAAATATGAGGAAGATACTATGCAATCCATTATTGACAATAGAAAGAAGATAAATAGTTCTTAAATGTTTTGTAGAGCCAGCCTTAACATATGAATGTGAATCATGGACAATATGACATCAGACAAGAAAATCACTGGAGTCTGTAGAAATGTGGTTTTACAGAAGAATATTGAGAATACCATGGGCAGCTAAGAAGAGTAATGAAATGTTCTGAAAGAGGCCAAAGCAAAAAGAGAGCTAATTTCCAATATTAGGAAGAAACAATCATCATGTTTTGGCCACGTAATGAGAAGAGAACAGCTGGAATATATTGTAACAACTGGGAAAATTGAGAGACGAAGAGATTGATGGACGCAAAGAGAAAATATACCTGGCAGCTTAAGAGAATGGCTTGACAGAAGGTCAACAACAGAAATGATAAATAACTGTCGAGGTCGAAAATTGTGGAGAGACATGATCACCTACGCCAGCAGGCCAGTACTTGACAATGATGATATTTGGCTTCCATGTTCACAAATAAGCCAGACAGTAAAATTATGAGAACAAAAACAATAATACTAACTTCTCTGCTCACATCCTTCTCCAGCGAAATGAGCATCACATCCAGAAGGACATGTACCAGTATTAGGTAAACATTGATCATATTCGTTTGCACAGTTGCAAAAATATTCACACTCTCGACCAAAATTACCAGTCGGACAAGAATTGTCTGCCAATATATGGTAATGTTGGGGTTAGAAACATAAACTAAAACACATAAATTACAATTTTCTTCTAATGTAGGCAGTAAGTTAAACACTTTAATTATAAATGAATAACAATGTCACTTTTATTGGGATGAAAGTCGATTACATGCAAAAAGATATATTATTGTAACATAATTATTACCTCTAGTCCCTTGACCAAACATTAAAACACTGCTATAATTTAATCTGCGAGCTGCTTATAGACTATTAGTATTGGGGATTAAATGCTTTCGAAAAGTGGTGTCTGTGGGCTTTTCTTTCAAAAATAACTCAGAGACCATTGGTTATTGGCTTTTGGTTATTGGTTATGGAAGGCCTCGGTATCACTGCAAATGAATCAAAATCCATAATTGCTCAACCGCCCGTGCCATTTGAATCATACGAATTACTAACTCATCTCCCAAACAAAGAAAGGTAACTGCAGTCCCCATCGTATCAGTCTCAGCACACGCCAAAAGACATAAGGCAAAAACGCGCAGAAAGTGAACACAGTCAACTGTTCCCTGTCATACGATAATATCCTTCATCTTAAACAATCGGGACATCGTAACATGATCAAAATGAATGAGACACACAGCTCACGGTGTGCACAGAACACTTAACTCAGTAGCTCCTGCAACAAGCCGGACTTGGAATATGAGGAAACTGCAACAAGGAACACCCTTCAGACATAGCCTTCAATGATTCCTGCCGCCTATCCACCATATACCATGGAAGTTTACGTCCTCCCGAAAATGATGACCGTCATATTGAGAACAAAAAATGTATAGCGCTTGATGATGTTAAGACATCGGTCTTGACACCAACCGAACATAGAAACACACAGGTAGACGTCGAATTATCCCCCGTCACACATCAAACAACAGACCCTGCGGTTAGCGTACAACGAACGAAACACGTTGCAAATTCCCAAAGAGGAAACTCTTCGGTCGACTTGACGGCAATCCATTAATGCGTTTCAGCATGTAAAAATCCCAACGTCTGCCATTGAATAGCACTCACTGTGACGTAAACCGCACGTCAACGCTAGACGGTGAAGGTCGCTGTTACAATACTTGACTTGTCAAAAAGAAACATTGCTGTATGTACTCGCCGGTGCAGATTTGTCCACTTCGTCGAGCAGATTTGCTAAGTAGAACATCATTTTGATTTCAACACAGAAAATTGCAATCAGAGCAATGAATCAAGATCAAAGACAGGAAAGCACTAATTTTAACCTTATTTGAATATCCAAGTTATGAATGAACGATCTAGTCATTGTCCCACCATGATCTCGCTGTGTGCATTCAATAGCTTTGAGTGGCTAGTCAGGAAACCAAAGAGGGTCAAGGTAAATTAATGTGAAATTAAAGAAAGATTGTAAGAGTGTGATGGTAAATGCATGGCGCCAAGAGAATCTTGGTCAGAAATGGTTCAGAACCAAATAATTTTAGACCACCACACTCCCCCATCTTTTCCCCAAACAAAAACAAAAAAGAAAAAAGAAGTATTTTATCTAGATTAAATGAGTTTGCTAATCTGTCGGTCTCATTATGTGATTTATTTTTCCACAATTCAACCATCTTATACTAATTTTCTATGACGTGAAGATAACTCTGCAATTGATCCATGACAATATTAACATTTTATCCTCAGCATCATCATCATCATCATCATCTTCATGATCATCATCACCATCATTATCGAGTGCCGTCTCGATCACTGGTTATATAGTATATCCAATGTAGTTGTAGCTCTGAACTGTCTCCGGAACTTTTCATTCAACTGTAATATTCACTTGTAGGTTTTGACAACTATCTTTGTTTATGATCATAATTTTAATCTCTTTGATGAATATCTAATATATTTTTTGCTTGTCATGTTTATTTCATTAACTAATTGATGTATATCTTCAGGATTTTCTGCTAGTAAAACAGTTTCATCAGCATGTCTTAGGTTATTGATTATTTTTCCATTAATGTCTAGGCTGGCATCTCAATGATGCTTCTAAAGGGCTCAGTGTATAGATTGAACAAGCTTTGTGATAGGATGCATCCCTGTTTTACTCCTCTATTTTTATATCAATGGGTGTAGAGTTCTCTTTGTTGTATTTTATTATTGCTGTTTGCTCACAGAATACATTATCTATGTCTGTGTCATATAGATGTATATCGTATACTTGGTCTATGAATTGTTTATGATGTATTCTATTGGAAGCTTTGGTGTTGTCTATAAAGCATTGACATTTCAGGTAATAAATAAGTGTATTCTTCTTCCCTTCGTCGATTGCCTTTCATCGTCAATGGGAGTTATAATTTGCAGTCTTTTGCTCTTCTGTTGGCGTCCTCTTCTCTTATCCTAATGTTTCTAATGCTCCATCACTGCATCTTTTTTGCGTGGCCTATCCTTGAGTCTTATGTTATCGCAACGTTTTTTAAAGGCTCGTTGAGTTATGTTCTGATCTTTCTGTATTATCACGTGGAGAAACCATTTTATCTCTTGTATATTGTTTTCCTCAGTTCTGAAAAAAAAAAAAACTATATTGGGATTTAAATTGTCGGATATTAAAACGGTTTAAATTTTATTAATTAATAACACTGATTTTTTAAAATGTCTACGAACAAGAATGGCTAAACCAGTAACTAAAGAAACACAGAATCGGTGAACTAATTAAATAACTATAATTAGAAAACTAAGTCTGTACAACACTGGAGATAATGGTGAACCCTCTGGAAGGCCGGAGTGAATTGTTGTTGGTTCTGAGGTTCACGTACCACATTTAAATAACAGCTTTCGTTGGAAACAGACAGCAGATATCACATTAAGGAGGAATGGGCTGATCTTGAGTTCAAGAAGATGAAACATCAAGAAATCCAGAGATACCCTATTGTACGCATCCGTTAGGTCAATTGATGCAGCAAAGATGTAATGCCTGCATGGTATCCTTCATTTACATCATGGGCAACGACCGCACATTTACCCAGGTCTCTGTTTAGACGGTACTCTCCGAAGATAGGTGGAAGAAGACGCTGCCTTTCCAGCTGGTAGGTTATTTCTCAGAAATTATCTTCTCCAACAATTTACCAACCGTATTTTGCATTGTAATTATGTGACAGCTTTGTAGTCTTGATAGGTATTTGACTGGGTTTGGCAGAAGTATCAAATAACAATGAACATAGTCTACACTTACAGTAGAGATGTCGATATTCCTATTATAGATACTGGCTAGTTCCTACAAATCGCATCAGAGAACTCGTCAATATCATCATACGAAATGTCGTGTGGAAGCACTTTTATCTGCACGCTTCAACACGGTTTTGATTTCGTATACCGAGACATAATTATTTTCCTACATTCTTCGGGCCTTACACCTGTAAGAGATAACCGTTCTGGTAACGCAAGGTCACTCCAAACCATTAAGACACTTCAATTAAGATAGTGAGAGAATACTCTACCCGTGTCTCTGCCTGGTAAGATCTAAGTTTAGGAAGCTACATGTGTATATATACATATATATATATATATATATATATATATATATATATATATATATATATATATATATATAATTGCGCCATTCACCGTGAACTGTGGATGTAAGGATGTAGGGAAATAATGGATTTGGGGACAGTGTAAGGAGGATAGAGAGAACCAACGTGAACTGGAAAGTGACATTCACGGTATAGTTATGAGCTAGTTGTTTAGGTAAGCATCATCATCATCATCATCGAGTGCCTTCTCCGCATCGAAGGTTGGCTACCATGGATCGCCATTCTACTCTGTTTCTTGCTTTGATGGTGCAGGCTGTCATAGATTGACTTGTCCATCTTTTGATGTTACTCGTCCATGTTAGTCTTGGTCTATCTCTGTCTCTTTTACTTTGTATTTTCCCTTCCAATATTACTTTTAGTTGGCTGTTGTGTCTTTTAACATGACCCACACATTTCATTTGTCTTGTCTTAATTGTATTTAGTAATTCTCTTTTTATTTTCAGTTGTTTTAAAACTTCATCGTTTGTTTTCTTTTCTTTCCATCCAATTGTACATATTCTTCTATAAATCCACATTTCAAAGGCTTCTGTTTCTGTTATCTTGTCTAATGCCCATGTTTCTGCACCATATAGGAATGTTGAGAAGATATAACATTTTGATATTCTTAGTTTCAGCTCTGCTGATATTTGCTTTGTTGTTAGTATATTTTTCATGGCATTACAATTACTTTTTGCCATACCAATTCTTTTGTTTATTTCAATTTTACATTTTACATCATTGGTTATAGTATGTCCCAGTTAGTTGTAGCTCTGGACTGTCTCCAGATGTATTCCCTAAACTGTGATATTTAATTGTATGGCTTGAGAATTGTCTTTGTTTATAATCATAGTTTTAGTCCTTTTGATATTCATATCTTGTCTATATTTTTTGCGTGTTATGTTTATTACATTAATCAATTGTTGTAGGTCTTTATGATTTTCTGCTAGTAGAACAGTATCATCAGCATATCTTAGGTTATTGATTATATTTCCATTAATGTTTAGGCCTGGTATCTCTGAGATGTTATTAAAGATTTGCTCAGTGTATAGATTGAACAAGCTTGGTGTTAGGATGCATCCCTGTCTTACTCCTCTTTTTATGCCCATGGGTGTAGAGTTCTCTTTGTTATATTTTATTATCGTTGTTTGCTCTTAGTACAAATTACATATTAGCCGTATGTCTGTGTCGTCTAGATTTATATCCTTTAGGCAATCTATAAGTTGGTTATGGTGTACTCTATCGAAAGTTTTAGTGTAGTCAATGAAGCAGGCATATATTGGTTTGTTTACTTCTATGTACTTTTCAATCAATGTTCTCATGCTAAATATGGCTTCTTTTGTGCCACTAATTTTCCTTTTTTTCCAAATTGTTGCTCATCTAATTCAGTATTGATATTACTCTGAATCCTTCCCTGTATAACTTTAAGTAAATTTTTTGTAACTTGGCTCATTAGGCTTATTGTTGTGAAATCACTGCATTCAACTGCACCATTCTTTTTAGGCAATGCAATGAAAGTTGATGTTTTCAGTTCGTTTGGTATGTATCCTGTATGGTATATGCCACTCCATATGTCTGTGATCACTTCGATGCCAAGATCTTCTAGAGCCTATATCATCTCTATCTGTATATTGTCAGGTAATGCTTCCCTTTCACTTTTTCATTGTTTTTATGGCTTTTTCTACCTCAGATTTCAGGATTTTATAGTTGTATGTACATTTTATGTCTGACTTTTTGTCCCTTTCGTCATGAAATAAATCTGTTATATATTCTTATCATCTATCTATTATATATTTGTTGTCTGTTAGCATTATGCCCTTTTTGTTTGCAATACATCAGTTTCCTGCAGCTTTTTTGTCTTTATTAGTCATTCTCTTTATTTCTGTGTGCATCTCTTTTAAGTTTTGTTTACTTTCCATTGTTTCAACTTCTAGACATCTTTGGTTCAGCCAGTCTTCTTTTGCCTTTTTGCACATTCTCCGTATTTTAATATTCAATATCCTTGTAGGTGTTGCAGGATTCTTGTATGCTGTTTTTTATGCATTGTCATTTTGTTGTGACTTTTTCCTCAGGATTTTCTCTTCTGTACTGCTCAATCCCCTCTTCTAGCAGCTTCTGATATGTGTTCTTTACTTGTACAGTAAAAGTTTCTTTTACATCTTTCTGGTTTAACGCAGTTATATCTATTGGTGTTGCTGAATTAGTTTTTTGTTTGTTTCTCTTTAATTTGATTTTCATTTTTATCATCACAGGATTGTTCTCTGAATTAATATCTGCTCCTGTATAGGTTTTGTCTTTCTTGACGCTGTTCCTGAATCTGTCTTTTATCATTATGTAATCTATTTGATTTCTCTTCCTGTCTCCAGGGCTTTTCCATGTGTATAATTACCTTTTCTTTTGCTCGAAGAAAGTGTTGCATATTATCAGTCTGTTTTCTTCACAAAATTGTATTAATCTTTCTCCTCTGTTATTCCTTTTTCCTAAACCATGATTTCCTATAATGGTCTTATATTTATCCTTTCCTACTTTAGAGTTCATGTCACCCATTATAATCAAGGTGTCTGATGATTTCACTTGCTTCATAACTGTGTTTAGATCTTCATAGTATGCCTCTATTTGTTCGTCTGTATAGTCTTGAGTAGGTGCGTATGTCTGTATTATTGCTATGTCAAATGGGTTTGCCTTCATTTTTACTAGTATAATCCTATCACTGTATGTCCAGTGGGTATTTATATATTTTTGTAGCTCTCGTTTTATTAGAATGCCTACTCCTCTTTGATGTTCTGTTGTGATACCTGAATATATACATGTATATTTATCGTCTTGTATGTATCCACTTTCCTTCCATCTCGTTTCTGATATGCCTAAGATATCTATGTTTAATCGCTCTGCTTCTACCATTAGATTTTCTAATTTTCCTTGTCGGTATAAGATCCTAACATTCCATGTAGCTAATTTTAATTCGTTCTTAATACAGTAGTTAGAATTTCTCTCCTTGGCTTTCTTTGGAGTGTTTCGTGATGAGGCTCCAATCTCTTTCACGGTGGTCAGCCATATTCGTCTTTCGTGTTCTGAATATGCCTCATGTGTACCACACACTTTGCTGTTTTCGCCTTCTGGGCCGTTGATAATTTTTGATTCATCCGCCCCAACCACCGACACAGACTTTTTATATTCGGGTTGAACATACCCGGCGGCGCCATTTTTTGTCGAATCATGTGCTTGACTATTAGGTGAGCAGAGATAGGAAAATCTCGTGATTATGAGAAATGGTTAGAGTCACAAAGGGGTGATTACAGTTCAGGGAAGTGTTAAGTTTGAGATATATACTATGACGAGTTAAGATTTTATTTACTGAGGCAATGACGTAGTTAGTTTTTCATTAGTTGAGAATGATATATTTAAGAGCCTGCGCAGAGAGAAAACGACAGGAGATCACTTGTAAGCTAAGGAGGTAGCAAGATCGACCCACGCCACTAGGGCGTGGGCCTATTTTGCTAGTAACAGGACACACGTCCTTTTCAGTTATAAGTGTGAAGAGAGATGACATGTAAGCTAAGTCGGTAGGAAGACAGAGTCGATCAAAGTTAGTGGAGAAGTGGATATATTTTTTAGTAACAGGACGAATGCCTATATCAGCTAGCCATGTGTAGAGACAACCATAAGGTGGAAATTTGTTTAAGTAGTTGAATATAGTTAAAGGAACGAGTGAGACTGTAATCCTTTAATATTGGAAGCGGGATATTTTGTAAACAAACTGTGGAATGACAGTGAGCAACTTGTGAGGAAGTATCTGTAATGAGATGTTCCATGAGATGAATTTATGACGTGAATATTATGTTGATTGATAAGTTATGTACACTACTCAGGGAATGTGGACAGAGATAAGTGATTTCAATGTGTGATGAGGCAGCCCTGAGATTAATTACAAGAGTTCGGAGGTCATTGAAACTTTCTTAGTATTTACTTTGATACCCGAGCGGTAATCATCGCCGCTGGGCTGCTTATATTGAACACCTCTATTAAATGGGTTATGTCAATAACGTATATCTATTCTTTTGTACAAGAGACTTATATGTGCAGTCAGTTTCATGTAGACAGGCGTGACGTATTCCTACCCAACAGACGAACCAGAACACTGCACGAAGTACGAAAATTGACAGTTTAGACTTAACGACGAAAACATGGAAGAGAGGAGTGAGAGGTAACGGATCAAATAACCACCAAGGCATATATTTGCACATTTGGACAGTCAATTAACGCCCTTGTGCACATCTTTGCACAACAGAACTCTACCCATTTCTCAACTTGTACTTGTTTTACTAAAGTCAGCTTTTATGTCCATGTCTTGTCTCAACAACACGATGTGGTCAGGTTGAGCTATGTTGCCTTTCTTCTTGGCTGTATGCCCCACCCCAACTTCTTGTCGCTTATCCAACCACACCCCCTCCACCTCGTCGGTCTGCCTTTGTGGCTGCGCCAAACTTGTCATTCTACATTTGTCAATGTTGTACTTTTTTCAACTTATCTTTTTAATATCTGGACATGAGTTATCGTATATGAAGAAATGCATTCTTGGCTTGTTTCCTGGATCTACCCTTGTCCACAAGAATGTTGAAAGGGTAACGATCACTACAGTGATGTCCTAGGACACTCTATTAGCAGATTTTAGCTAGTGAAGAAGATACCAGAACAAGGTCAATGGCACAGTCCAAACTGCCAGTTTGACCATTCTGGTTGCACAATCACTATTGATGCAGATTAAATCAAAATCCTCAAGTGTATATTTAATCTCGTCTCCTTGTTTGTTGGAAGAGATGTTACCCTAAGATGTGCTTTTGTACTGAAGTCACCACGGAGAATAACATTACTCTCTTTAGATTTAAACTCACATAATTAGTGCCATCGCTGTGAGTCCATGTTGCATTCCATACGCAGAGGCTGACCTTCAGAAAAGAGTTTTCTTTTTGGAATGAATTCTAATGACCCCGAGCTGTATATCATTGCAGTGCCATTGAGACATGTCCACCTTAGTCATCACCATGCCCTTTCGTAAGAGGAAGGCCGTACCCAAATATGGTCGATTGTAAAAAAAATGTAGCCAGACATCTGCAGTGCACCATCATGCAGACGCGTTTGTTTGAGACAAATGATATCGGCGTTAGAAAGGAGACATTCACGTACAGGTCCATGTTGATTGGCACTTGCACAGTTCCACTGTATAATCCGAATATTATTTAGTCCAAGACGCATGCACTTTATTCGGAATCTCCTCGCTCCAGCCCGCCGACCATGTCTGACGCGCTTTCCACGGAAGAACTTGTTAGACTTGTTAGGGTAAACACAATTTTCACACCAGGAATCCCCATTGGAACAATATGAATACAATTAATACATGAATACAAACGGCTACTTCGCCCGTTGATGAAAAACTCCAGAAGACATCAGTACTGATGCAAGAAACTCCATTTGTACCGGCGAAGTTCTTAGATAACTCTATAGACCTCCGGTTACATTACTGCCACAAGTCCCAGATGTTCGAAATGGAATATCCATATATTAAAAATACATCTGACTTCCGGTCAAAGATGACTGCCCAGTTGGTTTTGTTTTCTCCGACCTCCAAAAGTTTTTGTTTGACTGGAGCAGACATTAGAAAATACTGAAGCTATTTGTAAAATCTGAGGAAGATCGGGATGAATCAGTTCAGCTGTCCATGAACAACATATAAATGTAACTTTTTGTTGAGAAAAAGCAACATAAATTCAATTAAGAAGAAAAATGCTAATACTGAGTTAAAAAATCTGAAACATCCGAAAATATACAGGTAATCTGTTGTATACGTTGTCTAGATCAACTCAAACTATGTTTTACGTCAACTAGTTGTCTAGATCAACTCAAACTATGTTTTACGTCAACTATTTGTCAACCCTTCTAATTCTGTCCCGTAAACGTGTCATTTCTGTATAACTTCGTTTCTAACTTGTTGTGATTGACATTGTTTAGCGCTGGTACCATAGTGAAGGTAAATATGCTTGTATAAGATGATTCTATGTGCTGATCGATATTCGCTTGTGTCGTAGGGAAGAGGATACCTGTTCCAAATCTTCTATTGTCTTATTCTTCAAATGTTAAATTTAAAATTCCTGTTTTCCATCTTCGAAGGATGTTGTTCCTAGATACTTGATCTCTTTTCTGACACTGCTCTCACCTAATAGATGTCATGATCTTAGTAAACTTTCAACCACTGACGTAATTCTCTTCTCACACGCAGAACAACATCAGCTGACATGCATTTATTACAAGAGACACGAGCTCTAAAAGCGTATCCGGTACATCACCAAAATAATTAAGCGATTCTCTCTCTCTCTCTCTCTCTGTCTCTCTCTCTCTCTCCCTCTCTCTCTCTCTCAATCAGAGTAGGAGTCCAGACTCTCTCATGAGGTCATATATCTGTTTAAGAGAATCGATTGCCCCATATAGTTTTCTTCCAGGGAGGTGGACGTGGGCCACATTGCTCTTCTCAGGTCTGTGTACTGGGGGCAATCCTGTAGAACATGTTTTATAGTCACAACGGAGAATAACATTACTCTCTTTAGATTAAAACTCACATAATTATTGCCATCGCTGTGAGTCCATGTTGCATTCTATACGCAGAGGCTGACCTTCACAAAAGGGTTTTCTTTCTGGAATAATTTCTAATGACCTCTGGCTGTATATCATCGCAGTGCCATCGAGACATGTCCACCTTAGTCACCGCCATGCCCTTTCGTGAGAGGAAAGCTGTACCCAAATATAGTCGGTTGTAAAGTGTCCAGTGTACAGTATCATAGGCTGGTTGTAGCTATTTTGAATATGGTGAAAATGTGATTTCTCATTCAATTGTGGCCAGTGCGTAGGCGAAGTATGATGACTTGATACTTCCTTGTTAGTTGGTGGTTTCAGTCACTCTCGTTATGATTTTGGTGTTCTTGTTTCCATTTTTCATGGAACTGGCCTTTAAGGATGGTGTCTGATTTTCTATGTCCGACTGGATGCCTTTTATCATGCTTCCTGTTATATTTTCCTTAAGTTCTGGTATTTTATGTTTTCCAAAAGGAGACATATCAGATGGACCCAAGGGTTTCGATATTGGTTGGGAAAGTACTGGGTATCCAGTAGTTAGTTCATTGGCAATTGCAGCGAAGTTGCTCCTCTTTAGTCGAACAATTGAGTAGAAAAGAGACAAATAATTGCAATGCTGCGGTAAAGCCAGTAGCCAGTGGTGGGGTGTACAAAACACTCCAAAGTATAGTGACAGTTTTACAAGGAAGGAACACAACACAATAATGACGTTTTGGCCTGTGGCCTTCTTCAGAATGCAAGGACAACGACAACAAACAGTGAAGCACAGTTATCGATAACTACATGATTGATGATCAAGAGGAGGGCGAGGAAAGTAGGATGTTGAAATAAGAAAGGAGAGAGAAGAGAGAAATGCATGCTACATGATGAGAGGAAAGATGGGCGTCTAGATATATAAAATAGAAAAAGAGAAAAATGTATCATAAAATGCACTTAGCTTAAATCATCAAGTCTGCCCTCCGTGCTGGAACACATCATAATGATTTGGAGTTTTAAGGATATGTCTAGATAGTAACACATGACTGAAAAACGCCAGTTAAGAAGGACAAGGGAACCTGTGTGTGGCGGGAAAACAAACCAGAGGGGCCGGTGGGTAGGGGTGGGGGAAGAAAGGGGGAGATGGGTGAGAGAAATAGAGTCTAAAGCCGGTATAAGTCAAGTAAATAGGCAGAAGGGCGGTAGAGTGATAGAGGGGTGGTCCGGAGGAAGTTAGTCAATCGAGAGGTAGGGAAGTATTGGAGGAGGAGGTATGGAGAGGTGGGATAAGAAGCAGGTATGTGAAAAGTGAATAGGAGGAGAGGCGGTAGGTCAGAAGTGAATAGAAAGACAGGGAGTCCTGAAGAAGTACAGTAATAGAGGAATGGTGCGCAAGAGGTATGTACCAAGGAGGTAAAGAAGTGGGGAAATGATAGAACAAAGTGAGTCGATGAGGGTCCTAGGAGATACCTTTACTATCTCTCGTCAGTCTCTCCTCGCCATCATATCTGTGCGCTCCCTTACCCTCTCCTCTCGCATTTGGCTCCACATTCTCCCTATTTCCTACCTTCCCTCTTTCTATTCTTCGCTTCTCTATACCTTCACGTATCCTCCCTATCTTCATCTAGTAGGTTCATCTCCCATTTCTCTTCTCGATCCCCTCTCATCTCCTCACTATGTCCTCCCTAAGCATCTATCACACTCTATCCGTCACTCTGTCATCGCCTCTTTCTCCACTTTACCCCCGAAATCTCTAACATCTCCAAGGACTTTGCCTTCACTACTCTCAAGAAGACCAGATTTACCTGTCATCTGACCTTCTTGAACAACTGCCTCCATCGTAAAATTCTCCCGTGTGGGTTCCGATCTCACTTCTCACCTCAAGTCGGCCAACCTCTCTAACTATCTTCGCCGCCAACTGCAGCACCTTGGACTCCAGCACGGCCTGAGACGTGTTCGTCTTGTCGCTTCTAGCCACTCTCATCTTATATCCCACCTTTACACCCGTCAACAACACATCCTATCCCATCTTTATCTCCTCATCTCACTTGTGATCACGTTCTCCAGACCGATACTCTCCTCTTCCCCAATGGTCCTTTCGAAATAGGAGAAGGATTCATTTGCACATCTCGGAACATCATTATGCCATCATTTGTAAGCGATGCAAGTTTACCTACATCGGCCAATCTTGTCGACGTATCGGGGAATAGTGCCGTGAACACTTAAATGACATCACTCGAGAAGCGGACACTCCTGTAGCAGCCCACTTTAACTCGAGAGGCCATCGAAGTAAGACTGATGTCTTGGTAACTGGCCTAGTATCATGCTCCTCTGATCACCACAATCGGTTCACTCTGGAACACCGTCTGATCGCTCGTTGGGCATCAGTGTATCCATGTTCCTTTGAGGACCCTCCTTCCTCCGACTCCATCCTCCAACCTATGGACTTCTCTTCTTATTTCACTTCTTCGGTCTTCCTCTCCTTGCCCATCGCTGCTTTCTATTTCCTCTTTGAGTAACCCCTATCTTGCCTTCTTCAACCTATAAACCCAAACTCCCCCTTCTCTTCTGACTACCTACATGTCCTTCACCTCCTTATCACTATATCACCTCTCCACCTGGACTGTACCATCTCTCTGCCCAATTCTATTGCTCCTCGTCATTCCCACCACCTCTCTGCTGATCTACTCCTAGTTCACCCCTTTCCTCTCTATTCACTTGTAGTCACTACTCCTCTATATCTATCCCCCTTATCCTGATGTCCACTCTCATTCCTCTCCTACGATCCTCATCGTCCCTCTTTGTTTTATCATTTCCCCACTTCCTTACCTCCTTGGTACATACCTCTTGCGCACCATTCCTCTATTACTCCACTTCTTCCAGACTCCATGTCTTTCTATTCACTTCTGACCTACTGCCTCTCCTTCTACCCACTTTTCACATACCTGCTTCTTATCCCACCTATCCATACCTCCTCCTCTAATACTTCCCTACCTCTCCTTTGTCTAACTTCCTCCGGACCACCCCTCTATCACTCTACCGCCCTTCTGCCTACTTACTTGACTTATAACGGCTTTAGACTCTATTTCTCTCACCCATCTCCCACTTTCTTCCCCCGCCCCTCCGCACCGCCCCCTCTGATTTGTTTTCCCGCCACACACAGGTTCCATTGTCCTTCTTAACTGGCGTGTTTCAGTCACGTGTTACTTTCTAGACACATCCCTAAAACTCCAAGTCATTATGATGTGTTCCAGCACAGAGGACATACTTGCCGTTTTAAGCTAAGTGCATTTTATGATATATTTTTCTCTTTTTCTATTTTATATATCTTGACGTCCATCGATCCTCTCCTCGTGTAGTATTCATTTCTCTCTTCTCTCTCCTTTCTTATTTCTACATCCTACTTTCCTCGCCCTCTACTTGATCATTTAACATGTAGTTGTAGATGCTTGTGCTTCACTTTTTGTTGTCGTTGTTCTTGCATTCTGAAGAAGGCCACAGGCCAAAACGTCATTATTGTATTGTGTTCCTTCCTTGTAAAACTGTCACCATACTTTGGAGTGTTTTGTACACTCAACCACTGGCTTGTCGTACAATTCCGGAACCACTTATACTTTGATGCATGGGGTGGCTAAGGAGCCTTCTATATTTCTCCGCTTGTTGCATTACTTTAGTGACCCGTCTGTCATCTAAGTGTTGTAAACCTGTTACTGTTTCTAGAGTCTTGATAGGTGTAGATGTCATAGCACCAGTGATGATACGGGCAGCTTGCTTCTGTGTGCTGTTAATTCACTAAGGTGTGATTTGGAAGTCATAGCCCAGGCTGTGACTCCATACTCTAGAACTGGTATGACTCTTCCTACGTATAGTCTTTTCAAAATATTGCTGTTTGCCCCCCAGTCCATTCCTGCCAATTTTTTCATAATATTTGTTCGTTTTCTGGCTTTTTTCCTTGCACTGTCTATCTGATTTTTCTAAGTCATTCTGCGATTCATGGTGACGCCAAGATATGTTGGTTTCTGGCAATAGGGAGTGTATGGTCTTTAATCTTCAAGTTCGCAGAGAGTGTGTTTCTTGATAGGCTGAAAATTGTATATGTAGTTTTTTTTCGTTGATTTTCAAATGTAAGCGATTTTCAAATCAATAAAAATGAAAAGCACAATTAAAATGTATGTTCATTTAGTATACATACCTCCATATACCTCAAGTTCACAAATGGTTATATACGTTATATTTCTCCAGTCAGATGTGACACCTACTATTTTAATCACGCTTACATCTGATATAGTTTTATTTAGTTCCACTTTGTAAATTGCTCTGGAAGATTGAGTACAGTCTTGATATGTAAACAATTCTGTATTGCTTGTACTAAACATTCTTAGTTGAAATCCATTTAGTCGATAGAGATATGCACCTGTAAAATATAATGAAGCAAGTATAGATTATACAACACCGTAACGGGAAGAAAGAAATAAAGAAAGAAAGAAAGAATAGAAAGAAAGAAAGAAAGATAGAGGAAAGAAAACAGACGAACATTACATATTGCAATTAAATAAGTCAATTCAACACTTTGGCAAACCATTATCCTGGTATCGATACGACCATATTTAAACTCGATATTGAAAATATAAATGAGATGATACAATACCCAATAGAAATATTAGCAACAATAATAGTTTGGTGTTTTATGAATACCACATTTAATATTCTGTGTCCATTCGTTGATAAATCTGTTATATCACCGAGAAGCAGTAAATTTATGAAGTGGAGGATACACTTGTCTTCTCATTAGATTCTAAATAATCATAAATATATAAAGTCACCATGGAGATAAGTATTCCATCTAGCTCAACAAAAAAGCAAGAGAAACATATGAACATATGTTTACCTAATGTGACTAATATTTACCTTGAAGGAAGGTAACTTATCCACAATCAGGGGAGATATATTATGGTGAACATAAAATAATCATTTATGATGGTACTGAACACAAATGAAGAGTAGGTATCATCTTGGACGCAGAAAGGGCAAGAACAGTGAAAGGCTTCTGGCCAATATTTGACAGAGTCCTTTTAGTGATATTGAATGGAAAGCCAATACATCTCATACGAGTTTATGCACCAACAACAGACATTGTAGAGGAAACCGTTGATAAATTTTACGATAAGCTTAATATGGTACTTCGTAAATGCAAACCAAAGTAAAGCAAAGCACTAGGAAACATAACAGCAGAGGCGAACAGACGAGCAAAAGACACAAATTATATCTCCCCTCGACGCTGAAAGGCAGATGAGGAAGGAAAGTAGAAGAAGAAGTAAATGCAAACAACATGAAAGCGTCATAGTTCTAGGGGATCTCAACGCAAAAGAAAAAAAGGAAAGAGTTGATGAAGTAATTTGTTATTATGGCGTTGGCGAAATAACTGAAAGAGGTCACCAACTTATTGACTGGGCAAGAACACAGATGATAAGAAACATCTGGTTTAAGCAACATCCGAGACGTATGTGGACATGAAAAAGTCCAGGAGACAACGACGGAATCAAATTGATTACAAAATGATATACAAGAGATTTAGAAACAGTCTGGCATGTATGAAAACTAGACCAGGGGTAGATTGCAATAGTGATCATGTACCAGTTGTGGTAATGCTTAAAGTAAACTTACAAGCAGCAAAGCGGGGCCTCACTTAATATCAAGTTTAAGGAGCCAATGGTGGGGTGTACTAAACACTCCAAGGTATGGTGACAGCTTTACAAATAAAGAACACAACACAATACTGACGTTTCGGCCTGTGGCCTTCTTCAGAATACAGGGACAACGACAACAAGCGATGAAGCACATTTACTACATGTTAGATGATCAAGTGGAGGGCGAGGAAAGTAGGATGCAGAAATAAGAAAAGAGAGAAATGAGTATTACATGATGAGAGGTATGATGGGCGTCAAAATATATAAAATAGAAAAAGAGAAAAATGTATAATAAATTGTACTTAGCTGAGCTCAGAGCAGGAATTCTGTAATCCGTTCTGAAACAAGTCGGAATGACTAGAAGACAGAGAGCATGTATAGAAAGCAACCCGTGACCAAGACAGGTCAGTTGAGAGGGCAGACGGATCTAATATCGGGAAAACCAAAGGGGGGGGGGAAGGGAAGGGGGATAGACGAAGACACTCCTGGGACACGACAAGCAATACATATAAATCACTCAACAATGGAAGTGAGAGATCACGCGAGAGGTTAAGAGAAAGAAATTGAATGACACGACAAAGTAGTGAACTAGGCAAACGGTGAGAGAGATGGACTCTACAGAATGGATGGCCTCGAACTGAAAGAGTTGAGAGGTAGGTCAACGAAAGGAAGGATTGGATACTGGAGGAAGAGATAAGGAGAGGAAGAATAATAAAGCCGGTATAATGAGAAGGGCGATAGAGGGGTGGTCCGGAGGAAGTTAGTCTATCGGGAGGTAGGGAAGTATTAGAGGAGGAGGTATGGAGAGGAGGGATAAGAAGCAGGTATGTGAAAACTGGATAGGGGGAGAGGCGGTAGGTCAGAAGTGAATGGAAAAAGAGAAAAAAAGAGAAAGTCTGGAAGAAGTGGAGCAATAGGGGATGGTGTGCAGGAGGTATGAACCATAGGAGGTAAAGAAGTAGGGAAATGATAGAACAAAGTGGGGAATGAAAGTGGGCATCAGGATAAGGGGGATACTGGAATAGTAGGTATAGATGAGTAGTGACTACAAGTTAATAGAGAGGAGAGGGGTGAGCTAGGAGTAGAACAGCAGAGGGGTGGTAGGAAGGACGAGGAACAATAGAAGTGGGCAGAGGGATCGTACGTACAGTCCAGGTGGAGAGGTGATATAGT
Source organism: Megaustenia siamemsis (assembly GCA_032433765.1). Classification (NCBI taxonomy): domain Eukaryota; kingdom Metazoa; phylum Mollusca; class Gastropoda; order Stylommatophora; family Ariophantidae; genus Megaustenia; species Megaustenia siamemsis. The sequence goes on along the minus strand of JAVIAB010000041.1, from coordinate 4,901,063 downwards.
GATAAGGAGGTGAAGGACATGTAGGTAGTCAGAAGAGAAGGGGGAGTTTGGGTTTATAGGTTGAAGAAGGCAAGATAGGGGTTACTCAAAGAGGAAATAGAAAGCAGCGATGGGCAAGGAGAGGAAGACCGAAGAAGTGAAATAAGAAGAGAAGTCCATAGGTTGGAGGATGGAGTCGGAGGAAGGAGGGTCCTCAAAGGAACATGGATACACTGATGCCCAACGAGCGATCAGACGGTGTTCCAGAGTGAACCGATTGTGGTGATCAGAGGAGCATGATACTAGGCCAGTTACCAAGACATCAGTCTTACTTCGATGGCCTCTCGAGTTAAAGTGGGCTGCTACAGGAGTGTCCGCTTCTCGGGTGATGTCATTCAAGTGTTCACGGCACCTATCGCCGATTCTACGACCAGACTGACCGATGTAGGTCAACTTACATCGCTTACAAATGATGTCATAAATGATGTTCCGCGATGTGCAAGTGAATCCCTCTCTGATCTCGAAAGGACCATTGGGGAAGAGGACAGTGTCGGCCTGCAAACGTGGTCACAAGTTTTACATACTCTCCGGTTGCAGCGGATAGTGCCTCGATGGCTGAAGTGGTCAGCAGGAAGACGACTCCTGACAAGATAGTCTCGGAGATTCCGGTCACGTCTAAAGGCCACTAGTGGCGGGTCAGGGAAGAGCAGACGAGTAGTAGGGTCAGATCGGAGAATAGGGAGGTAGCGGTGGATGGTCCTAATAGCGGCGTAGTGGTGAGGGTGATGGGTGAGAGCGAGCACTACTCTATCAGAGGGGGGATGAGTAGAGGGGGTAAGAGCAGACTGACGTGAAGTGTGGAGAACTCGACGCAGGGCAGGAAGGAGAGCTGATTCTGGATAAAGGCGTCGGCGGAAGAAATCAAGCATGAGGTGGGCATTGTGAAGGAAATCTTCATCGTCTCGGCAAAGGCGACGAAGTCTGAGAAGCTGAGAATATGGAAGAGAGTTCTTGCAGGATGTAGGATGAGAGGAGTCGTAGCGGAGGAAACTATGGGAGTCAGTGGCCTTGTAGAAGACCGAGGTGAGAAGATGAGAGGTGCCCAAGGAGACTAGGATGTCCAGGAAAGATACGGAGGAGGTGGAGATGTGGAAGGTGATGTGGATAGAGGGGTGGAAATGTCCGACATATTCGATGAAACGGGAGATCTCATCTTCTGGAAGGTCAGACAGACCAATGCAGTCATCAATGTACCTACGATACATGAGGGGAAGAGGGCCCTGGTAGGTTTGGATAATTTGGTGCTCTAGATAACCCATGAAGAGACAAGCATAGCTAGGGCCCATTTTAGTGCCCATTGCCTAATATCAAGTTTAAATTCGATTTACTCACATCAGACAAGAAGTTGTAAGACAAATATACAATCACAATGCAGAACCGCAATTGAGAACATACAAAACATCGATGAGCAGTGGGAAATGCTAAAATAATCAACACAACAATCATCAAATGAGTTCATACCCCCAGCGACGACAAATTCAAGAAAGAAATGGATAACATATGACATTTTACAGTTAATGGATACGAAAAGAAAAAAAATAAGTATAACAAAGATGAGTATAAAATATTAAATAACGAAATTATAATATAATGCAATTAAGTAAAAGAAGCATCGCTAAAACAGAGACGCAGGGAGATTGCAAAGCAACAAAAAGGTAGTGCCAAAGCTTTAAACAAGCAAATTGAAGAATTAACCAGAAGAAAAACGCAATAATCCAAAGCTGGATGTTTAAGATTAAATGAACGAAAAGTGTTTATTGAACAAGGATGCACAAGGAAACAATGGACAGAATACACTAAAGCTCTTCATAATGATGAACGAACTGAAGTAAATATTAGGGATAATGGGAAAGGACCAGAAATACTCAAACAAGAAGTGGAAGATGCCTTGCGCAATATGAAAGCTCCTGGTCCAGATAATATAACTAAAGAAGAGATTGAAGCCCTGGGTGATTTTGGAATAGAGATAATAACACAAATATTGAATGATATCTACAACAGCGGTTATATACGAGAAGGCCTGCCAAAATCAATATGCATAGCGCTACCAAAGAAATCTGGTGCGATGGAATGCGATAATCATCGCACAATAAGCCTTATGAGTCACATGTCTAAGATATTACTAAGAATCATCAAGCGAAGAGTGCTAAACATAATCAGTCCAGCAATTCGTGATGAACAGTGTGGTTTTGTTGGAGTTAAAGGAACGAGCAATGTCATATACATCATAAGAGCTGTAGTAGAAAGAGCCATAGAGGATAAAAATATATTTACCTGTTTTATAGATTATTACAAAGCATTTGACAAAGTAAAGCACCAAGAAATAATTAAAGTTTAAGAAAGCATAAACGCGGACAGCAAAGATCTAAGAATAATAAAGAACATGTACTGGAAACAAACAGCGGTTATAAGAATTGGAAATCAATTGGAAATGTTTCAACAAGTAAAACAGCGTGTTAGGCAAGATTGTGTGATGTCACCAGATTTTTAAAAATATGTATAGTGTGATTATTTTCATAAGGGGCATGTCTGGAATAACAATCGGAGGCCATAATATAAATAATCTCAGGTAAGCTAATGCTAAAGTCTTAGTCGCTAAGTGTGAAAATGAGTTACAAGAAATGATAGACATTATAGTGAAAGAAAACAAAAATAAAAGATTAAATCTCAATAACAGAAAGACAGAAGTAATGGTAACAACAAAGAAAAAGTAATCACGTAGTGCACAATAAAGAAAAGTGGATCACTATTACAACAGGTAAATGAATTTTAAAATCGGTGAACAATGTTAACCCAACATGTACAACAGAGGTGAGATGCAGAATATTATTTCAAGAAAAAGCAGCTTTCCAAAAAAATGAGGAAGATACTGTGCAATCTATTTTTTTACAATAGAAACAAGAAAAAACAGTTCTTGAATGTTATGTAGTGCCAGTCTTAACATATGGATGTGATTAAAGGACAATATGGCAACAGACAAGATGATCACTGGGGGCTATCGGATTGTGCTATTACAAGAGCAATGTTGAGAATGCCTTGGGCAGCTACGAAGAGCAATTAAAGCGTTCTGAAAGAGGTCAACGCAAAATGAGAGCTACTTTCCAATATTAGGAAGAAACAATCATCATCTTTTGGCAACGTAATGAGGCAGGAACAGCTGGAATATATTGTAACAACTGGGAGAATGTGGGCCAAAGATATAAGGTAAAGCGAAGAGCTGGCTGGCATCAAAAAAGATTCCAGACAACATAAGAGAATGCCTTGGCAGAAGGTCAACAACGGAAATGATAAATAGCTGTCGAGATCGAAAGTTTTGGATAGACACGATCATCTACGGCAGCAGGCACGATACTTGATGATGATGATGATGTAAGCATCAGAGAAGTGACGTACCAGTTGATAATGTATAGGAGATGGTAATGTGTAGGTCATATTTATCAATCACCATCAAATACCAGGCTTGCTGGCATAGGTGATCATGTCTCTCCGCAACTTTCGATCTCGACAACTATTTATCATTTCTGTTGTTGACCTCATGCCAAGCCATTCTCTTAAGCTGTCTGTTATTTTCTCTCTTTACTTCCCTCTATATCTTCGTCCCTCAATTTTTCCAGTTGTTACAATATATCCAGTTGTTTTCTTCTAATTGCATAGCCATTTGTGAGGAGTGGATACCGGTGCCTGCGTAATTCAAGGAGACATTCTCGTGTATTGCCACACTCGACAGGAAAAGTAGGGAACACAACCCGGTTCTGGTTAATGCTGAGGTCAACGGTCTCATCTGCGATAACACCGATGAGAAAGATGCAGTCATCTATACAGACGGATCTGTAATACGACACCAAAGAAGTGCATGGGCATTTACAGCATGCTCGGCAGGCAGAATAGTCAAGGATGATAGTGGTGCATACGTCATTACCACGAGTAGCATGTCAATGGAGGCGATGGCAGTGACCAAGGCATTCAAATGGTTACAGTCACAAGACTACATCCACGCATGTATACTGAATGATTCGATGAGCATGATTAAAAAAACGTGGATGCGGGCTCTGCACGCATGCAATGGGTAGAGTCGTTGTAGAAATCCAAAATACGTAAGGTCGCCTTTGTCTATGTCCATGGACATGCGGGAGTACGGGGGAAATGAAAGAGCGGACAGGTTGGCTAGCTGCGCTGTCGTTGAGGACGGGCAACGAATGGATCGGGCGGACATCATCAATGCCATCCGAGATGTGGGAAGAGCACATGACTTCGAAAAACACAGATCCACGTCACTTCTTCGGATGATGGAAATGGGAGTTAAGATGGACACAGCCAGAAATGAGAAACTTAGTGGGCGTGTAAGAAGACTTATCAACCAAAAATAGAACTGGAGTCGTCAACCGCTGGACACTGAGGAAATTGCTGAGTAGTGGATTTGAGCACCTATGGACATGTTCGGAGTGCAATGATGATGACCCGGAAATAACTCAATAACTCAATACATGGCCAAAAAATGATGATTGTTTCTTCCTAATATTGGAAATTAGCTCTCTTTATTATTTGACCTTTCTCAGTACATACATCTTAATTTCGCTTCTTAGCTGTCCATGGTATTCTCAACATTCTTCTGTAAAACCACATTTCTACAGACTCCAGTGATTTTCTTGTCTGTTGTCCTATTGTCCATGATTCACTTCCATATGTTAAGACTGGCTCTACATAAATTTAAGAACAGTTTTTCTTGCTTCTATTGTCAAGAATGGATTGCATAGTATCTCCCTCATTTTTTTGGAAAGCTGCTTTTGCCTGAGCAATTCTGCAATTCAAATCTTTTATACATCATTCGTCTGACGTCAACAAAGTTTCCAAATATTTAAATTCATTTACCAGCTTTAATATTTGTCATATATAATCAATAGAGAGACTGAAACAATAATAATAACTGCATGCAGTGAAATGTAAAAGTCGAAGGAGAGACAGACTATGGCTAACGTGACGAAGACAGTAGAGGCGTAGAAGTAAAATGTGTACAATACATGGAACACAATTAAAGAGATGGCCAATGACCGAATGAACTGAATGGACCTTGTTGTTGTTATAAATTGCTGGCAAATGAAAGAAATATTTGTCCTAAATCCATTACATTCCTTTGTCCACTTCATCTTTCACAATTTCACGTAGAATAAGTTTGCTTTTGATGTTAGATGGTGTTAGATGTTCTAAGAAGAGAGCACAAGAGACGTAACTGAACCACTGACATCTTTTGTGGAGAATGAACGAGCAACTTCGGACACACATTGTTTTGACTGTATGTTAAAATTACTTACCATCGCCATCAATTCTGTTGTAAAGGACAATTCTATCTACTGCCTGCGGAGTTGTGAAGATCAGGTTTAGGTTGGGTGAATTGGGTACACGTTCTTGTCTGTGACTACAGCTTCTACCAGTGTGAAAGTTACCATCGGTGTTACCATCTACAGCCCTTGCAGAAACTGCATCAGGAGCCGAGACAATGCCTGACTGATTTGTAGGTTGTTTCAGCGCCACATTTCGACCTAAAAATGAGAAGAGATTAACATTCGACGTTCTACATTTATTAGTAAGATTTGAGCTATAATAACTAGACTTCAACTTATCTGGAATTAATTACATTTCTTTTCCATTATAAATTACAGAAAGTGAATTATTCCCTTTCAATAAACATAAACAGCAAACACACATATAGTTAAGATGCAAATAATACCCTTCAATGGCAAAAATAACAAATTAAAGCAAAAAAATTAATAAATACGTAATAATAGAATGAAAATTGAATTTACTTCAACTTAGTGAGAAATGGTGATGTCAAGCATGGACTGTGAAGAAAGAGAAGTTTGCAATTTAGAAGAGGTCTTCCCTTCCTCAAACACAAGAAATAACAGTTCTTCTGGTGTTCTCTCTCTCTCTTCTACCTCTTAGCACTTCCGGTAAAGGGAAAAAAAGAAAACTTTTACCCTCCTCCTTTCCAGGGAAAAAAAGAAAACTTTTACCAAAGCAGTCTGGTTTTGTCACAAAACAAGTCAATCCACCTTGTCACCATTGATGTGTTGGGGTTTAGCTTTTTAACAATGGCCTCCGCTCTAATCATCTAGAGTACAGTTCTTTAATATCAACATTAGAAATGTTCATCTGGGCTCCATTTGTTTTCATCGAACGTGTCATAACTTGAACGAAAAAAGGCACAGACAATATAGGAGCGTGACGTAAGAGATGACTTGGGAGCGCAACAGATGCAGCTTTACAGATGACATTTGGTTTGTTAACCGCAGACTCTCAGTTCGAACATAGAAGCATCGTTCAAGCTCAGAAGCAAAACTCTCTCAAATTTAAGTCTGCACTAACTCTGGGACTTTTGACGTTAGTACCGTTCGAAGTGAGAGACTCCACTGTAATAATCATGCATGCACTCTCGGTGGTTGAAATGGATCGTGAGAACATTGTTGTGTTGCTTTCTTTTGTCTAAAGCCTATAGCGAAAGTACAGTGACTCAAGATGATCCCTCAGTCATCCACAAATGGTTACTAGTCTTAGACCATAAAGAGTTTCAATGCAGTCAAAATATAATGGGTGGCCAGTAATGAGCTCAGTGATGGTAGCCTAGACACAGTATCTTCTATATGAGTATATTTGCTAAGACACATGGAGACAATCAATACTTTCTATATCCGACGATTCACTCCTTGGGTTTGGAGGTCTTATTTGTTTTTAGCCCATAGTTGATCCCTCTCGTTTAATTGTTCTTCTTAGATTATCTTTTATTTTTACTTGTTTTCTTTTACACTCGGTAAACACATGAAGGCTAAATGCGGTTGTCTTATTTTCCATTCTAAGAATACGACCGAGTTACTATGAAAGTACTTCAATGTTACTATCTTGATACTTATTGATGTTTGCTTTCTTTCCGTATATTTTAATTTGGAATAATAGACAAACGACGACACAGTTGTATTGTTTGTTTGGTTTCAAATAGTATCATCACTGCATTCAGGACATTCTCCTCATATTCGCTCCACAGAACACTCCTAAAGGAATAACAAGTTGTGTACAGTTACATGTTTTGTTATCCTCTTTGTGGCTTCTTCGTGTCATTCCATAAAGAGTACTTGCTCTCTCTTATAATCTCTTGCTCTATATCTCTCTTATTCTCTCACTCTCAGTTTCAAACAACGATCTTTCAATCGATGACAATTATACTAATCGAAATTAAGGCAAAACGCACTGACGTATGTACCAACTCAAGTCTAAACAGACAATCTAAAACGATAATATAACGGTTTAAGTAAAACGGTGAAGCAAATGAAATTAGCTGACATAATTGTAATAGGTGGCACGTGGGTCAATGGTACAATGAGAAAAGATACAGATAAGTTAAGACTATTATAGGAATGTACAGCCCAAAACAAGTAAAAACTAATATAATTTTTGTTAAAAATACCAATTAAAAGAATATGACACCACTTTTGAGCTAGATAAAAGAAACTATATATGTGGCAAAAGTTATTACAATAAAAAGAAGATAAAATAGACAAAAATTATGAGAACACATAGATTTCAAAACAATGGCATAAACGTCTGAGCACCCTGGAGCGGATATTATCTTAGGTAATAAACATGTTATGATCACATTGAGAAACAAACAAAACAAGAGCAGACTGAAGATTGCATCACAGAAACGTCCACTATATAAAACTGATTTGTTTAATCAGCAATTTAATATAACGTACAGAGCAAACAAAATTGCAAATCATCCAATTTTACTGAAAGTAAGAAGTTGATTTTGATAGAACTGGCGAAGATTAATCAAGACTTTGTAATGGATTAAAATCTCATCTGTAAAAACTGATGGACATATGTTGTCCATGTAATGATGTCGATAACAAGATAATCACAATCATCATCATCATGTGCCATACCGGTTGGTGTAGGTGATCATGTCCTTCCACAATCTTCAATCTGCAATGCATCGTATCATTTCTGTTGTTGACTGTTTTCTATGCCATGACACCAAGCTATTCAGTATTTTCTTTCTTTGTCGTCCGCGATCTCTCTTTCCTTTTATTGTGCCAGTTGTAACTAAGTATTACAACTTTCCTCTTCTCATGGTGTACTAAAAAATGTTGGTTGTTTCTTTCTGATGTTTTTTAGGGGTTCCCTTTTTGTGTTGAACTCTTTGATATTTTTTTTTTCATCGGACTTTTTAGCTGTCGAGGGAACTTTCAATATTCTTCTGAGAAATCCCATCTCTATGACCTATATCGTCTTTTCATTTGTTTGTCTACTGTCAATGATTCGCTTCCATAGGTCTGAATTGGTTCTATATAGCACCGATGAACTCTCTTTCACACTTCTACCAATATAGATTTGTTCCATAAGATACTCCTCATCTTCTGAAATGCCACTTTGGCCTGAGCTATTCGGCTTTTTATTTCTGTGGTGCATCCTCCATATGATGTTATTATTGTGCCCAAGTATTTGACACATTGTACTTGTTTCATAATTGTCTTGTTTATTTTTATGCTGCATGATGGTGATTATTGTTTCTTCGATATGACCATTACGTCTGTTTTCTTACTATTCAGACTGAGACCTTTCTTGCTGCTTTATTTTACTATTACGTTTATTATTTCTTGTAGTTCAGTGTCTGTCTCTGCTATTAAGACTGTGTCATCCACATATTGCAAAATATGTATATAGTGACCGTTGACTTAATTTCCTTTTGTGTCTACTGTTGATCTCATAATATGTTCGATGTAAGGTGAAAGCAAAATCGGCGACAGAACAAAGCATTGTCTATCTATCTATCTTTCGTTCGCCTGAAGCATTGTCTATATCTGCAATGTCGTTTCATGTATAAATGTTACTGTCTTTTGTAATTCTTGCAGTGGCCCATATAGTTTTGTCTGTAGTGTTGTATCTATGGGCCAATGGATTTTCCTCAGTCTACTATATTCAGTGCAGTCTTGAAGTATGTGTTCAGCAGTCTGGGGCGCCTGTCCACATGTACAAGTAGTTGAGGTGCCGATCTTGAATTTTGTATACATGTGACTATGGAGTCGATTGTGTCCTGTTCTGAGACGTATAATGATAACTTGTTCATATCTATTCATATTATAAAAGACATCCTGATTTGGGGCTTGTGGTCCTCTGATTGATTTGATTATCTGTTTCTTATGATGGTATGTAACAGGTGTATCTAGTTGTGTGCCTGTTGAACCTTCCTTTGCCAACTGATCTGCTTTCTCATTTCCTGGTATTCCACAGTGAGATGGGATCCACTGCAGGGCAACCCTGTGGTGCTTGCAGAGTTCAGTCAATAAGGTCTGCAAATGTGGTAATTTTCTGGATTGTAGTGCATGTAGTACTGATCTTGCATCTGTCAAAAACACTACAGGCTGCGGGCTAAGATTAATGATCAGCAGTTTTTCTATTGCTAACTTTATTGCTTGTATTTCTGCATCATAATTGTGACAATATTTCCCTGTTGCTATTTTATTCATATCCCTAGTGTTATTTGGGTATTCTATATATGCACCTGCTCCCCCATTTTTTTACTGCATTCTGTGCTGATCCATCTGTATACACACGAATCCATAGGTCTTGTGGGTATTCTTCATCCAGGAAACTAAGAGTTATTGTTTTTCACTGTAGACTATTCTGTTCCTCTTTATCAACTATTCCTTTCACTTCTGTCCGTATTTGAACTGATAATCCTGATTCCTCTGTCCAGGGAGTCTGTTCTGGTATGGGCAGTAGGGGGTTAACAGCTCTTGGCATGTCTGGTGTTTGTCTACTAATACGCTTGGCTTGGTGGATAAAACTGCTTCTCTTAAGTCGTCCCAATGCAAGATTTTGGAATCGGTCCTTCATTGGATGTCTCGGCATGCAAGCAAATTTTTCTGCCTGTATCAGCACCTTTGTGTCCCTCCGTTCTCTCAGTGCTGGTATCCTCCACAATTTCTCCATCTCTAATATTGGTGTTGATTTCATTGCTCCTGTGATAACCCTAAGTGCCTGGTTTTGTACTTTATCCAGTTCTTGAAGTGTGGTGTTTGATGCTGAACACCATGCAGATGATCCATATTCTAAATGTGGGCGTATACTCTGTTGGTAAACTTTACTGAGTATTTTCCCACTCGCACCCCACGTAGTTCCACACAGCTTTCTTAGAATAGCCAATTTTCTCCTTGCTTTTTGGGTTGCCTTATTTATCTGCTGTTTCCAAGATAGTTTGTTATCAAATGTAACTCCGAGATACGTAGCCTGTATGTCTTCTTTCACAGGCTCATTGTTTATATAGATGGCTCCTGCTTTTTGTTTTGGGGAAAGAGTGAAAAGTGTAGTACTGCATTTGTCTGTATTGATGCTGATACACCATCTATTTGTCCATGAATTCAGTGCATTCATAGCTCTTTGTAACAATTTGGAGGCCACTGTTGCATACTCCTCTGTGCACCACATTACCAAGTCATCTGCATACATTGCCACTTTGATACCATGTGGTAGTTCAGTAACTAGGTCATTGATGTAGATCAGAAAAAGTGTTGGAGATAGTACCCCTCCCTGTGGAACGCCCTGTCGCAGTAAGACCTTCTTACTCTTAAGACCATCCAGTTGCACTCTATCTCTCCTGTTATGCAGGTATGCTTTGACCCATTTGTACATCCTGCCATTTACTCCATAATTTCTCAGTTTCTTCAAAAGCCCTTCCTTCCATACCTTATCAAATGCTTTCTTTAGGTCTATCCATGCTGCTAGTACCAGTTTCTTTTCTTGAAACGCATCCTCAATTTCCTGGGAAAGATAGGTTGCCTGATCTTCGGTAGAGTAACACTGTCTAAAGCCTGCTTGTTGTGGGACAAGGAGATTTTCACTTTCCAGGTACCACTGCAGTCTGAGATTGATTATACGTTCCATTGTTTTGCACAAACAGCTTGTAAGGCTGATTGGTCTATAGCTGGATGTCATTGAACCATCTTTTCCTGGCTTTAGTAATGGTATCATAATTGCTTCTCTCCATGCCTGTGGCACTTTACCTGTGATCCAGCAAATGTTGTACTTGTACTTGTTTCATAATTGTCTTGTTTATTTTTATGCTGCATGATGGTGATTATTGTTTCTTCGATATGACCATTACGTCTGTTTTCTTACTATTCAGACTGAGACCTTTCTTGCTGCTTTATTTTACTATTACGTTTATTATTTCTTGTAGTTCAGTGTCTGTCTCTGCTATTAAGACTGTGTCATCCACATATTGCAAAATATGTATATAGTGACCGTTGACTTAATTTCCTTTTGTGTCTACTGTTGATCTCATAATATGTTCGATGTAAGGTGAAAACAAAATCGGCGACAGAACAAAGCATTGTCTAATTCCTTGTTTTATAAATTGAAATTGTTCTGTTTGGTTGTTAATTCGTATTACTGCTGTTTGTTGCCAGGACATGTTTTTTTATGATTCGCAGATCATTAATGGCCCTTGCCATCAATGTTTAATTTCTCCGGTATATTAATTGTTTCTACATGCTTTACTTTGTCAAATGCTTTTCTGTGGTCTATAAAAAGCACATATATGATCTTTCTTTACCTCTATAGAGCTCACTATCAATGTTCTTAAGATGTATATTGCATTATTGGTGCCCTTTCCTTCCATAAATCCACATTGTTTCTCACTAATTTCTGGTTTTCTTTTGTTCCTTACACGTCTCACGATGATTATTAGTAATATTTTCGTCATATGACACATATGACTAATAGTGCGATGGTCTTCACAATCAGTTCGCCCGACTTCTTTGGTATGGCTACAAAGACAGATGTTAGTACATCTTCGGGTATGTGTCCTGTGTTATATTTCTCATGCAATAATTGTTTTATGACTTGTACTCCCAGCTCGGGTAAAGCATTTAGCTCTTCGATTGTTTTATTGTCGGGACATGGAGCTTTGCCTCTCTTCATGTTTTGAACTGCGTTCTCCACTTCACTCTGCATTATTGGTGGTCATGTCTATTTGTTTGAATTGCTTAGCTCTTGTCTTTAATCACCATAGAGTTGACTGATATATTAAGTTCTTTTCATCGTCTTCTCCTTCTCATTATTATACTTCCTTCCTCTGATTTCATACATGCTGGAACTCTGACTTCTTTTCATCCTGTTAATTCATTTAACTGATTGTGCATACATTTTGAGTCTTTCTTGTTTTCCGTTTCTTTCAATTTCTGTTTTAACAATACTTCCTTCGCTTCTCTGCATTTGTTTTTGATCTCTTTGTGCAATATTTTGTATATCCGTTCCTCTTTCTAAAGTTTACTTCTTTCGCCCGTTAGTTGTAATATTTCTTCTGTCATCCATTTCATTTTGTTAATTAGCATATCCAGTTCTAATTTTATATTTCTTGGAGATTTCTGTGCCTTCCGCAGTTTTATTCTTATCTTTCCAACTACTGGTACGTGATCACTATTGCAACCTGCTCCTGACCTTGTTTTAACAGATGTTAGCCCATTTCTAAATCTTCTCTGTACTAGTATAAAATCAATTTGATTGTGTACTTTTTTGTCTGGGCTTTACCATGCCCATATTCGCCTAGGGTGTTGGTTGAATCAGGTGTTACCTATAATCATTGCATGTATCTTTGCCAAATCAATGAATCTATCCCCTCTGTCATTCGTCTCTCCAAGGTCATATCCTCCAGTCACATTTTGCACTTTGGCTGTTCCTACCTTTGCATTGAAATCCCCTAATATAATAGTTATTTCTTGGCATTTACACTGTTCAACGGTCTTCTCTAGCTCATTGTAAAAAGTGTCAATATCTTCTGCTTCGCTATTACTTGTTGGTGCATAAGCATGAATTATGTTGATATCCATTGGTGTACCTCTAAATTATAATCACAATACAATCCATAAAATTGAAAACTGTCGTATTAATTTTCTTGTTCTTCTTTAATTGCTAATTTGCCTTCTAGCATGGAGGGAGATATAGTTTGTTGTCTTTACTTTTTTTTTCGTTGGCCTCTCGTGCTGTTACATTTTTTAGTGTTAGAAATATAACATCAATCCATCTTTAGTCATGTCTACCTACAATTCCTTGTCTTCATGCAATGTTTCAATCACGTTGTAGACTGTTTACCATGCCATGACACCAGCCTGTTTAGCATCTTCTTTCTTTGTCGTTAACGATATGGTGTTAGTGGCCATACATTTTACAGACCTTCGGCACCTGATTTTTGGGGTAATGTGGTCGGTGTTACGCCCGTGCTGCTTTACTTTCCCATAAAAACTTCCGATAGTCATTAAAGGCTGGGTGAACCGGAGCCGTCGGTTGGGATCGAACCCTACCTCTTGTCCTTTGTATTCCAGTTCACTAGCCACTGAGCTATCGCGGCTCCTACTTCTCATGATATGCACAAAGAATAGTAATTATTTCTTTCTGATGCTGTTATTATGAGGGACTCTCTTTTAGTACTAGTCAATTTAATCATTTCCTTTTGAGCTGTTCAATGAACTCAATATTCTTCTGATAAATCTAATGGTCTTTTTATTGTTGATCTTTCACATATAGAAACAATAAGAATAACAATGATACGTGAGGCAATAACAGCGTACTGTCTACTCCCCTGATTGAGAGGCTCATAAAAAAGACTGACATGCGATTGTGGGGGAGGATGGTCAAATAAATACACTGCTGTGGTAAAGCTGGTAGAAGGGAACAAGTGGGGGGGTGTAACATACACTCCTACAAAGTATGGAGACACATATACAGAAAAAAAGACAGCACGAAATATGTGACATTTTGGACTACATGCGGCCACCTTCAGAGAACAAGGACGGTACAATACAAATAGAAACAGACAACGAAATGATGATAATTTAAACTAACAAAAATATTATGGCGCTAGACAAACATAAAGTATCAGCTGTATAAGGTAAAAGTGAACAGGCAAATAAATAGAATGCTGCGGTAAATCTGGTATTAGGGAATAATTGGTAGGGTGTAATTATCACTCATACATGGTGTGGTGAGAGTTTTACGAGAAAGGCAATATAAAATGCCATATAGTAAACAGAAACTAATTGTAAGACATAATGGCTTTGTCTGTTCTATTTGTGGTCTTAATTTTAGAGAATTTAATCAGCTTCAAACTGGCTGCAAAAAATATGGACTAGATATTAATACCAAAAAGACGGAAACTATGATACCATTTTAAAGAAAATACTAAAATCCCACAATTCGATATCAAAATTGTGGAATAGTCCTGGAGACAGTTCAGAACTACAACTACCTTGGACATACTATAACCAGTGATGGAAAATGTACAACTGAAATAAAGAAAAGAATAGGAATGGCAACAATTAATTTTAATGTTATGAAGAACATAGTAACATCAAAACAAATAACACCAGGGCTAAAACTAAGATGTTATGTCTTCTCAACACTCCTATATGGTGCAGAAACATGGACATTAGACAAGAAAACAGAACAGAGAATTGAAGCCTTTGAAATGTGGATATATAAAAGAATAGGTAGAATTGGATGGAAGGAAAATAAAACAAACGATGAAGTCTTAGAACAACTAAAAATGAAAAAAGAACTACTAAACACAATTAAAAAATACATGTGCGATTTTTGTGCATGTTAAAAGACACAATAGCCTACTAAAAGTAATCTTGGAGGGCAAAATACAAGGTAAAAGAGGCAGACTAAGACTAACATGGACGAGTAACATCAAAAGATGGACAAATCAGCCTATAACAACATGCACCATCAAAGCAAAAGACAGTAGAATGGCGCTCCATGGTAGTCAACCTTCATTGCGGAGATGGCACTCGATGATGATAATCTGTATAACTTGATTCAATGGTGCAGTAATGTGGATTAGAAGTTACCGTTTAAATTGTAATTACTTTTGCCCCAAGACAAGAGACAACCGAATATTTAATTCTAGAAAGTGTTAAATTTTTGTTTCAGTTTTTGAAACATCTCATGTCACAAGCATTTATTTGGTAAATAGTATTAACACACACATATTTCGTTAACTTAAAAATTGTTTTTGAAATGTGACGTCAGAAATGAAACATTTCTAAACATTTAATTAAATTGTAACGTTTTAGTTAGTAACATCTTCACCTATAAAGGTTACACATTTCTAAAAGTATATTTAATAGCGCATAATAGCGACACTTACCTCCACTAATATAAATTGAGCATAACGACTGGACACCATGGCCTGTTATAACAAAGTGTTTAATTGCGAAGTTCATGTCACAGTGGACTTCCAATGTAGTGTCACTAACGTGTGCAATATTGACTTTAATATATTCAGTTGTCGGGGAATGACTGTCCTTCTTATATAGGAAAGCGAAACTTCTCAGGTGTTCTGTGAAGAGTGTAAAGAATGTTTATCAATAGTCGGACATTTCATTGTAAATAGTTACCAATGTCGCAGACATACAATGTTCTATGTACATGTATTGCTAATACTAAAATGGCAGTATTACTGCAACTATAACCACCCTTCAGGAACAACTACTACTACTCCTATTATAACAGCAGTTGTTACACTTCCTGTTGAAAACATTATTTCAGCAAAGTGTCATATACTTACCACTGTAGTCGACAATTGTATTTTTTTTTTAAAAACGTGTGCCTAAATAGAACCATCTAATACTTCTACTGTGACATCTACTGGGAGATTAAGATATACCAATAGCTACCACTGTGGTCTTCTCTTTGGCCCATCTATTTGGAGCCGGCAATAAGATACACCCCTGCCTAGTGGGCAGATATTTTCTCTCATTGCGTATACCTAACATAGACTACCGATAATGAGTCTTCTGATTATTCGCTTATGTGTATATATTTATACACACTACAAGTCTACATGTGGGTCCATCTGATTGATGTATGGAACAAGTGGTTGTGTGTAACATACACTCCTATATAATATGGTGATAAAGGACAATGATAACGGACAATCCAATATAGCGGACGTTTCGGCTTACATGCGGTCTTCTTCAGAAAGCAGGGGTAACACAGACTGACAACGAATTGATGGTATACTCTGTTACACGTTCTAAAGCAATAAAACTAATACTTACAAGAAAGCAAAAATAGAAGAATAAGAAAGTACAAAAGGAAAATTTACTGCATTACATAAATGGCAGAGAGAAATAGAGAGAGAGAGAGAGAGAGAGAGAGAGAGAGGGAGAGAGGTGAGAATGAATGTAAAAAGGTATATTTAAATGTACTAAAATTGTGTAAACATTGGGTACAAATGTGTCACTTTGATGGACCATACATTCAGTGCGCTGTTGTAAAGTGGAGTGTGGGAATTGTGAGACATGCCGGTGGAGAAGGCCAGGCCACGTGACAGGGCGAACAATCTGGCATGGATGGCCGATAAAGGGCGATAAGAAGACGAAGAAGACAGGACCAGATGTCGTAATCTGGTGTGAGGATAAATTAAAGAGACTAGCATCTACAGTGGCTCAACCCGGTGACGTATAATATTACGTTTCAGACCGCCGTGGCCGAACCTATGAGTAATCCTACCTAAAAAGACATCATAGAAAACTAGGTATCAAAGGCGTATAAAATATATTGAATGAAGTAGATATAGTACCACCTAACGAGTCAGATCGGAGAGAGTCGTAAATGTCGTGTGTGTAGTGGCAACAGAAGACTCTATGATGAAAGAAGTAAAAAATATGCGAATATTAAATTTATGGTCGGTATATAAAGAACGCCATAGATTTTAGAAGCAGCGATCTCTGCAATGTGTGCCATTTTGGCACGCAAGGTTTCTGTTTTTGAGATTGTGGTTCTGCCATATGTGCCGTCTTCGGCTCATAGATAGATAGATAGATATAAAGAACACAAATCCTATAAATGGGTACTATGTAAAGGAGACTGTGCACATGCGCATAAGTATATTTATGTGCACCTCCGCATATGCCATATATATTGTGAGAAAGTGTAATCCCTGTGTACCCTGTGGGGAAATTCGCGTCAGGATGATGAAATGGAACAAGGAAAGGGATAAATTTGACGGAAAAAGGTAACTGGTGACCAGTGAAAAAGGGTTCTGTTTATTGATACCCCTTGAGGAGAGACAACCCATGTGGGCAATCAGAGGATTCTCCAGACTGAACCGACTGAGGTTGTCTGGAAAACACGACACTAAACCGGCGACATGGACATCGGCCTTACCGTCATGGTCCTGAGAGGAGTTAAAGTGGCCGCTACAGGGGTGCCTACATCACGTGAAATAACATAAAGATGTTTATAGCATCTGACTTGTAAGCGGCGTTCTGTTTCGCAATGTAGGCCATCTTACATTGCTTGTATATGATCCCATAGAGGATGTTACTTGATGTACATGTAAACCCTTCCATGATCTCGAAAGGACCATTTGGGATGGGAACCATATACGTCCGGAGAACGTGGTTACACGTTTCTCTCTCTCTCGCTCTCTCTCTCTCTGCTATCAAGACTCAATCAGAGTAGGATTCCAGACTCTCTCATGATGAGAGGTGATTGCGATCGCACCGGATAGTACCAAGGTGGTGGTGGGTGGGGGAAAGTAAGGCGGCTCCTGACAAGCATGTCAGGTTACAGTCAAACTTAAAGGCAACCAGAGATGGATAAAGGAAAATAAAATGGGTTGTAATGTCGGAGCGGAGTACAGTGAGATAGCGGTGAATGATTCTGACCATGGCATAGTGATGGGGGTGTGGGTGAGACCAAGTACTATCCAGTCGTAGAAGAGTTAAGGACAGCTTGACGGTTGATGTTGAGAGCCCCCTAAAGAGTAGGTAGAGGAACTGATTAGAGCCGTCGACGACAACAGTAAGGTGGGTCCGATGTAAGAAGTTATCATCATCATGGCAGAGGCAAAGTCTCAGTAA
This sequence comes from Megaustenia siamemsis, assembly GCA_032433765.1. Lineage (NCBI taxonomy): Eukaryota > Metazoa > Mollusca > Gastropoda > Stylommatophora > Ariophantidae > Megaustenia > Megaustenia siamemsis. The sequence continues at coordinate 4,883,103 of JAVIAB010000041.1, read as the reverse complement.
CTGAGAGGATAGGAGCTTCTGCAGGATGTCGCATTGATGAAATTGTAGAGAAGAACTATGGGAGTCAGCAAGTTTATAAAAGACGGATGTGAGGCGCCAAAAGGAAACTGTCATGTCTAGGAATAAGACACAGGAGGTGGAAATAAAAGAAGTGAGCTGGTTGGGGAGGATCAACATGGTCAATAAATCTGGAAATCTCCTTGGACAGATAGGTCAGACCAATACAATCGTCCATGTATCCCCAGTACATTATAAGACTAGATCCTCACACCAGACTACGGCATATGACCCTGTTTTCTTTGTCATCTTATCTTCCTCTAACGGACATCCATGCCAGAAGTTCGTCCTACAACGTGGTCTGGCCATCTCTCACATTTCACATACTCCACTTTGCGACAGCACACTGGGCGGAAGTTTCAGCTAAGTTACATGTTTTGTACTCAATGTTTACACAATTTTAAGTCATTTTAATAAACAGTATTAATGAATTATGTGGAATTGATTCGGTACGCATTCGGAGGGTTAACTATAGACTCGGCTAATTGGAGGGACACCGCGGGTCGGAGTGAGTGTTATGGAAGATAAGTGATCCCTCTATGATTGGACACATCCCGACCGAGGGACCCCATTAATGAGAAGGATACTTCAGAAACACCTCCCCCCCAAAAAAAAAAAAAAAAAAAATACGTGTTACACCCTTAGAAATCGGAGGGACACATGCGGACACGGTAAGGGGAGAAAATTGTAGAATTTAAACTTGTTGGTGAAGGGAGATAATTGTCCATTTTAGAATTTTAGTTTAATTTTAAAAGCAATTAATATTGCGTAATTTCTTTTTTAACTACCACATCACACTCTACAAAATTGGATGTAGAAATAAAATGAAAGTGACGGTACAAATGTAGAGAGTAATAGGCCACCAGAAAGACCTAAATTTAAAAGTGATGACAATAACAATGAACGATTTAAATACGTGACTCTATGAGAGGAGGACGCCATTTAACAAACTTCTTCAAAGACATTTCAACGGATATTATTTTTTGTTCATCATTTAAAGAAATATCTACACATGACATTAGAAGCATTATGAAGAAAACAAATGTAGAAGTAGGACAATGAGAGACAGGCAGCACGATCATTATTACCTGGACGTGTTTTTATATCCTAAGCTTTGCTCGTGATAACTCGGTTCTCATTAAATAAAAACGGTATTTAAATATTCAAATTCCAAAACAAAAAAAAGTAAATGAAAAGAAAGTAAAAAAAAAGATAATTCCAATTCTTTTTTTCACTGAAACCCAAAAAGCTAAATATCTAACACGCGGCAAGCCGTAACATGATGCATACACAGGAGTGCTGGCCTCACCACACAACCTAATTGTTCACCTGACGGTTGCAGAAAATGAGAAATAAAATGGTAAGTTTTAGAATTTTAAAATAATTTTTAACCAAACATTAAAATACTTCATTTTACATTTGAAACGATTTTTTTAACCAAACATTAACATACATCACTTTACATTTGAAAAGATTTTTTTGTTTTTTCAAAATATTTTTAGGCCAGTGGCTTTTCAACAGCTGTAACTAGTCCAAACAAGAGTAGTCTTTCCCTAATTATGCACATCCCCAAACTAACCGTTCAGCAAAACGTGTTCTACAAACAGCGGAGTGTGTATGTGTCTGTGTTTTCTGTGGCTTGAGACGAGAAGAGACGACACCGGCCCTGTCGTTCGAGCAAGGTTATTGATCTCTTGTATATGATGACATTTAAAAAATGACGAACGAAAACTCGTTTATGAACTCTTAGATATGGGTTACTATAGTTCGTTCAGAAATTCGTACCCACATAATTATGCCGGAAACTGTTTGATAAATTTCTTTAATATTTTTTTTTCATGAAATCTTATTTTTTCACCGACCTTAAGATTGTATAACATTTAACTACAAAAGTAGTCTGAATTTCGCACAAATCGCTTTTTTGTTATATATTTTTAGGATAATATCAAATCGGTTGCTCTAAACGTTAGATTTTGCAGTAAATTATGTTACTTTTCTACCAAACCTCTCTGTGGATTGCGTCTTACAGGTTACGGTTCAGTGAGCGCAGGTGGTGCTAACATTGTGTGGGGAGCACGTGAAAATGTGCCTTTTAAAACGATTAGAGCATTACCACAAATATCATCATGCCATACCGGTTGGCGTAGGTGATCATGTCCCTCCACAATCTTCTATCTACAGTGCATCGTATCAGTTCTGGCGTTGACTGTTTTCCATGCCATGACACCAAGCTATCCAGTATTTTCTCTATTTGTCGTCCACGATCTCTCTTTCCTTTTATTTTGCCAGTTACCAAGTATTCCAACTTTCCTCTTCTCATGATGTGCCCGAAAAATGTTGATTGCTTCTTTCTGATGTTTTTTTTCAAGAGTTCCCTTTTTGTATTGGCCTATTTGAGAACTTCCTCATTGGTCTTTCCAATCGTCTTTTCATTTGTTTGTCCACTGTCCATGATTCCTTCCATAGGTCAGAATTGGTTCTATATAGCACGGGTGACTCTCTTTCTCATTTTTATTGACATAGATTTGTTGCATAAGATATTTTTAACTTTCTGAAATGCTATTTTAGCCTGAGCTATTCTGCTTTTTATTTCGGTGGGGCATCTCCCATCTGATGTTATTATTGTGCCCAAGTATTTGAAACGTTGCACTTGTTTCAGATTTGTCTCGTTTATTTTTATGCTGCATGATGGTGGTAATTGTTTCTTCAATATAACCATTACTTCTGATTTTCTTACTATTCAGACTGAGACCTTTCTTGTTGCTTTCTTTTACTATTATGTCTATCATTTCTTGTAGTTCATTCTCTGTCTCTGCTATTAAGACTGAGTCATCCGCATATCGCAAATTATTTATGTTGTGACCGTTGACGTCAATTACTTTTTTGTCTACTATTGATCTCATAACTCATAATATATTCGCTTTAAAGTGAAAACAAATCCGGCGACAGAACACAGCCTTGTCTGACTCCTTGCGTTATATATTGGAATTGTCCTATTTGGTTGTTAATTCGTATAGCTGCTGTTTGTTGCCAGTACATGTTTTTTTATGATTCGCAGATCCTTGCCATCAATGTTTAATTTCTCTAGCATATTGATTATTTCCACATGCTTTACTTTGTCAAATGCTTTCGTGTAGTCTATGAAGCACATATATAGATCTTTCTATCAATGTTCTTAAGATGTATACTGCATTATTGGTGCCCTTTCCTTCAACAAATCCACATTGTTCCTAACTTTTTTTCTGGTTTTATTTTGTTCCTTACACGTCTCAAGATTGTTCTTAGTAATATTTTAGTCATATGGCTCATGAGACTAATAGTTCGTTGGTCTTCACAATCAGTGGCTCCTAACTTCTTCGTTAAGGCTACAAAGATAGATTTTAGTAGATCTTCGGGTATGTGTCCAGTGTAAACACACATCATTTTACCACAAATATGGGTTTTGTTAAATCCTAAAATTTAGGACATCCAAGAAATTACATTTTTATGTACCTCAATGAAGCGAAATTTTTTCCTAAATGCATGGCAGTATGGAAACAAATCAGACTTAGGGTGGGTGAAAAAAAAAAGATTTCATGGAGAAAAAATTACAGAAATGTATCAAATAGTTTACGAGATAATTAATAAACTTTGTGGGCACGATTTAGGAACGAACTATAGCAGACAGTTTAGTTTTAAGATAAAGAGTGGGCTATGGTTTTCTCCTGTGTGTTACCGGGGCCTCATTATGAGGGAAGTAAAGAATAGTGACACTGTGACCTTCCAGGCATGTCATAAGAGACGACTAAAGAGTTTGATCGATGGCTTGACAAACTGTCATTGTAAAAAGTATTGTTATGGAAACAGAGCCATACGTTTTGGAAGCAGTGATCTCTGCAATATGTGCCACTTTGGCACGTAAGGTTTCTGTTTTGTTAGATTGTGGTTCTGCCCTATGTGCCGTCTTCGGCTGGAAAGGACGATAGATAGAGATAGATATATGCTTTTATATGTAGAGGTTACACATGTTGTTCGGCAAAGGTTAGCGGTCACTTGTGTATAATTAAAATTGCGTTCGGTGTTCATATTTTTTAATTAAGAGTGGACAAGTCTCTCTACTTATGCCTCGACCTATTTTGCCATTTCATATATATATATATATATATATATATATATATATATATATATATATAGGAGCCGCGATAGCTCAGTGGCTAGTGAACTGGACTACAAAGGGCACGGGGTACACTGGGTAGGGTTCGATCCCAACCGAAGGCCCGATTTTACCCAGCCATACATGGGTACTTGATTTTTTTCTAGGAAAGTAAAGCGGCATGAGCGTAATACCGACCACATTAGTAGTGGGAGGTGGACACAATGGTCTTACTTTTTTAGTTGACCAAAGAGTAGGAGGAAGGAGGAAAGATTTCCTCCTTCAAGTACAAGAGTTATATAGTAGGATACCACCACTTTCCCATGGTGGAAGGTGGTGGTGGTGGTGGAGCTTCTGTCATGATATATATGTATATATGAATAGGGCTTGTATAGTGCATGAAGAGGGTTGGTGGTTGAGGGGGATTATTACTGAGTCATGTATTGGACATCAGTTTTTCCCGCCAAAGTGACTTCCAATAGGAGCTAGTGTGTGTGTGTGTTGTCCGGCTATAGACCACGCCCACTCCGGAAGTGAAAGTACCATATTAGGGAGTAGTGATACGTTAGTTATTTCATAGATATGGTGAGCATTTATACATATAATAGTAATAAATTAGTATTTATTATATCCAAGGGGCCGTAAGGGACCGTATTTAAGATAGATACGGACCATAATCAGTGATATTTAATCAGGTATTTCACGCTGATGACATGAAAGAACGATAGTCTCCTACCGTGTCACATAATGACCCAATCAATAAACCGCTCCCGTGAGAATAAAGATTTCTTTTTCCCAAGCGGTTTCGCTGCGTCGCTATGCTGACTGGAATTATCGAATTTATAACATAGGTTTAAGAAATATATTAAGATCAAGCTAAGTCCACTAATAGATGAGATCGAGAGATTCATAGCAGAAAAGATAGGTGTAGTACATGTCAGCTGCCTCACAGAGCATGTATATTTGGGAACAGAGCCCCCCCCAAAAAAAAAAGCCTGTGTGCGTGTTCATGTGTGTGTATGTGCATATTACTCAGAGAGTAAACAAAAGGACCAGTCTTCGGATAGCTTCGCTGACTGATACAAAATGTAATGTTTATTGATGGAGAGGTACCTATATTCGTGTGTGGGTCGTAGAACAAGCGGATGAATAGCAGGGTTTGATGGAGAGGTGATTGTGTGTTTGTGTGATTCAGTATACAAATAGCTGTATAAATATATATTGAAGTGATAAGTAGAGCGATTAAGCCCTCACCCAATATTTCTATACACACTCGTTACATCACTAAAGATAAGGGTTATCAATATTAGCACAACGTAATCAAAACGCTAATAAAATAGGGTAATTATGGGGGCGATCCAGTCTGTCTGGTTTATTACGTGACCACATTATTCAGCTTTCGCATCCATAGGCTGTTAATGGGGAAAAAGTACTAAGAATATTTTTGTATCAGTGTCCCCTACCATTCATCAACACATTCAAACGGACACAAGGCGTCTAACATATTTTATCTTTGTTGTGGTAAGTTTTCTTACTGCTTTGCCTTTATAAACATGTCAATGATAATAACAACTCAAAGATCAGATGAAGAAGTTAACGTAGACTGAACTGTAGACAGTTATAATATATGTTTAAGGCTGTGACACATTATGTTCCAGCTTAAGTCTATGTCGGACATCGATGCGATCTCATGTCTTATTAAACAGCCTAGGTAATTAATGTTAATCGGAGGTGAGCTTTATGATAAAAAAAAAATTATATAAAATAAACTACAAAACCAGTGACGTCATGACAGACGGGTTGTAGGAACCAATCATGATAAGTAAGTAGTTTGGTGAAACATTTGTGTCTCATACTGGGTGCTGTCTCACTGAAAAGCGTCGCACGTGGCTGAATTTGCCAATACTGGACAGACAGATCCATCTACAGAATGAACAAGATACGTTTTTATTTGTCTTCTGAATTTTATAACAGCACTGTCTCGAAACTTGCTGTGCCATTTTTTAAATTTTGCTTTCCATGTGCTACGATCCGCAGCCACATTTTCTGTTTCTTTCACTGATAAAAAATTCCCCGAAGAAAGCCCTGCAAACATTCTTATATCTCAACACTGGTCTGCCCTAATGCCTCGCTCCATCTCTAAGTTTTCCTTACAATATTTTTATTAATATATTTGTATTTACATTCCATTTTTTTTTGGTTGTATTTTGTTGTTGTTGTTGTTGTTTTATTTTACATTCTTCTCGCGTGACTCACCCACTATAGTCTCCGATTCCTAAGTAATACCATAATGGACGGGAGTGTGGCTCACTGCAAGGCGTTAGCTTGTTACTCTGTCCAGTCTTTAGCTTACAAAGACAACGTACATTTTAAAAAATGTATAACCTGTTATTTTTCCCAACATAGGTAGTCCAAAATTATGATCCATATAAAAGTGTACCATCATCCTGCAGAGCTAGTTTAATTATATCGTCTAATGTATGTGTACCTAACCCAACTATAAATAATCAGTATCTGTCTCCCATAACGGAAAGTCGGCTTCCTCCCCCTCTTTAGTTAGTTCATCTATATATTTCCTCTTATCCCTTTTAATGAATCTTCCCACTCCCTTGTTCACCTCCGTGTAAGCTTCCTTTGTCTTGGCTTTTATTTCCTCTCGTTTTGCTTTTATTTATGTCTACCTTCTTATTCTTCTCTTTCTTTAATTTTATCCAGAGTCTCTGCTCTCATCCATGGCTTTTTCTAGCAAACTTTTGTGCTCAGCGTTTCTTCGCATGTCTCTTTCCATATTTCATTTACCTGTTTTCAATAATCGTCTTTAGTAAAGGTATTTTCTAGTTGATGGAAGACATGGTATATGTTTGATATTGTGACTGTTGGTAGCAAAGAATCATAATAAGTCAGTAGTTTGGTAAAGCATTTGTGTCTCATACCGGGTGCTGTGTCACTGAAAAGCATCACACGTGGATGAATTTGCCAATACTGGACAATCAGGTCCATCTACATAATGAACATGGGGTATTTCTGTGTGTCTGCCCGTGTCTCTTTTCTGTTGCATCTATGTCATCTGAATTTGATAACAGCACTGTCTGGAATTGTGCTGTGCCACTTTTTACTTTTAGTTTTGCTCTCATGTGCTTCGATATGCAACCACATTTTATGTTTCTTTCACTGATAAAAAATTCCCTCAAGAAAACCCTGCAAACATCCCTATATCTCAACAATAGTTTGTTCTTTTGTCATGTTCCATTCGCTGAAAAACTACCCACGTGGCTGAAATTGCCATTACTTGACAGACAGATCCATCTACAGAATGAACAAGAGGCAGTTTGTGTGTCTGGCCATGTCTCTTTTCTGTGCACTTTGCGGCGTCTGAATTTGATAACAGCACTGTCTCGAATCGCGCCGTGCCATTTTTTATTTTAATTTTTGCTCTCATGTGCAACGATATGCAACCACAGTTTCTGTTTTCTGTCACTGATACAAAATTCCCCTGCAAACTTCCTTATATCTCAACACTAGGTTGGTCATTCGTCTCGTTCCATCTCTAAGTTTTCCATACAATATTTGTTTGGGAAGACATTATTCATTCTTTACATGACCCACCCACGGTAATCTCTGATTCCTAAGTAATTCCATTATGGACGGGAATATGGCTCGCTGCAAGACGTTAGTTTGTTACTTTGTCCCGCTATATTATGAGCGTTAGCTTGCAAAGACAATACACATTTTTAAAAATGTATAACCTGTTATCTTTCCCAACATAGGTAGTCCAAGACTATGATCCACATAAAGTGTACCAGCATCAGGCAAACCGGGTTTAGCTATGTCGTCTAATGTTGATGCACGTAATCCAAGTATAATCAATCGGCATCTGTCTCCCATAAATGAAAATCGCCCCTATCGAAAAAGATCCTCCTCTATTTAAGGTTATCTTGTTAAACTGGAAATATTGATACGGTGATACAGGGATTAACAACAAGATATGTTTGACGGCGTAATCTCCCATAAACTCACGGACAGCGTTACAAGTGACGTTGATAATTTTTGTTTTCTTTGTCTGTTTGTGTGGAAAAGTTGAGTCATCTCACTGAAAGGTTCCTTTAGGTGGTCAGGGAACGTGTAGATCACATTCCAAAATACCAAAACATGTATCTAAATGCAACCAATGTCTCACTGTGCATGTAGGCGCTCTCATAGTTCTGTAACCATCGCTCCCCAATTATCAGTATAGATCTGTCTGACATCATATGGAAGAATATCTAAAGCGTCATCGTTAACTGTTAGTTTTCCTCTTTTCGCAGAACATCCAGTTTCCACTCGATGTGATAGTTCGTTGTGTGACGCCGATGAAGAAGTAGAAGGAGTCTGTATGGGGAACGATGAATACTGCTGTAGTTCGTATGTCAATTGTCGCTACTATTAAACGACGAACTGTAAAGAGGCCGTATGTGTGAGTGGTAGCGATACAGGTAGTGATATTGCATTTTTGGTTCTCTAGATGTTTTTTCTTTAGATTGTTGAGGTGCATTTGTACACGAAATATCACCAATAGTTTTGTTTTCACTAGCAGAAAATCAGCATAGACTTTTTTTCTCCTACAGATCCTCATTTCTTATCTTATATCCGAACTTATCTTGGAACTAGTTTCCTGACGTATTTGTGACACAGGTGACTTCCTACCGCTGAGAGTTATTTTCACGATGCATCGTTTAAGAGCTGTTGAACCGGGCGCTTTTCAATATTGGATATTCAGATGAGCCCAGAAGCAAGGCTGAATTCATAATGACTGAGCTACTCGAAACAATGAGAAGATGTGCTGTTGGCGACACATGTGAAGAAAGATGATGGTGTTGTTGTCGAAACATCATGATGGCTGAGTGAACATGTTGTTGACATGACAGATACTGTTGTCGTTATTGATGCTGACAACACAGGTTTTTTTTCGGTGATGAGCAAGTAAAGGGTTGTATCTCCCCATCATTCGGCAATATGGTAAAAACTTGTAGTCGGTGGCACTGGTGTACGACTCGTTATGACAGAGGTTGACACACTTACAGAGTTTGTAGTGTCAACATAAGAACATACCCAGATTTGTCGACGCATCAGAGATTGTAGGATCAGCACAGCTGACATGCTCACGTGCCTCAACACACACTCGATTGTAATGTCTCTGCTCTACATGTATTATCTGTGTTCTTGTAGTCGACACTGTCGTGGTGTGATCGTTCAAGATGTCATAGATGTCGACACACTAGGCTGTAATGTCGGTGATATATGTGATGGTATTGGTGTCGGGAGAATACAATTTGTAATATCAACACCCCACTTTCTCTCTTATTAACAACTAGTCGAGTCACCTTTCATGATAAGCGTGGTCGGTGACGCACACATTTCGATGTTGTTTTAATGGTGTCGAGCAAAATTTAATATCAAAATATATAAAAAATGTTCAAACTTTTTTTATGTTGATGTAGTTGTAGTCTTGCGCGCATCAGAATAACGAGATCGCCATCACTGAGACCGGTGTCGACACGCTCTCTGTTTTGTCTGAGATATGTCAACTGAACGTATGTTTTGTTTCTACCCTAGCTGTGTTCGACTAAGTCGGTTTTTGTGTACCAGATCAACCTTTTATTCATCATCTTCCACAGCAACTTTCCTACATAAGGGAGCAGGCAGATGGGTCTGTAATTCTTGGAGATCATTTGTGTGTGTGTGTGTGACTTTTCTGAGTCAAGGTATGGTATGTAGAGAGCTCTTCCCAAGCAGATGATACGTGTCCTAAGTGTCAAATACTGTTAACGATCATGAAAAAAAACACTCATCGAGGTGGCATTGTCGACAGGCTTTAAGAAATAAATGTGGAAATTTGACATTGACAAATACCTGAACACGGTCCTTCACCCTCATTGTAATGTTTAAGTAAGATTTCCTGGAATGAAATTCGACATCTAGGTGAGCATCGCGTCAAACATATCTTAGGCTGTGATTGAGATCGATGTTTTACATCCCCTTTGACTGGAGGATGATGAGCCTGTAAATCACGGAAGCCGTGTTGTCATCGAACGGTCTAGGTATGGTATGTAGAGATCTCCTCCCAAGCAGATGATACGTGTCCTAAGTGTCAAATATTGTTAACGATCATGAAAAAACCAGTCATCGAGGTGGCATTTTCGACAGACTAGAAGAAATCAATGTCGAACTTTGACATTGACAAATACCTGAACACTGTCCTTCACCCTCATTGTAATGTTTAAGTAAGATTTCCTGGAATGAAATTCGACATCTAGGTGATCACCGCGTCAAACATATCATAGGCTGTGATTGAGCTCGATGTTTTACATCCCCTTTGACTGGAGGATGATGAGCCTGTAAATCACGGAAGCCGTGTTGTCATCGAACGGTCTAGGTATGGTATGTAGAGATCTCCTTCCGGTAGATAATATCTGTCTTGAGTGTCAAATTCGATTAAAGAGCCTGAAAAAAGACATGATGAAGGAATCCTCGAGGTGTGAGGAATATTGTTATAAGACCATGATTAGCATGTACCATACCAACGGACGTAGACAATCATCATACCCGACCACATTTGTCTGTCCACACTGCAACTTATCAGTTCAGTTGTTGAGTGTTTTCCATCTTCTCTCTTTATCGAACACGATCTTTCATTCTTTTTTATTTTGCCACTTGTAACCAAGTATTCGAACTTTCCTTTTTTCATGATGTGCCTGTAAAACATCGATTGTTACTTTCGACTGTTGATTAGGAGCTCTCTTTTTGTGTTAGACTGTTTTCAAACATTCAGGGAACACTCAAATTCTTCAGAGAAAGGCCACATCTGCGGCCTCTAAACAGCTTTTCATTTGGTTGTCTGCTGACCAGCGATGTCACCACCACCTCATGTATACTTGACTCTGACAGGCGATTTGCGAAAAAATAAGAGGGAAGCAAGTAGGTATGAACGCCGTATACAAACAAGACATGAGAATCTGTGGCAAAATCAATCTAGCCAGGGGTCTGATGGTGACATATGTCGAATGATTTGACATGAACCCGCTACTTTTCAACATCTTCACTTTTAAAAGTAACAGGTGACTCGACTAAGGTATAGATAGCATACTACCTAAAACCGGCGCTTTTTATTCTGCTGCGAAGATAGAGATAGTGGACACGATGTACGTACACGTTCGGTAGACTGAACTTACCCAATTGTTCAAAAGACTTGAGCAATTGAGTGAGAATCGAACACTGGTGAACCAGACAAAGACGACTTCAAATTTGTGTCTCTCCGATCAAAAATATTGTGAACACACTTTCAAAACTTCCACAAGTTGATTCAGAAACTATCGCGATGACCAGCGAAACACGGGTGAGTCGAAAAAAAAAAAAAACACGAGCCATATTACGACCACCAACCAATTCAACCATTCCAACAAAACTAGCATCTGTCATTTTCGCGTTACAACCGAATGTCTGGTGACGAATCGCAAACAGATATTTACAACACCGCTAGTCCAGCGTCATTACCGAACAACAAGTGTCCTTCAACCAAGAAAAAATTTCTCATTTGACCATGTTGATGTCACATGTAACCACCACACGACGACTAGGCGACATCAGCATGGTCAAATGAGAAATGTTTTCTTGGTTGAAGGACACTTGTTGTTCGGTAATGACGCTGGACTAGCGGTGTTGTAAATATCTGTTTGCGATTCGTCACCAGACATTCGGTTGTAACGCGAAAATGACAGATGCTAGTTTTGTTGGAATGGTTGAATTGGTTGGTGGTCGTAATATGGCTCGTGTTTTTTTTTTTTTTTCGACTCACCCGTGTTTCGCTGGTCATCGCGATAGTTTCTGAATCAACTTGTGGAAGTTTTGAAAGTGTGTTCACAATATTTTTGATCGGAGAGACACAAATTTGAAGTCGTCTTTGTCTGGTTCACCAGTGCTCGATTCTCACTCAATTGCTCAAGTCTTTTGAACAATTGGGTAAGTTCAGTCTACCGAACGTGTACGTACATCGTGTCCACTATCTCTATCTTCGCAGCAGAATAAAAAGCGCCGGTTTTAGGTAGTATGCTATCTATACCTTAGTCGATTCACCTGTTACTTTTAAAAGTGAAGATGTTGAAAAGTAGCGGGTTCATGTCAAATCATTCGACATATGTCACCATCAGACCCCTGGCTAGATTGATTTTGCCACAGATTCTCATGTCTTGTTTGTATACGGCGTTCATACCTACTTGCTTCCCTCTTATTTTTTCGCAAATCGCCTGTCAGAGTCAAGTATACATGAGGTGGTGGTGACATCGCTGGTCAGCAGACAACCAAATGAAAAGCTGTTTAGAGGCCGCAGATGTGGCCTTTCTCAGAAGAATTTGAGTGTTCCCTGAATGTTTGAAAACAGTCTAACACAAAAAGAGAGCTCTTAATCAACAGTCGAAAGTAACAATCGATGTTTTACAGGCACATCATGAAAAAAGGAAAGTTCGAATACTTGGTTACAAGTGGCAAAATAAAAAAGAATGAAAGATCGTGTTCGATAAAGAGAGAAGATGGAAAACACTCAACAACTGAACTGATAAGTTGCAGTGTGGACAGACAAATGTGGTCGGGTATGATGATTGTCTACGTCCGTTGGTATGGTACATGCTAATCATGGTCTTATAACAATATTCCTCACACCTCGAGGATTCCTTCATCATGTCTTTTTTCAGGCTCTTTAATCGAATTTGACACTCAAGACAGATATTATCTACCTGGAAGGAGATCTCTACATACCATACCTAGACCGTTCGATGACAACACGGCTTCCGTGATTTACAGGCTCATCATCCTCCAGTCAAAGGGGATGTAAAACATCGAGCTCAATCACAGCCTATGATATGTTTGACGCGGTGATCACCTAGATGTCGAATTTCATTCCAGGAAATCTTACTTAAACATTACAATGAGGGTGAAGGACAGTGTTCAGGTATTTGTCAATGTCAAAGTTCGACATTGATTTCTTCTAGTCTGTCGAAAATGCCACCTCGATGACTGGTTTTTTCATGATCGTTAACAATATTTGACACTTAGGACACGTATCATCTGCTTGGGAGGAGATCTCTACATACCATACCTAGACCGTTCGATGACAACACGGCTTCCGTGATTTACAGGCTCATCATCCTCCAGTCAAAGGGGATGTAAAACATCGATCTCAATCACAGCCTAAGATATGTTTGACGCGATGCTCACCTAGATGTCGAATTTCATTCCAGGAAATCTTACTTAAACATTACAATGAGGGTGAAGGACCGTGTTCAGGTATTTGTCAATGTCAAATTTCCACATTTATTTCTTCAAGCCTGTCGACAATGCCACCTCGATGAGTGTTTTTTTTTCATGATCGTTAACAGTATTTGACACTTAGGACACGTATCATCTGCTTGGGAGGAGCTCTCTACATACCATACCTTGACTCAGAAAAGTCACACACACACACACAAATGATCTCCAAGAATTACAGACCCATCTGCCTGCTCCCTTATGTAGGAAAGTTGCTGTGGAAGATGATGAATAAAAGGTTGATCTGGTACACAAAAACCAACTTAGTCGAACACAGCTAGGGTAGAAACAAAACATACGTTCAGTTGACATATCTCAGACAAAACAGAGAGCGTGTCGACACCGGTCTCAGTGATGGCGATCTCGTTATTCTGATGCGCGCAAGACTACAACTACATCAACATAAAAAAAAGTTTGAACATTTTTATATATTTTGATATTAAATTTTGCTCGACACCATTAAAACAACATCGAAATGTGTGCGTCACCGACCACGCTTATCATGAAAGGTGACTCGACTAGTTGTTAATAAGAGAGAAAGTGGGGTGTTGATATTACAAATTGTATTCTCCCGACACCAATACCATCACATATATCACCGACATTACAGCCTAGTGTGTCGACATCTATGACATCTTGAACGATCACACCACGACAGTGTCGACTACAAGAACACAGATAATACATGTAGAGCAGAGACATTACAATCGAGTGTGTGTTGAGGCACGTGAGCATGTCAGCTGTGCTGATCCTACAATCTCTGATGCGTCGACAAATCTGGGTATGTTCTTATGTTGACACTACAAACTCTGTAAGTGTGTCAACCTCTGTCATAACGAGTCGTACACCAGTGCCACCGACTACAAGTTTTTACCATATTGCCGAATGATGGGGAGATACAACCCTTTACTTGCTCATCACCGAAAAAAAACCTGTGTTGTCAGCATCAATAACGACAACAGTATCTGTCATGTCAACAACATGTTCACTCAGCCATCATGATGTTTCGACAACAACACCATCATCTTTCTTCACATGTGTCGCCAACAGCACATCTTCTCATTGTTTCGAGTAGCTCAGTCATTATGAATTCAGCCTTGCTTCTGGGCTCATCTGAATATCCAATATTGAAAAGCGCCCGGTTCAACAGCTCTTAAACGATGCATCGTGAAAATAACTCTCAGCGGTAGGAAGTCACCTGTGTCACAAATACGTCAGGAAACTAGTTCCAAGATAAGTTCGGATATAAGATAAGAAATGAGGATCTGTAGGAGAAAAAAAGTCTATGCTGATTTTCTGCTAGTGAAAACAAAACTATTGGTGATATTTCGTGTACAAATGCACCTCAACAATCTAAAGAAAAAACATCTAGAAAACCAAAAATGCAATATCACTACCTGTATCGCTACCACTCACACATACGGCCTCTTTACAGTTCGTCGTTTAATAGTAGCGACAATTGACATACGAACTACAGCAGTATTCATCGTTCCCCATACAGACTCCTTCTACTTCTTCATCGGCGTTACACAACGAACTATCACATCGAGTGGAAACTGGATGTTCTGCGAAAAGAGGAAAACTAACAGTTAACGATGACGCTTTAGATATTCTTCCATATGATGTCAGACAGATCTATACTGATAATTGGGGAGCGATGGTTACAGAACTATGAGAGCGCCTACATGCACAGTGAGACATTGGTTACATTTAGATACATGTTTTGGTATTTTGGAATGTGATCTACACGTTCCCTGACCACCTAAAGGAACCTTTCAGTGAGATGACTCAACTTTTCCACACAAACAGACAAAGAAAACAAAAATTATCAACGTCACTTGTAACGCTGTCCGTGAGTTTATGGGAGATTACGCCGTCAAACATATCTTGTTGTTAATCCCTGTATCACCGTATCAATATTTCCAGTTTAACAAGATAACCTTAAATAGAGGAGGATCTTTTTCGATACACTTTATGTGGATCATAGTCTTGGACTACCTATGTTGGGAAAGATAACAGGTTATACATTTTTAAAAATGTGTATTGTCTTTGCAAGCTAACGCTCATAATATAGCGGGACAAAGTAACAAACTAACGTCTTGCAGCGAGCCATATTCCCGTCCATAATGGAATTACTTAGGAATCAGAGATTACCGTGGGTGGGTCATGTAAAGAATGAATAATGTCTTCCCAAACAAATATTGTATGGAAAACTTAGAGATGGAACGAGACGAATGACCAACCTAGTGTTGAGATATAAGGAAGTTTGCAGGGGAATTTTGTATCAGTGACAGAAAACAGAAACTGTGGTTGCATATCGTTGCACATGAGAGCAAAATTTAAAATAAAAAATGGCACGGCGCGATTCGAGACAGTGCTGTTATCAAATTCAGACGCCGCAAAGTGCACAGAAAAGAGACATGGCCAGACACACAAACTGCCTCTTGTTCATTCTGTAGATGGATCTGTCTGTCAAGTAATGGCAATTTCAGCCACGTGGGTAGTTTTTCAGTGAATGGAACATGACAAAAGAACAAACTATTGTTGAGATATAGGGATGTTTGCAGGGTTTTCTTGAGGGAATTTTTTATCAGTGAAAGAAACAGAAAATGTGGTTGCATATCGAAGCACATGAGAGCAAAACTAAAAGTAAAAAGTGGCACAGCACAATTCCAGACAGTGCTGTTATCAAATTCAGATGACATAGGTGCAACAGAAAAGAGACACAGGCAGACACACAGAAATACCCCATGTTCATTATGTAGATGGACCTGATTGTCCAGTATTGGCAAATTCATCCACGTGTGATGCTTTTCAGTGACACAGCACCCGGTATGAGACACAAATGCTTTACCAAACTACTGACTTATTATGATTCTTTGCTACCAACAGTCACAATATCAAACATATACCATGTCTTCCATCATCTAGAAAATACCTTTACTAAAGACGATTATTGAAAACAGGTAAATGAAATATGGAAAGAGACATGCGAAGAAACGCTGAGCACAAAAGTTTGCTAGAAAAAGCCATGGATGAGAGCAGAGACTCTGGATAAAATTAAAGAAAGAGAAGAATAAGAAGGTAGACATAAATAAAAGCAAAACGAGAGGAAATAAAAGCCAAGACAAAGGAAGCTTACACGGAGGTGAACAAGGGAGTGGGAAGATTCATTAAAAGGGATAAGAGGAAATATATAGATGAACTAACTAAAGAGGGGGAGGAAGCCGACTTTCCGTTATGGGAGACAGATACTGATTATTTATAGTTGGGTTAGGTACACATACATTAGACGATATAATTAAACTAGCTCTGCAGGATGATGGTACACTTTTATATGGATCATAATTTTGGACTACCTATGTTGGGAAAAATAACAGGTTATACATTTTTTAAAATGTACGTTGTCTTTGTAAGCTAAAGACTGGACAGAGTAACAAGCTAACGCCTTGCAGTGAGCCACACTCCCGTCCATTATGATATTACTTAGGAATCGGAGACTATAGTGGGTGAGTCACGCGAGAAGAATGTAAAATAAAACAACAACAAAATACAACCAAAAAAAATGGAATGTAAATACAAATATATTAATAAAAATATTGTAAGGAAAACTTAGAGATGGAGCGAGGCATTAGGGCAGACCAGTGTTGAGATATAAGAATGTTTGCAGGGCTTTCTTCGGGGAATTTTTTATCAGTGAAAGAAACAGAAAATGTGGCTGCGGATCGTAGCACATGGAAAGCAAAATTTAAAAAATGGCACAGCAAGTTTCGAGACAGTGCTGTTATAAAATTCAGAAGACAAATAAAAACGTATCTTGTTCATTCTGTAGATGGATCTGTCTGTCCAGTATTGGCAAATTCAGCCACGTGCGACGCTTTTCAGTGAGACAGCACCCAGTATGAGACACAAATGTTTCACCAAACTACTTACTTATCATGATTGGTTCCTACAACCCGTCTGTCATGACGTCACTGGTTTTGTAGTTTAATTTAATTAATTTTTTTTTTTATCATAAAGCTCACCTCCGATTAACATTAATTACCTAGGCTGTTTAATAAGACATGAGATCGCATCGATGTCCGACATAGACTTAAGCTGGAACATAATGTGTCACAGCCTTAAACATATATTATAACTGTCTACAGTTCAGTCTACGTTAACTTCTTCATCTGATCTTTGAGTTGTTATTATCATTGACATGTTTATAAAGGCAAAGCAGTAAGAAAACTTACCACAACAAAGATAAAATATGTTAGACGCCTTGTGTCCGTTTGAATGTGTTGATGAATGGTAGGGGACACTGATACAAAAATATTCTTAGTACTTTTTCCCCATTAACAGCCTATGGATGCGAAAGCTGAATAATGTGGTCACGTAATAAACCAGACAGACTGGATCGCCCCCATAATTACCCTATTTTATTAGCGTTTTGATTACGTTGTGCTAATATTGATAACCCTTATCTTTAGTGATGTAACGAGTGTGTATAGAAATATTGGGTGAGGGCTTGATCGCTCTACTTATCACTTCAATATATATTTATACAGCTATTTGTATACTGAATCACACAAACACACAATCACCTCTCCATCAAACCCTGCTATTCATCCGCTTGTTCTACGACCCACACACGAATATAGGTACCTCTCCATCAATAAACATTACATTTTGTATCAGTCAGCGAAGCTATCCGAAGACTGGTCCTTTTGTTTACTCTCTGAGTAATATGCACATACACACACATGAACACGCACACAGGCTTTTTTTGGGGGGGGGCTCTGTTCCCAAATATACATGCTCTGTGAGGCAGCTGACATGTACTACACCTATCTTTTCTGCTATGAATCTCTCGATCTCATCTATTAGTGGACTTAGCTTGATCTTAATATATTTCTTAAACCTATGTTATAAATTCGATAATTCCAGTCAGCATAGCGACGCAGCGAAACCGCTTGGGAAAAAGAAATCTTTATTCTCACGGGAGCGGTTTATTGATTGGGTCATTATGTGACACGGTAGGAGACTATCGTTCTTTCATGTCATCAGCGTGAAATACCTGATTAAATATCACTGATTATGGTCCGTATCTATCTTAAATACGGTCCCTTACGGCCCCTTGGATATAATAAATACTAATTTATTACTATTATATGTATAAATGCTCACCATATCTATGAAATAACTAACGTATCACTACTCCCTAATATGGTACTTTCACTTCCGGAGTGGGCGTGGTCTATAGCCGGACAACACACACACACACTAGCTCCTATTGGAAGTCACTTTGGCGGGAAAAACTGATGTCCAATACATGACTCAGTAATAATCCCCCTCAACCACCAACCCTCTTCATGCACTATACAAGCCCTATTCATATATACATATATATCATGACAGAAGCTCCACCACCACCACCACCTTCCACCATGGGAAAGTGGTGGTATCCTACTATATAACTCTTGTACTTGAAGGAGGAAATCTTTCCTCCTTCCTCCTACACTTTGGTCAACTAAAAAAGTAAGACCATTGTGTCCACCTCCCACTACTCACATTACCCCACAAATCATGTGTGAAGGTCTGTAAAATGTATGGTCACTAACACCATATTCCCTATACGCCACTTGGCGTGACAAACGTACTGTACTTATTTTTTACTTATATATATATATATATATATATATATATATATATATATATATATATATATATATATATACCATCTCTCCATTCAGTTTATCTTATCAATGTGGTAATTTCCAGAAGCGAAAGAAAAAAAGAGAAATTAAGCGTTTTGCTCTTTACGCACTGCATCCAACTGCACCCATTCAATTTTAGGCAATGCGATTAAAATTGATGCATTTTTCATAATTGTGGTATGTTGTATACAACGTTGCATATATCTGCAATGATTTCAACGCAAATATATTCTGGTGTCATTATTATCTCTATCCGTATTTTGTCATGTCCTGCGTCTTTTTCCCTTTTCTTTGATTGTGTAGCTTTTTCCACTTCAGATTTAAAAACCTGACATGCATTTTATAGTGGTTTCTTATTACCTTTCATCATGAAAAAAATTATATGATATATTCTTACCTCTATTTTATCTTTACTTAATGTTAGCATGTTTCCTTTCTTTTGTTTACATAATATCCATTTTCAGTTGTTTTTTTAAGGTCGTCATTCTAATTATTTGGATGCATTCCACGTAAATCGTGATTGCATGCCCTATTAATAAAAAAATCATGCCCTCTTTCACCTTTTTTGCACATTTTTCTGTATTTCAGTAACCATATTAATATTTTCCAAGACACTGTCAGTCAATCAATTATTTTCTGTACTTTTCTTCATATTTTGGGTAAGATTTAGCAATTTTCTTGAATCTTTTTTTTTCTTTACGTTTACCATTTAATTGTAATTGTTGTTTCCTCTGACTTTATTCTTTCTTACCGTTCAATCCCCCATCTTTTACCAGCTTGCAATATTTGTTATTCACTTTATAATATAGTATCTGTAACATATTTTCACTTCAAGCTATTATGTAAAGTTGCACTGTTGGTGAATTAGTCTTATGTTTGAATCTTTTCTTTTCATTTTTTTTTCAATTTCCTTCTTCTTTTAAATTTGATTGTATGATCTACCTCTCTCATTTTTCTCTTTTTCTGTTTGCCTTATCAACCCCCCTCTCTCTCTCTCTCTCTCACTCTCACTCTCTCTCTCTTTAGCTAAGTAGTATTTTCCCCTCTTTATAATTCATAGTCTCTTTCGTCTCTAAATTCCATACATTGTTTTTTCGTTCATAACTTTTTCTCTTATTTGGTTTTCTTTTGTTCGTCCTCAATTTACTGAAAAAAGGTACGGAGGCGTTTTCTACTTTTGTTCGTCTTCATAACATTGATAAAAAAGGAAACGGAAGTGACCAAGAGCAACGATTAGGGTCACATGACGCGTATATTTCCAGTTAACTATCATCGTGTTACATATATATTATCGTGCTGATTTTGCTCCTTTGTTCTTTTTTCATGTCACGTGTAGATATTTGCTTACATAATTAACAAACAATAATATCAGTTCACATATTTTGTTCAAAATGCCGCCTTTGTTGTATCATTATTGTTATTTTAATTATTTCACAAAACTGTCTTCACTTTTGAATTTAACTCTTTCTGATGGCTAATTACTCTCTATATTCAGACTTCCACTTTCATTTGATTTCCACACCCAGTTTTGTAGAGGGTGATATGAAATATATAACAGATAATAAGTAATATTTACTGATAAAAAATAAAAAGGACAAAATGTTTATCTAATGTTGAGTAATTTGGCGAAATCAGTGGCTGAAATGCTTATTTTGCATTTAGTTATTCATTTTTGTCCACTTCCTATACATTCACATAGTGAGTTGTGTTGTCATTTTTTTCTTCTTTGATTCAATGCATCAATTACTGGCAAAATCATTAGAAAACGCAAATTCAATCATTCTCCATGAACATAATTACCCACAACGACACCTATATTTATAGGGGAAAAACAGCTATATCTGACCACTGTTTC
This sequence comes from Megaustenia siamemsis, assembly GCA_032433765.1. NCBI lineage: Eukaryota > Metazoa > Mollusca > Gastropoda > Stylommatophora > Ariophantidae > Megaustenia > Megaustenia siamemsis. The sequence goes on along the minus strand of JAVIAB010000041.1, from coordinate 4,862,024 downwards.
TATCTATATCCTTTATAATCATTGGTACCGTTTTATTATATGTCTCTACGGCCGTTTATCGATTTCATATTATCATATCTAAAACTGTTACTGCAAGCAATTATAACATACACAAATCTCACACACTGTTAAAAAACGCGATGACATATAATATTCTCTCTACATATCCCATGTAGTGAAATGACAATTAATATGCTTCTTGTATGTTTTTGGATCATTCTATCGACCATTTCCGATATAAACATTTGCGGTAGCATTTCTTGTCCTATAAACCTTATGTACTTGGCAAATTTAGCATGACACCATCCTACGCCGCTAAAAATTAAGAAAACCCACATTTCATATTTCCTCTATATACTAAGTGTCCTATATAATCATCTCTGAGCACTTTTCATATTCTTATATTTATCATATATTATCAATAAAAATAAATATAAGAATGTATGAAAAAAACAATTAAATATATATTTCTTATCTGTCTTTTCAGAAAACCTACACCGATTCAGCTACAATTCTCGCCACCATCTTATCTATCAATTTGCGTCGGTTCACTTTCTATTTTTACTGCCCATATAAATCGCAGTGAATCCTATAAAATCTCACACAGTCAATTGAAATCCAGTCAAAATCAGCAAATATTCACCATCTTCGGCTAAAACTCCGGAAAAGATTACAATTCATTAGCATGCAACAAATCGGCTAATTTTGGTTCTTACATTTATTGACCAGTTTGGGTTCACTATTATTATATCTTCTCTGTCTTTTCCACAGATCACTATCCGTTTCTTAAATAACTATTAATCCATTAAAAAAAATAATTACAATACAATTTTTAAAAAAATCAAATTTTCAGGTAAAGGTCAGCTCTTTTATTATTCGTATCTTTTATAGGTAACACTTTACAGCACGAAGCATAACATTTTCCCCATAAACATACTCATGTCGAGTGTGACAGTACACAATAATGTCCCCCTGAATGACGTAAGCACAGGTATCCATTCTTGCCAGTGTTGATATTGGTAAGGAAAAATTAAAAAATAAAAAAAGGTATGTAAGAAGCTTTACGTGACAAGTGGACGACACAGACTAAACAACGTTTCGGCTCAATAGGCCTTCATCAGGAACAAACAATAAAAACACACACACACAAATTAATAACGAAACAACCAAAACAAAAACAATCGAAATGTGTTAAAGAAAACAACAACAAAAAGTAAAAATATCCTGTCAAATCCAAAATAAAATCGTAACCAAGTGCGGCTGTCGTGAACGTCGAAAATCGTGCGAAAAAGTGCGTAAATGTAAACAGAACCAGAGGAGTAAACACAAGGGTCAGTGTGCAAACACAAAGGAGAAAGAATCGAATAGTAGACTAACAGGTGTAAAAAGACGCTAAGAGTGAGATGTCTGAGAGTGGGGTACAGTAAAAATAAATGAGGGGTAAGAAGCACAGAAAAAAAATTTTTATAGAGGAGAAAACTGAAGTGTCTCATAAGGGACTAGAGGAGAAGAACTATAAAAAGCATGGCATAGTAAGTAGACCAAATAACCCAAATATGTGTAGTAGAGAAGGCTATGCAAAAGGGAAGGAGCAAGCAAAAGGAAACTATGCGTATGAGTGTGATACATATTGATATTGGTAAGCTCACACACCTGTTTAATGACATCTTTTGTACAGCCCACATATGTTTTGCCTATCTTTAGCCTTATACCCTTCCTTGTGTTAAGCTCATGATGCAATGGAAACTCGTTATCATGACTTATCTTCAGGTATGCTCGTGCCCTCCAGTTCTTGATCCTGTTATCCATGGTTGTAAATTCGAGAAGATACCTCATTGCTACACAGGGAGTGTCCCTCGCACACCCCAAGATATTGCGCATAGCTTCATTCTGTATTCTCTCCAGCTTCTCAATTTGCTTCTTACTGACTGTCAGAACTGTCAGGACATACTCGATTGGTGCAAGAACTAGTCCCTGGAACAGAAGCGTAAGTAGCCTCTGCTCGATGTTGGCAGCTGCCATGACCTTCAAGACGGCTAATCTTTTTGTCTGATGTTGTTATCACATGGTCGACAAGGTCTCGAAAACACATACTGCGATCAAACTTAACTCCGTGGTACGTCATCACCCTGTCTCTGGTCACCTCATCAGCTCCCATTCGTACCGCCGGTGTTTCCATGTTAACGATATGATTGTTAGGTGCGAACCATGCAACTGATGCTTTATTAAGATTAACCAATGCACCTGATACTCCACACCACGAAGAGGTGCAAACGAGTTGATCTTACATTGTGGAAGATATTTCACTTCTGCTTCTTACCTGTCGATATGCCAGACTATCATCAGCAAAAGTCATAGTTCATAACTTCAATCCAACTGTTGTTTTGTGATCGCTATTGCGCACACGTTAAATAGTACTGGTGACAAAATGGTGAATCTTGTGGCAGCACTGGAATTATGGGTGTTGGCTCGGATGATCAACTTCCATATCTGAGTATCACTTTCCTCTGAAACAGTGCTGCAGCGATCCATCTAATGAGGAAGGGGTGTGCACCGCCAGTTTGAGGAGCATGTGCACATGATTTCAAACGGTACTCTGTTGTATGCATCCTCCAGATCTATAGCAGCAGCACATGTCTCCTCTCGTTTGTGGAAGCCTTCGAAGACTTCATAGGCGAAGACTGCTGCATTGAGCCATGCCGATTTGTTGTATATATAACCTCCGAGTGTTGGTGAGAACTAGCGTTTCTGTTCAAGGTGACATGTGAGGACACAGGCAATTATTTTCTTCAGTAGCGTACCCGCGGTGGTCTGCATCGTGATGATTCTGTTGACACGGATCTGACAATGGTCCTTGTTTGGCTTCGGTAGCGGTAGTAAGTAGCTGTGTAGCCACACCTCCTTAATCTGGTCACTCTGAATACTAGCATTAAACTCTTTGGCCAATTTGTTTGCAAATCGTTGTCAGCTAAATTGCATATGTTGTCGTATCAAACACCATTCGGACCAGGAGCAGTGTTGTGTGATCTTCTTCCAGAACTACATCCTCATACAATTCTGAAAGGGACCCTCGTATCCTCATTCATACAGCCGCATTTACTTCGTCAGTTTGCTCAATGTAGCGGGCAAGCAGGGCCGCCCCGTTGCTCTCGTCAGATCTTTGTAATATCTGACCTGTTATTTTGAAGTCTGGCATGACTCTGTGCCGTGTTGTGCCATACTCTGATGAAGGCGCCAGAATGTAGCTAGTTAATCTTGCTAAACCAGAGCATTCTCTAGGTCTTCCCCCCGGCTTGTTGATTAAGACGTTAACGCACTATTTTCCTCTAGCATTAACGTCTCCACAGACAATGACGTTCTCTTTCACGAATGCGAAATCATTGTATCGGCGCCGCACATTAGCTTATCAATGATGGAATGCTGTTGATGTATAGATGCACAAATCCAATATGTAACGCGCACACACTTTAGGGTTAGCCTCTTTCACAACTCGACAATTTCATTCCACCTCTTTTATCTTTTCTAGATTTCCCCCTTCGTTGTAGTCTTTGGGCCTTCATCTGAATACTTACTGTCGTCATGATTGATATGGTCGCTGAACGTCGATGCTGTGGATGGTCTAGACTCACATGCACTCACTCAGTTGCACGGTCCAGAACCCGTTTCCACGTTATAGACTGGTCGACTGCTACATTACATTACTCAAGCTATCTTATGTACTTTTCTTCGTTTTGTTTCGAATGAATGAATTGTCCTCACTGCTGTTTGCGAGATTGTTCGTAATTCATAACCATATTTTGCTATCTGGAAGCTAATTATCGGGAAAATAATTTTAATTTTAATTCATTGCTGGTGTTGTGCCAAATGTTCTTCATGGCGTTTAATGTTGGTGTTGTTATTTCTAATCCTCATTTTTCTTATTCTGGCAGACTACAGATCATAGATTTTCACATTGTTTGTTACAATTTCAAATTTTTCGCCGTTGATAATTAGTTTGGGTTGGATTTTGTTTAGTCAGTCAGCACGATCTTATTTTTCTGTATGTTTAGATGAAGGCTGTGAAGACACTGCTTTTTATACACTCATTTGTCTCTTTTATGATAGGTAGATGATGAATATTGATGGGTAATGTGCTCACGAGAGATGGGTACTCTACATTATTTGGGTACTCTATATATGCACCTGCTACCCCATTCTTTACTGCATTCTGTGCTGATCCATCTGTGTACACACGGATCCATAGGTCTTGTGGGTATTCTTCATCCAGGAAACTGAGAGTTATTGTTTTTCGCTGTAAACTATTCTGTTCCTCTTTGTCAACTATTCTTTTAACTTCTGTCCGTATTTGAACTGATAATCCTGATTCATCTGTCCAGGGAGTCTGTTCTGGTATGGGCTGTGGGGGGTTAACAACTCTTGGCATGTCTGGTGTTTGTCTACTAATACGCTTGGCTTGGTGGATAAAACTGCTTCCCTTAAGTCGTCCCAATGCAAGATTTTGGAATCGGTCCTTCATTGGATGTCTCGGCATGCATACACATTTTTCTGCTTGTATCATCACCTTTGTGTCTCTCCGTTCTCTCAGTGCTGGTATCCTCCACAATTTCTCCATCTCCAATATTGGTGTTAATTTCATTGCTCATGTGATGACCCTAAGTGACTGGTTTTGTACTGTATCCAGTTCTTGCAATGTTGTGGTTGATGCTGAGCACCATGCGGATGATCCATATTCTAAATGTAGGCGTATACTCTGTTGGTAAACTTTACTGAGTATTTTCCCACTCACACCCCGTGTGGTTCCACACAACTTTCTTAGAATAGCCAATTTCCTCCTTGCTTTTTGGGTTGCCTTATTTATCTGCTGTTTCCAAGATAGTGTGTTATCAAACGTAACTCCGAGATATGTAGGTTGTATGTCTTCTTTCACAGGCTCATTGTTTATGTAGATGGCGCCTGCTTTTTGTTTTGGGGAGAGTGTGAAAAGTGTAGTACTGCATTTGTCTGTATTGATGCTGATACACTATCTATTTGTCCATGAATTCAGTGCATTCATAGCTCTTTGTAGCAATTTGGAGGCCACTGTTGCATACTCCTCTGTGCACCACATTACTAAGTCATCTGCATACATTGCAACTTTGATGCCAAGTGGTAGTTCAGTAACTAGGTCATTGATGTAGGTCAAAACAAGTTTGAGAGATAGTACCCCATCCCTGTGGAACGCCCTGGCGCAATAAGACCTTTTTACTCTTAAGACCACCCAGTTGCACTCTGGCTCTCCTGTTATGCAGGTATGCTTTGACCCATTTGTACATCCTGCTGTTTACTCCATAATTTCTCAGTTTCTTCAAAAGCCCTTCCTTCCATACCTTATCAAATGCTTTCTTTAGGTCTATCCATGCTGCTAGTACCAGTTTCTTCTCTTGAAACGCATCTTCAATTTCCTGGGAAAGATAGGTTGTCTGATCTTCGGTAGAGTAACACTGTCTAAAGCCTGCTTGTTGTGGGACAAGGAGATTTTCACTTTCCAGGTACCACTGCAGTCTGAGATTGATTATACGTTCCATTGTTTTACACAAACAGCTTGTAAGGCTGATTGATAGCTGGATGTCGTTGAACCATCTTTTCCTGGCTTTAGTAATGGTATCATAATTGCTTCTCTCCATGCCTGTGGCACTCTACCTGTGATCCAGCAAATGTTGTAGATCTGCAGTAATTTTGCTTTAGCTGCAGTTCCCAAGTTCTTAATCATTTCATTGGACACTCCATCACTGCCTGGTGACTTTTTCATTTTTAATTTGGATATTGCCAGCTGTAGCTCTCTTTGTGTAATGGGTATTTCCATGACTTCATGTGTGGTCTCTTCTTGTCTTGTATTTTGTTGTTTTAAACGGGTCTCTTGTCGTTTCTCTAGGCTAATTTCAATATTATTGTCATTTGCAAAGGAGTCTGCAAAGTAATTTGCTGCATGTTTACCTGTTAGAATGTTTCTATCCTTCTTCAGTGTAATTTTGGTGTTCCTTTCTGTACCCTCATCATTCAGCTGTTTTACAAGCTTCCACACTTTTCTTGTGTCTCGTTCAAGATTCAAGGACTCTATTTTCTCTTTCCAGCTTCTCCGTCTGGCTTGTAGTTTATCCCGTTGAAATTTGGCTTTAGCATGCTGGTAGTTATTGTGGTGTTCTTGGCAAGGGTTATTTTCTGCTTGCTTTCGAGATGTTTCCATGTCATTGTGCGATTGCTCTAGTTCACTACTCCAGTATGGTTTGTAGTGTTTCCGTGCCCCTCTAGGCATTTGTTTCACTGGCAGCTTGTATTATTAGTCTACTGAATTCATCAACTATTTTGTTGATGTCTCTATCTGTATTTATATCTTTAGTTAGTACCCTGGTGTAGTGTTGATACATTTTCCAGTCTGCCTTTTTGTAATTCCATCTGGAGAGAGTGCTGCTCTCCCTGGCGGCCTCATTTTGCACCACTACAAAGATAGGTCTGTGGTCGCTGCCTCCAAGTTGTTTCCCCACAATACGTGTGATATTTCAATCCAGGTCTGGTGTAGATGTGGTATGTCATGATCTGGAATAGAATGTTGGTGGATCTGTTGTCTGGTTTAATAGTATAAGCCCATTGTCATCCTGCCAATTTTCAAGCTCTTCACCGCTCATGTCCATATGTTCATAGCCCCAGCTCTGTGAATGGCTGTTAAAGTCTCCACATACAATTATTCTTTCTTTTAATGTAAATGTGTCTAGTGCTAGTGGGCGGTCACTCGGACAGTAGTAGTTAAGTAGATGGAAGTCTGTATTTCCTGTCCTGAGGTGCAGTATTTGATATTCCGCCCCATCCATATACACTTCAATCTGACATGCATTAATGTTGTTCCTTACAAGTGCCAGTATTCCGCCCTTTTGTCTGTTTTTTTCTGTCAGATCGGTAGCACTGGTATCCCCTAATCTTCAGGTCTATGTCGTTGTTTAGATGGGTTTCCTGCAAACAGCATATGCTTATTTGTTCTTCATGCAGGATATTTTCTAATTCTATATTTTTACTGTACCCATCTCTTTTGCTGTTGATGCCTTCAGCATTCCAGTGCATTATTTTGAGTGGTCTTATTTTGGATTGGCCAGTAGCTCTATTTTCTCGCTCCCTGACTCCACAGAGCAGCTGAGAAGGACATCCAGTAATAGAGGTTGGGCCCTTACGAGGCTGAGAGCCCGGCGCTGCACCTGCCTGAGTGTCCATCACAGGGCGAGTGCCATATTGATTTGCGGTTATAGACATACTTCCCATTGGCGTGAGTGTGTGGTATCCTGATTGTTGTGCGCCTTTTGGCTGGTTGCCTCCGACTTCAGCACTTGAACTTGCTAGAGCAGACTGTGGTCTTGCTCGGTTGTAGGAAGGCCTGGCCAGTCTTAGTTTTCAGTCCCTGGTGACTGTTAAGCCCCATCCCCACGACAAGGAGCTGGCCTTGATGAGGTCAGGCTCTAATGATTGTGAAGATCATCGCACTATTAAACTCATGAGCCACATGGCGAAAATATTACTAAGAATCATCATGAGACTGTAAGGAACAAAGGAAAACCAGAAATAAGTGAAGAACAATATGGATTTGTACAAGGAAAGGGCACATGCAATGCAATATACATTTTAAGAAGATTGATAGAAAGAGCTATAGAGGTAAAGAAAGATCTATATATGTGCTTTATAGACTACACAAAAGCATTTCTTGTGAAGTCCATATTTGTGAAAGCGACTTTTCCCTGTCTTGATATGCAGTCTACGTCAACATATTGAGTGCAGTTCCAAGGTCATCGTGTAATTGTTTGACTCCAATATTTACATGTTACAACTCAAAATTATGGACTGATTTGCCAAGCCAATCGCAGTTTTCATTTTAGAGATTGTGCATCATCTTTTCGTTGTTAGCCTCATGTATTAGAGTAATTGGGATTTTATGGGTGCAGCCATTGTGTGGGTGCTACGTCATCACAATGTCTGATTGCATATCCCTAAAACGGCCGTACCCTAATAGTAAAAGGTGGAATGAAGTTCATACATAACTTTGCAGCACTCGGGTGGCTCCAGGAGGTTCAAATTAGTCAGGAAGGGTTTATAATTTCATAAATTCACATTGCAGGGAGATCTTACAGTCTGTTGTTTTATGTGCCACGGAGATAATCCGACGAATAAATGTTTTTTCATATGTTCATATTTGAAGTCTAAATGATGTCCTAACATCATCAAGTGATATACATTTTATATAAAATGACGATCATTATTTTCAGGACGTGAACTTCCGGCCAATATTGTGGATAGGCGGCAGGAACCGTTAAATGCTATGTCTGAAAGGTGTTCCTTGTCGTACTTTCCTTATATCCCACGACCGGTTTGTAGAAGAAGCTACTGAGTTAAGTGATCTTTTACACTGAGAACTGTACGTTTCATCTGTTTTGATCGTGTTTCAATATTCTGATTGTTTACGATGAATGATGATATTGTATGATGGAGAACAGGTGGCTGTGTTCACTTCCTGTGCAGTTTTGCCTTATGTTTTTTTGGCGTGTGCTGAGACTGATATGAAGGGGACTACAACTACCTTTCTTTGTTTGGGAGATGAGATAGTAATTCGGATGATTACACTGGCACGGACGGTTGCGCAATTATGGATTTTAATTCGTTTTCAGAGATACAGGAACCTTCCATAACCATAACAAAAGCACTTGACAAAGTAACGCATGTGGAAATAATCAATATGCTGGAGAAATTAAACATTGATGGCAAAGATCTGCGAATCATAAAAAAAAAACATGTACAGGCAACAAACAGCAGTATTTGTTTTCACTTTACATCGAACATATTATAAGATCAAAAGTATACAAAAAAGGAATTGAAGTCAACAGTTACAACATAAATAATGTGCGATATTCGGATGACATTGTTTTAATAACAGAGAACGAACAACAAGAAATTATAGATATAATAGTTAAAGAAGGCAACAACAAAAATATATGTCTGAATAGTAAGAAAACAAAATTAATGGTCACATCGAAGAAATAATCATCACCATCATACATCATAAAAATAAACAAGACAAATCTGAAACAAGTGCAACGTGTCACATACATGGGCACAGTAATAACATCAGATGGAAGATGCACCACATAAATAAAAAGCAGATTAGATCAGGCCAAAAAAGCATTTCAGAAAATGAAAAAAATATTTTATGCAAACAATCTATGTCAAAGAAATGTGAACGAGAGTTCACAGGCCCTATATAGAACCACTTCTGACCTATGGAAGCGAATCAGTGACAGTAGATAAACAAATGAAAAGACGTTGATGCCACATATATGGGATTTCTCAGAAGAATGTTGAATGTTCCATGGGCAGCAACAAATTGCGATGATGAAGTTCTCACAGTGGTCAACGCAAAAAAAGGGAACACCTAAAAAACATCAGAAAGAAACAAACAACTTTTTTGTGGGAGCATCATGAGAAGAGGAAAGTTGGAATACTTGGTTACAACTGGTAAAATAAAAGGAAAGAGAGATCGCTGGCGACAAAGATAGAAAATACTGGATAGCTTTGTGTCATGGCATGGAAAACAATAAACAACAGAACTGATACGATGCACTGTAGATATAAGATTCTGGAAGGACATGATCGCCTACGCCAACCGGCATGGTACATGATGATAACCTTTGTGGTATACTCAATATAGCGCAATATAAAATGTCAACATTAGACCTTGTTTAGATGTTCACTTACTTGGATTATCGACATGTAAACGTAACCATTTAATAACGTGGGGATCCGTCCAGGATAGAGTTACGTTATTGGTCATGCTGTCAAGACAGGTTTTGTCATCGCCATCAGTTATGGTTAGCAGCGCTTTGTCTCCATTATCATCAATGTCCCAAGTGGCTAGGTCAGCTGTAGAAGTGAAACCGCGAGATTGTATACATTGTGTGTATGTGTGCAATTATATGTGTGCAGTTGTGTATGGACTATACATGCAAGCTAGCCAACCCATCAGAGACAGAGGAGATCAACGAGCTTTTATTTGCAGACGATAAAGCACTAATACATGAAACAAAATAAGACCTATAAGAACACTTAACCAAACTCAACAGCTCAGGCACAAAATTCAACATTGAAAATCAGCATCAACAAAAACGAAGTAATGAATGTCGGCAAAAATGAGGAGAACATTTATATAGAACAACTATAGAAGGCAGGCAACTAAAACAAGTAGAGGAATTCTAGTAGCTAGGAAGCCTAATGACAAACGATAATTCACAAACAGCAGAGATATAATGAAGATGCAACAAAGCGTGTTAAATCATTGGACAGCTATCACAACTATTGCCCAACAAGGAAAGAACTCTGGAGGCAAAACGTGGCACTATACAATACAATCTTCATCCCAACGTTGTGCTACCAATGCCAGACCTGGACCCTAGATGCAAGAACAACAAGAAGTAATAACCTGTACAGAAATTAAATGTGTTAGACGAATGACAGAAAACAGCATGAGAGATAAGATAAGAAATGAACTGGGAAAAAAGCTAGGCCCCCGCCATAGAATATATAAGGAAACAACAGATAAGATATTGGTTTGGCCAGTGACAAGGCAGAAAGAACAAAACACAACACAACGAGCACAAATGTTGTGATAACACCAGACCCAAAGTTCGACCACGAAAAAGATGGATTGATGGAATATTAGAAGCACTAGGAAACATAACAGCAGCAGAAGCGAACAGAAGAGCAAAAGACCGTAAATTTTATTTAATGTTATCTGTTTATTAATATACTCGTGTATACGATACAACGTGCTTCCTCTTCTACTTTCTCTTTCCTTCCTCATTTGCCTTTCAGCGTCGAGATATAATTTCCGCTGCTCTTGTTATGTTCCTTAGTGCTTCTAATACTTCATCGATCCACCATATTCGTGGTCGACCCTTGAGTCAGGTATTCTCGAAATGTTGAATAAGGGCCGTGTTTTGTTTTGATTACTCTGCCTTATCACGCGGCCAAACTGTTTTATCTGCTGTGTCTTTATATATTATATGGCGGGGGCTGTTCTTAGCTTTTTTTAATAAGTGCTACATTTCAGATCTTATCTCACAGACTGTTTCCTATCATTCGTCTGACGCATTTCATCTCAGTAGAAGTTATTTTCCTTATTGTTCTTTCATCTATGGTCCAGGACTGGCACTGGCAGGACAACGTTGGATTACGATTGTATTATATAGTGCCCGTTTTGCCTTTTGAGTTTTTTCCTTGTTGGACAATAGTGATGATAACTGTCCAATTATTTGACAAGATTTGATGCATCTAGTGTCTATCTCTGCTGTTTGAGAATTATTGTTTTTTTCACTAAACTCCCTAGGTATGTGAATTCCTCTACTTGTTTTTGTTGTTTGCCGTCTATAGTTATGTTGATGTTATGTTTTTTTTTACGACATTCATGACATTTGTTTTGCTGATGTTGATTTTCAAATTGGCCTGTGCTGTTGGTTCTATTTAAGTGTTCTTGTAGGTCGTCCATTTTTCATGTATTAGTGTCTGATCGTCTGCAAAAAAAAAAAAGATCATTGCTCTCCTCTGCATCTGATGGGTTGGCTAACTTGCATATACAGTCCATGTATGTAATAAACAGTAGGAGGGATAGTACGCACCCCTGTCTTACACCTGATCAAACTTCGAAGTGATCCGTGTAACCTGATGCTGTCCTGACTATGCAGCTGCTGTTGATGTAGAGACTTTTAATTAGGTTAGGTTAGATGTTGGCTTACTCCATATGTTGTTAGTATCTCCCATAGTTATCTGCTTTCTCGGTCGAATACGTTTTACAGATCAATGAAAGCTATGTACACATCGTGATTGTGTTCGATCGTTTTTTTTTTCTGCAAGCAGCTTTAAAGTGAATTGTTCGTCATTATATCCTCTGTTCTTCCGGTACCCCATTTGAGAGTGGTTTAACTGTAATTCTATGATACAACGTGCGGAATCTGTAATTTAAGTCTTCATTTGAATATCACATTGCATATATGCTTTATGTTTACGCTTAAGATTAAATGTCCCTAAAGATGAGGAAAGTTTGGAACGACATTATCTACAAAATAAGCGTTGCAAAGACATAAAACGCATGCAAGTGTAATAAATGAACTTTGTCGCTGTCTATCTAATAAAAAAAGGTGTTAATACATTTAATTTATTATTACAGAGTACAGGAGGTCAAAAAGAAGCAAATCATGGACGGGTCAGAAAGTAGCTATTGTTCTGTAGGCGTGTTTGATCGTGAACTTGGTACCCGGGGAACAATGAATACGAGTGGCTTTAAAGTGACATGCGTCATTTCCGGTAGTCATCATATTGGTTAGAGAATGTTGACAACAAAACCCATTGACTGTTGAGATAGAAAAGCCGGATTTCATTTTCTGGAACTCTTCTAAGACTTTTACACAGATGGGACTGTTTTTCTGCATGTATGGGAATCGTGGTGTGTCGGGGCTCGTGTATAAGGTAGAACTGTAAAGGAAGGCAGCTGTGTTTTCGATTTGACCATAAATATTGTGGCAATGGAAATATGGCTGTCATTAAAACATTGATATGGCTGGAGACACATATGTATAGAAATGTGTGTTTTCTCAGTGACTCAATGATCAGACGTAGAAAGATCGCAACTTTCTAGGCATGACATCAGTGGTTAGAGTCTCTGGATGGACTAAATTAACGTTATACTGTTTTACTTTTACACTAGGGCATGCTAAATGTAATGTGCGTATTGACAAGCTTGTCAGCTTGGCTGTTGTTGGGAACAAAAGAGCAATGGAACTCAGCCATATTATGAATGCCCTCAGGGACGCTAAGCATAAAAGAGATTAAAATAATTCCTCATGAACTGACTACACCAAAATACATTCACAAAATTGGATTTACCAGACTGAACGCTACGCAGGAAGACCAAACAAAGACTTGTAAACTAACACATCATCAGGGTCAACTTCTTGTTGAGGGATATAATAAGATGTGATCTGAGTCCCTATGAACTTATCCAACAAACAATGAGGATGACCTATCGACTAAACTTAATTCAGTTTTACCGTTTACAAATATTGTATCAATGATAGTGTTAGTGACGTCAATATCTAATATGCATGTTCTCGACATTAGATTGGAAAATGTGTTTTAATTTCCAGAGCGTGGATATAGAAACAAATGCATAATTTACTGTGAAGAATGAAATGGTTTTAGTTTTATTTTGATTTTAAGTTTTGGTTTATGTAAGTTAGACGACACCAACGCATTGGGATAAAGTAAAGTATCAATTTATAGATAAAGAAAAAAATTAATCAATGTTTAAACAGCAAACTAAGTGTTTCGATGGGCATGATAAGAAAAGTGAAGGCGGGCTCTGTATGCAGGCAATGGTAGAGTGATTGCAAAAGTAAAACATACGTAGATTCAAATTTGGTTACATGCCTGAATATGCGGGAGTACGGGGACATGAAAGAGCGGAATGGTTGGCTAGCTGCGCTGAGCAGCAGATGGTCAACCAGTGGATCAGGCGAACGTCATCAAAAGATCTTCTGAGATGCGGGAATGGTACAAGACTTCGCGAAACATCAACTCATGTCACTCCCTCTGATGAAGTAAAGATGAAGGTATAGTACGAGACTTGATTAGACGTCTTTACACGCGAGATTTCACCCATTTGTGCTCGGCCGCCTATCCAGAAGTGTCCGGAGACTTCTGGATAATGTCGCTTCACGAATCAAAACTTACGATGCAAGGAGACATTCCTCACCTTCCCAGATTAATACCATGGTACCCATTTTTGCAAAGGGCTGGGTCTACCGTGGGGGTATTTTTTTTTCCAACAACGAATACAATTCTAGCTGCTTTCAGCGGGATCGAACACCGGTTGTCCGAACGTCGGTATCCCAATCGGGTGATTTTCCTAACTAGGCTACCGAATGAAATAGACGGAAAATAACATAGGTACAGCCAGAAATGAGAAATTTAAATAAATTAGTGCATAAATACACCACTTATCACGTTTCGTTTCCTGTCTATTTTAATGGTAGTAATTGCGAGAAATGGTAAATATTGAGGTGCCAGGGTTTTGGTTTTAGACCTCTTGTTTCAATATATCTAATTTGCAAATCTGCTTTTAGTAGAGAAACAACAGAGTATAGACGGCCAGACGACGGGGGTTGAACGTGATAGGCAAAAAGTTTTGATGAGCAAGAGAAAGGGTAGGATAAACAACAAGCAGGTATTAAAGTAGTGAGTGGGTTTTAAAGTCACAAGGGTGAGAGCTAAGTGTAAAGTTAGGGAGACAAGCCGAGCCTATGAAGTCAAAGTTCAAGTGATTAATTCAAAGAGTGGATGATTCTATATTGTGCCGCGATCTTTGAAGACAAGTGTAATATGCCTTTACTCGTGTTATCTTACGACAAGATTCAGCAATAAATGTCTTGTGGTACATTGACAAAGCGTTTAGTTGGTGAATAGCGAAATTAGAATGAAAAACAAGACTTAAGTTTTCGGATAAACTAATTGAGGCATGCCTTTAGTGGAAATGGCCAAGATACATTTTAGGGCGTGTTAGTAATATATTAATAAGATTTATCATCACGAACCACAATGAAACACAATATTATGAGTTCTAAAACTAAAATAATTAGAAAAAAAATAGTAAAGGTCAGCTGAAAGTCTCGACTAGAGTCCAGTCACCAAGAATCAGAAAAGCAATAATGTCTTGAAGAGCTAAGCCACAGATGTTCCTGGTGTTTATTCGAAGCTGGTAACCGTTTCAGTAAAGATCATATCGTCTGTTATTACAGACCAGAGTTAAAGTCTTCAGGTCTTATCAACTCATCTCAAGGTATACACCAAGGGCACCTGTAAAATAAACTGGGCATTCAGAAGACTTTATTTATCCTCGTGTATTATCCTTCAGTTGTAAGTAGCCTTATTGTCGTTAATACAACGTGTAATAAATCGAATTAATTAACTGTGTATTGCATACACTTGAAATAATAAAATCAGATTGGCTACCAATTTTCGGAAAAAAACTCATATACTCATTTCTGTAAAAAAAAAATATCACGATATCAATCAATGTATAATTCTACAAATTCAATTTACTGTTTAAAGTGTCTCCTCTTGGATATCAACAAACACTTTCTAAGTGTCTTTGAACTATCTAGTCTCCTTTTTTCTCTTATTGGAGAAAAATATCATGGGCGGTAGACAAACAAAATAAGAAGAGTATTAGAGGGCACAGTGATGGGATTAATCAGAAGAAACTTGAGGTTTCGCTGGAAGGTAAATACAAAAAATGGGGGAAATTCTTTCGAAAGACAATAAGAGAGTTCATAAAAATATCAGAAAGAAACAGTCTACATTTGTCACATCATGAGAAGAGTAATTTTGTAACACTTTGTTACAACTTGCAAAATGCAGCGAAAGAGGGATCGGATCGCTGACGACAAATAAAAATATACCTTATAGCTTTGAGTCCGGATATAATCAACAACAGAACCAATACGATGAACAAGGGCAGAATTTTATGGGAGAACAAATTACATCAGCCGGTATGACATACGATGAAAATAATGCTTAACAAAGACATCTCTTCTTATAATATATAAAAGTGTTGTTTCTGGTATCATATTCTTTGAAGACAGGCACATCTAATATTATTAAATATTTCTTAGATGTGTGTGTGTATTTGGATCAAATATTTATTTTTGGTAACGCATTCTAGAACTTACCATATTGACAAGCTAGTCCAAACCATCCTCTCTGACACTTAGCCTTCCCAACACATTCTCCAGTGATGACATCACAAGTGCCGTCCGTGCAGTGACACTTGAACTGACAGTCTAAGCCAAACCATTCTCTCGGACACCCTGAATAGCACAAATTATTCGTCTCATGTTAGACTCGGTTACAAGACTTTAGGCTGTTGATGTTTACCATTGAGTGCCAGAGTAAGATCCGTAGAGGCCCAAATGATCGTCATCGGAGGGCTAGCAATCTCCAATGATCTCCAAGTATAATTTTAACTTTACGAACCAACAATTTCAACATTTCAATTTCATGACAGAAAATAAATAGCTCGTTTTTGTGTGTTTGTATCTTGATGCAGCGAGGTATCGTCATTGCGGATGAGGCATTCCCCTATCATCGCTACCGATCTTTACAACGAGCTGCACAATGTATGCACACCGATCGTTCTTGTGATTTCCGTGAGTTATTCGTTTCTTTCCGCTGAATGAGCATAGCAAGGTCATGGATGTTGAAATGTGTTCTGCTGCTATAGATCTTGCATCTAGAACATTATCTGAGGCGACCACTTCTTGTCTCCTATAAGAGGAGAACGTCAACGTTATATGGTAAGCGTTTAAATAATGGACACTGAGGGCACTTTGATAGTTCTAGTACCCTCTGTTTTTGCAGGAAAAGCGTTAGGTCCGTACAATACACATGCGCAAACATCCAGCTGAATGGCCATGAGGGTGAATGCGACCAGCAGCTATTATTTCTCTTATACGAGCCACAACCTCAGCCTCTTCCTATTTTGAAAAAAAAACAGTGGTAATGACCTAGCCCTCACTCTCGGGTCCAGCAGCACAAAAGAAATCAAACCAGATTATGACGTCAGAAGACTCCCTTGGTGAGCACAGCTACACCTCCAGAAACTTGTTCCTGCTAAAGCTCACACAAAACAACACATATCTAACCTCTGAAATATACTCGAACTACTGCCCAACAGAGTGAACCTAGAATGGTGTCATCAACCGTAAATAAACTGAAATATATAATACTTTTAACCATCGCTAACCATTTAACAAGTTTTCTCTTTGAATGGTTTGTTAACCTGCAGCGATCGCGATCATGAGGCATCTATACATTCTTAGCGCTGTTATAACATTTGGTAATGTTGATCGCGCCATACAAAACAAAGTTAGTGTGATTGCGATGCCGGCACTGTTTCATTTCAGAGGAAGAGGTATGTTTACAGCACTCGGAAAAAATGACAAATTATTAACAACAGAAAAAATATGGACCAAAGCAGGATCCAACCCGTACTCAGTGGTACAGCGCCTTGCCACGAAAAGCCAAACACTAGAGAACACTGTCACTCAGCTAACTAAAAAATTAGCTATCGTAAATAATATCTTTTCGCGCAGGTTTTCACATGACTATAGCATAAGGCTGCGATCACAGCTCGGATATACATAATGTATCTGTATTTTTTCCTGTTAAGACAAGTATCTCCCGGATAGGGTAGGGCTGAATACTTGTGTTGCAGACAAACATTTAGGACGAAACAGCACGAATAGTAGTTTCCAGTGTTTAGACTGGAGAAAAATAAAAATAAATGAATATTATTAAAGAGGGAAAATTCCGAGCCGATAATCAGCGAATCAATTCTCTTCCTCTGAATTGACTCGCCTCGTAAGTTTCACTCTATAATAATGTTCATGTATTATTATTTGTCTCCAGTCTAAACCACTGGAAACTACTAATCGTGCTGTTTCGTCCTAAATGTGTGTTTGTAACGCAAGTATTCAGCCCTACCCTATCCGGGGGAAATCATCATCATCATGTGCCTTACCGGTTGGCGTAAGTGATCATGTCCCTCCACAATCTTCTATCTACAGTGCATCGTATAAGTTTTGTTGTTGACTGTTTTCAATGTCATGACACCAAGCTATCCAGTATTTTCTCTCTTTGTCGTCCGCGATCTCTCTTTCCTTTTATTTTGCCAGCTGTAACCAAGAATCCTAACTTTCCTCTTCTCATGATGTGCCCGAAAAACGTTGATTGCCTCTTTTCTGATGTTTTTTAAGAGCTCCCTTTTTGTGTTGGCCTCTTTGAGAACTTCCTCATTGGTCTTTTTAGCTGTCCAGGAAGCTTTCAACATTCTTCTGAGAAATTCCATCTCTGTGGCCTCCAATCGTCTTTTCATTTGTTTGTCTACTGTCCATGATTCGCTTCCATAGGTCAGAATTGTTCTATATAGCACCGATGAACTCTCTTTCTCATTTTTGTTGACATAGATTATCCGGGGGAACACCTGCGCCAAAGACATTGTCTCCGAAGCTAATTTGTTTAAGTTAGCTGAGTGGGAGTGTTCCCTAGCGTTTGACTTTTCGTGGCAAGGCGCTGTGCCACTGAGTACGTGTTCGATCTTGCTTTGGTCGATATTTTTATCTGTTGTCGATTATTTGTCATTTTTTCCCAGTGCTGTAAACATACCTCTTCCTCTGAATTCATTCGCTGAATATCGCCTCGGAAGTTTTCCTCTATAATAATATTCAATTATTATCATTTGTCTCCACTAAAAAACTTCTAAAGATATCTTGTCTGGCCCCAAACCAGGACAATGCGGGTTTGAATCTCAGTAAGGTATAACGTTGTTTTTTTTTCATAATCGGGACGGGGGGTGTAGTTAAAACTCAGACACACAAATCTTGTGGCAACTGCAGTGGTCCAGCGGCATGTATTTTCTAGTCCTATAAGTTCCATCGGCAGACCCTATGGGAAAATGTCGCAATGGGAAAATATCGCAAAGTTTCGTTGTTTTTCAGACAAAAAAACACCTCAGATTGTACAGCTTCGTTAATCAGCCAGAATACACCGCAGGCTTTGCAGCATTGTATGGCGTATGTTTAGACAGAAAAAAAGGGGATAAAATACTTTAGTGATGGTATTCTAAAGAAATGGAAGGTTAAGAAAATTATTTCCTTTTTGGGATAAAGAGATTTTAAAGCAGCTTCATTGTTTTGGCAGGACTAAGTAAAAGACTTAATGGAAAGGGGTCAAAGTTTTAACTGTTTTCCATGATATTATGAACATTTGTGAGTGCGACTCCTAATCTCTAGACGAAAGCACATTTATTGTTAAACTAACATTAGCCATTTTATCACAATAAACTTTGTGTTTGAAATTCACAAACAACTTCTCAAACTACATCTGGAAATAGACCAGCAAAAATGTATTGACATATTTAACGTAATGGATAATGCAGTTGTTGAGCTTCAAGCTAAAGTAACGGTTCATTATACAACTGGATTAATTTGACTTGTTAATGATAAAGCAATCAATTGCTTGTTCTTAATCTACCATTACATTATCAACCAAAAGAAGCATTCTGGAAAAATGCTAGAAATAAATGACACTATGACAAGAGATATGAATAATGTAATTCTAAAGTTGAACAATAAAGCTCATAGACATTTAAAATGTATGGCATTCTTTGAAACTCTCAATGCTAAATATGGTGAAATGTCATGATATTGTGAAGTGCGATGAGTGTTTGTCTGCAGCACATTTTAGAGGAACACAAAATAGACAATAAACTGTGTCATGTGCTTCAATACGGCAGTTTGTCGTGCCTGTGACCTGGTGGGTAATTTTTGAATTAATTATGTTTTCTATGGAGACTCCAGTGAATAGTTTTTGTTACTGTGAGTTACTTTATTGTGACGACAATTAAGAAAGCTTGGATGTGATTTTCTTTCAATATCACATCAATGTCTTAGTATCTGTTGTCGCTGGGCCTCTAAAAGCGTGGGGCTTGTGGGGGGAGGGGGTGGGGAGTTACCTATAGCAATGTTATTAATATTGTCACTTTAGTATATTTACTATGGTTTTTATTTCAAGGTCATTATTATATTGTTGAAATGTTATTTTAAGATGTTTGTATGTAAGTAGAATAAGAACATAAAAAGAGAAATAATTATGTGGAGTCCGTGTTTGAATTGGGTGTATGCAGGAATGTGTATTTCTTGAGTCTGGGTTATAGATTGATGTGTAGGAATGTGTATTTGTTAAGACTGCGTTATAGATTGATGTGTAGGAATGCGTATTTGTTAAGACTGCGTTATAGATTGATGTGTAGGATTGTGTATTTGTTAAGACTGCATTATAGATTGATGTGTAGGATTGTGTATTTGTTAAGACTGCATTATAGATTGATGTGTAGAATGTAAGGATGAATTGCGTTTGAGGTCTACGTTAATAGTTAATGTGAGGTCTCAGCTAATGAAATGTGTTTTACTATATATCATTATCATCAACCTCATCAAGTATCGTGCCTGCTGACGTAGGTGAACATGTCTCTCCACAACATTCGATCTCGATAGTTATTTATCATTTCCATTGTTGACCTTCTGCCTAGCCAATCTCTTTAGCTGTCTGGAGTCTCTTCTCTTTGCTTCCCTCTATTTCTTCGTCCCACGATTTTTCCAGTTGTTACATTATATTCCAACTCTTCCCTTCTCATCACATGCCCAAAAATTGATGATTGTGTCTTGCTAATATTGGAAATTAGCTTTCTGTTTGTTCAATGTTGTTATTATCATTCACCCCTAGCTAATGTCTTAGTTAACTTGGATACTTCAGTTAGTCGGAAAGTTGTTTTTGTTTTGTTTGTCTGACAGATTTGTTACTCATGTTCACACATAATACATCCAATGACAGGATGCACAGAATACATTTTACCTACTTCTCTGTTGACATCCTTCTCCAATGAAAGCATCAGGACAGCCAGAAATGCAATCACCGGTATTAACAAAGCACTGCTCATCTGTTTTTGCACAGTGACATTCCAATTCACACTGTCGACCAAATCTGCCAGGCGAACATAACGAGTCTGTGGATATAAGGTAATGGTGGGGTTAGAAACACAAACTCCAGCATGTTCATTATAATTGTCTTCTAATAACGTTGGCAATCAGTTAAATGTATTATTAATAAATGTTAGATTCAGTCTTAAAATAATGAAAGTGTGTTACAAATAGAAATATTATTACAAATTAATTGTTAGTTTTAGTCCCGTGACAAAACATTAAAACACGACAACTATTCAAAATATCAGGTTCTTATAGGCTATAAGTATTTAATGAATATGCACTTTCATTAAAGTGATGACAATTGGCTTTTGATCAAAGATACCGAAAACACGTAATCGATGAATCAAGATCATGGACTGAAAGCAGTCTAGAGTTTAAACGCAAAATAAACACAAAATGGTAGCAAGCAGCTAAAGTAGTAGAGCGATTAGATAAACTATGAATTTTCGGCAAAAGCCTTTATCAAGTACAGAACAACAAATATAGGCAAATAATAATGCAAACGGTATAACACTGATCTGAATATGGCGGAATAGGAACAAAGACCATATTTACCTGCCAGTATATTTGTGCTTATCTCCCATCTGCGTTTTAAAGTTTAGAACTGGCAGTGAACCAGCAAACATAAATTAATGAAGATCCTACTCCAAATAAAAGCGATGTCTAAGAGACAGACTTATTGGTCTAAATAGTTAATAGAAATAAATGAGGTAAGGAAAGTAAGCGGTCCACAAATAGCGTGTTGTAGTATACTTTGTTTAGTCCAAATGTGCACATGATGAAGTTAGTTATAAACCACAACAAACAATAATTATGTTCATTTAATATCTTTGACAGTCAAAGAACAGGGAATTATACATTCTGGAAGGATTGTTGAAGAGTAAAAATTTAATTCATTAATGTTATTGCACTAATTAAACAAACACGATCACTTGAAATATTAAGAGTGGTTCTATTAAATGTTAACTCATTAACCTAGTCGTGTTCTTGCAATAGTTTGTGAAGTGCTAATCAGAAATTAGAGAATATGGGTCAAGGTTAATTAAGGCCAGCTTTATAAAGGGTGGAGAAGGGCGTGTGAAGATGAGTGTATGAAGCCAGGTGAGTTGTGGTCAAAAATATTTCAGAACCACTTAATTAAAAAAAGAGTATTCATCCAGATCTAAAGGGTTTGATAACCTAACGGTCTCATTATATAATTTGATGTTACTAATGATTCACTGGAACACAGCAGGAGCATGTGAGGGATAGTACCTGACGACAAGAGCTGTGACAGTGTGTAAAATAGCGTGATTAATTCACAACACAGAAACTGTAACTGTTCTGAGCAACACTTGTTTTCCACACTTTATGTAATGGCTAAAGTTGTCGTCTAGATCTCGTACACAAGTGTATTCATACAGTTCTTTAGTTACAGAACTCATAACTCATCTGGATACTTATCTTGGTTGAAAAATTGAAAGTCAGTCTTTGTACACGATGTTGACTTTGACGGTCTAAACATCCATCAAACTATATCGTCAGTGGAAATTCTGTATATGTGTCTAGGCTATCAACGGTGTTAAATGACACTCTCTGCATAGCTTCTTTTACATCGCATCAAATCACACACAAACATGATAATATGACTTCAGAGTAAAACTGTTATCAATAGTAATTTCTATTAAATCAGTGTACTCCTTTGCGAAATAAACACTGATATTTAGAGATAAAAAATATATATTTATAGCTAAACATCTTCCTTTGAGACAAATCTTTTTTAATAAACCTCTCACTAAAACATCTCTGGATCAGTCCTCGCTTTTCTAAAGGACAAGCTCAATTTTAAGTCTCTTCGTCTCCTTTAAAACTTTCTTAAGACCGAATCGCCAAAAACAATAGAAAAAAGAAACAATTAAGACAAAATCAAAACAAGTTCAAATGAAGAACACAATTAATATATTCATTGATACAGAATACATACCTCCATATACTTCAAGCTCACAGATTGTTAGTATACTAACGTTGTATTCTGGGTCAATTGATGTAGCTTGTATATAAATCTTGCTTACGCCCAATAACGTTTCAGCTAGTTCCAGTGTATATATTTCTTGAGCAGTTGAACTAGTGTCTTGATATGTAAACATTTCTACACTGCTGCTACTAAAAGCTTTTAGTATAAATCCCTTAAGGCGATAGCCAAAATAATCTGTAGAAAATAATCAAACATTTGTAGATTATGCCAAAAGAAAGAAAGAAAGAAAGAAAAGAAAAAAGAAAAAAGAAAGAAAGAAGGAAAGAAATAAAGAAAGAAAGAAAGAAAGATAGAAAGAAAGAAAGAAAGAAAGAAAGAAAGAAAGAAAGAAAGAAAGAAAGAAAGAAAGAAAGAAAGAAAGAAAAAAAGAAAGAAAGAAAAATTAGCCCGTACGATGAGGCCAATACCAAATTACTTAATTGTCTGATCCCATAACTCTCTCGAAAGTTTTTAATTCCCACACGATGAGTTGTTCAAATTTCTCCCTTTCATGAATTTCTTCCAAATTTTGCTCTTTTCAGTCTCTGACATTTTTGTCACAATCTAAAGAAGTTTTGGAGGTCCACCCAGTACAACAAAAACGTCAAAGAACAGCTGAGTGTTTTGTGCCTCGGTCGAGTCTATTAATGTTTGAATGAGAGAGACCAACATACGATTAGGAAGTAGTCAACATCTAACTCTACCAAGACGGGAAAAATGTGTAGAATATTTTAAATAAATTAAATCAACTTTAACCAGTAGTAGACACGCATCCTTCACCTGACGAAAATGGACGAAGAGATGGAGGGAAGCAGAGAAGAAAAAAAGATATCAGAACCTTAAGAGGAATACATGTCAGAAGGTCAACATCAGAAATGAGAAGTAACTGTCGAGATCGAAAGTTATGGGGAGACACGATCACTTACGCCAGCAGGCTTGGTGTTTGATGAAATAAAATGATGAGACACACAAACTAGACACATGGACTACTTGTTTGGACATTACCATTATTAAGGAAATAAAAAAACAGAAACACTGTAATAAATGTAATAATAAACATGTCATTTATAGTGGTTTAGACATGTATTGTATACTAAAAATAGTATTCAATGGTTGCTCTTTTTATGTTTCTTTTCTTCCTCTTATTGCTTTCAACTCCTGTCGGAGCATAGGCTACTCACAAGAAATCTCCACCCAATCCGGTCTGCAGCAAGTATAGGTAAGTCTCACCAGGATACGCCAACTCCTTTCATTTCATCAGGTATGATCCGTAGCTATGTACCCAATGGTCTGCCTCTTCATCGTTTGCCTGGTGATGTCTATGTTAATGTTAGGTGGTTCATTCCATTCGTAGAACGTGGCCAAGCCATTTTCAACGTCTTCGTTTTACTTTTTGATTGATATTATTCATGTCTGATCTTCAGGCAAATTCTTTGTTTATCACCATCCGGAGTGATAGGAGTAGTGATGTTTTCGTTTTAGAATGCAAATAGTGTATTAGATTGATCCCGCGTCCCCCGCCCCCACCGTTTTTGTTTTCCTATATTGCCTTTTATACTGGTTCCAGCCCCGAATTTTCGCCTATATTTTCTTATATATCGTGTCCAGCCACGATCGCGGCAGGAGCTTCTCGTGAGATCTCGGGGATTACCGTTTTTACCTTACTATTTTGTCGTAGCCTGGCGTGTTTATAAAGGGAAATCCTTCACGTGGTTGGGGCTGTTTAAAATTTTTTTTCCGGCATTGGAATGACATAGCTTTCACATTCTCTCTTTCCACGTTCTCTCAGACAATAAATAAAACGTTGTCAAATTTATATGTTTATTTAAATATATTATATAATAGACAACAATGTATTCTTTACCTAATGCATGTTTACATAATATTTAACTTTAATCCATAAGAAACAAAGAAAAAAAATATATTGTATATTAGTATGAATACTTGACATTATCAAAAAGACAAAGGGGATGTGGTTACGTTATCAGAATGGACCTGTCGCTTGATGTAGAAAAAGGAAGGTGAGTTACGATGTTGCCTGTATGTGTATATCGACCCCATCGTGTGTTTAAACCCCATATTTTTACCACCTCCTGCTTGATTTTTGGTTAGGACATCTGTGAAAGTATTCTTAAATTACTTGTTATGATATTTATTAAGACCCTTGACGATAACTTTCGCGTAATCACCAAAGCAGTAATAAGTTTTTCTACACAAGGATGTCATCCCATCGACCGAATATTCCATCTTAAACAGACCAGAAGTCCGTTTGTCGTAAAACTGTCTCGCCTAACATTTGGAGTAGCCATACTTAACCCTACCCCTGCGCTGAATGAAATCTACGCGATGATCCCCGAAAGTCGCGGAGGGGAACCACTGGTAATACTGTGAGAAAAACTCGTCCACCTCATCGGATTTAACGAATCCTTCCTAGGATATCTCACTAAGCGTCAAGTACAGACTATCAGTGTCCATTTAGCAGAGTAGAAAGTCGGGCCTGTCTACGAATATGTCCAGGAAGTTGTAGTATAATTGCAGCATCCTTAATTTGGCGTACTGGTAAACGAAAAAAAAACCACTCCGTTAAGGAAGATCCCACACGATACAACGTTTTCCCATCGCCAACTCATACAGGTCGGCGCCAACACGCGTCATGTTTTATACCGCTGGTTATTTACCAAATTTGTGGTATTGATCCCCTCCTTAACATAGGAAACGTTCACGTATTTCGACTTATTTGTCAGGGTCTTCCCGTATGCCGAGTTTCCCAGGGTATGATCGTATCGCTGGCTATATATTGATTTTCGTCTAAATCCCCCGCTCGACACGCCTCTGTAACCTTGTCACCAAAATCTTTAAAGCAACTAACGGGTAGGTACACTTCAACCTGATATATCTTATTGACCTCCACACAGTGGTGTAACTACCACTTTAACAAAGATATGGTCTTCAGGATCTTCGTTCCACTATAACTACCTACGAGAGTACGTCTGGGGCTACTCAACAGCTTGTATTTGGTGGCGTACTTCCGCATAAAGGTAACGATGTCATATATGCGTACGTTTACATTTTTAAAGATGGGTGTCATTTCGCTAAAATGGGACTGTATGCGCTCGGGGACGTGAATGACACATTGGACGAGACCAAAAATCTACTCGTCTATAACTGAATCAACAATGCCTTCATCGGTGATGGGTTTATGTTTAGCAAAAGATGGTCTGCAACCACGCGAGTTCTCGTGTATGAAGTCTTGAATAGCCAGCGTTGTTTTCTTCAGTATTTGACCATCACACTCCCACATGGCGATTAAGCGAACATGCCAGAGGAACTTTAAATAAGCAGTTATTTCTCATGCTTTCTGGTACAAACATACAACTGAATACTATTCACCGGATTGTTACGCGATCGCGATTGATATAAGATTTTGGATGACCGTGAAAGAGACAGCTGCGGAACTGATATGTGAACGGTATTACTCCTATGCTGCTTTACTTTCCCAGAAAAAATATGGTACCCATTTAAGGCATGGGTGAACCAGGAAACCATCGAATGGGAACGAACCTGACTTCTAGTTTTTAGTTATCCAGTTCACTAACCACTGAGCTATCGCGCTCCGTGTCTACAATGGATACATATATATATATATATATATATATATATATATATATATATATATATATATATATGCATATAATGGGGATATACAGAGGTTGGGTGTATGTAAGTCATTTGATCAAACACGATATATGTGCACTAATAAGAACTACATCCCATGGAATGGAGAAGACGTTGAAAGAGAGACAGACTAAGGATAATGCGATGATCGACAACAGTGACGGGGAAATAAAATGTTGTTAATATACGTGGGGAACAATTCACAGCGTTGATGTTGACCGGAAGAAATGAATGAACCTTGATATTGTTCAGCGTTTCTGACCAAAGAAAAAGTATGTGATATCCTCAGTCTATTATTTTCCATTTTCCATTTTTTCATCTTTGAGTTTCTTGTAAGATGATTGTAGTCTGCATGTTAGCTGGTGTTACATTTCTAAGAAGAGAGACGTAGTTGAAACACTGAATCGTAGATTGTAAAGTGTGAACCAGCAAAATATAATCCAAATAGTTTTGGTTCCACACTTTATGATAACAATACTTACTGTTGCCATCAAGTCTGTTGTAGAGAACTATTCGATCTACTGTCACCGGTTTTGTGAAGGTGAGGTTCAGTTTGGGTATAACACTGCTTCTGGGATTTGTGTGAGTACAGCTATTGTTGTTATAGAAACCATTGGTGTTACCATCTACAGCATTTGAAGATTCTTGATAAAAATAGGTCGACTGAATGGTAGCTTCTTTCAGTGCCACATTTCGACCTACAAATTTGAAGAGATTAACATTCAATATTTTGTCTACCTTTATTAGTAAGGCTTGTACTATAATAATAAAGCGACTGTTTCTGGAATCAATTAAATGTTGTCTATTATTAAGTTTATACAAAGTGCAATATTGTATTACAGCCGGTAAGGAATACACTTTTCTTTAAACAAAAACAGCAAATACACATACTTTAATGACAAATAATATTCATAAATTGCTTTATTGATTCTTCTTCTACCATTCAGCTCCCTGTGGAGCATAGGTCTTCAACAAACACTTTCCAAGCCGCTCTGTTTCTTGCCAATTTTTTAAGATCATTCCGTGCCGTCCTCACCATCTTCATCTCTGATTCTTTCTATTCTTTCCAAGAATTCCTTATTCTTCCTCTTTGTCTTTTCAGCTTCAGATTCCAAAAATGGGCCTGTTGTGTAATACTCTCAGTTGGCTTTCGCAGTGTTTGTTCAATCCAGCGCCATCGTCTTCGCTGTATCTCTTTGTCCACTGGTATTTGACTACTACATTTCCATAATTCTATGTTAGTAATGTTGTCCAACCATTTCCATCCTTTTATTCTGCGTAAACATCAATTAATGAAAGTCTGTATCCTTATGATTGTCATTTTAGTTGTTCTCCATGTTTCACATCTATATAATATAACTTTGAATACCACAATAAATGTTATTGCAGCGAGTTGGCAGATTTTTTAAAATGTATTCAGGGGTTTGAACATAAATGTTTGTTCACAGTTCGTTAACCTTCGCTGTAGATAAAGTCGTTAATTTGATGGCTTAGTTTGTGACATTGGTAGCTAACGACATAACTTGTGCAAACGGATGGCATTGGCAAGGATCATTTTGAATCTATGAAGTGGGCTCATTGTGTGTTTAACTCAAAAGCATATGTGCTTTTTAACCAATGAACTTTTTTTTTGGGACTCAATGAAGATATACCCGATGGATGAATAAATTGTACTATTAGTCCCATAAATGATTCGCTTCCAGAGGTTTATGATGTAAACAAAGCAGTTTTGTCATTGCAAGTGAATAATGTCCACACCTATAATTGGTCAGGATTGGGTAGCAGCAACAGTTTTATAGCGAACACAGAAAACATCACAGGATTGTGCTGTTCTGAAACAGCTATGCCATGCTACCCTAGAATTGCCTTTAATGGGATTACTGTGACCACAAACCACTCTCCATGTGTGTGCCACGTATTTACACCCCTGAAAGAAATTCTGAATATAACAACATCATGTGCCGTCTGTGATATCAATGACCACAGACCACGAGCCTCCACTATGATTGATACAACTGTTGCACCAAGCACTTCATCAACAAAGCCATATCTATGGAATGTTCATCTGACATTGTTCTTGAATGATGTCCAAGTTAATGAGACATCAGAATCGTGTGGCGGCAGCTACAAGAAGGGAGCGGAGAACATCATCAATTGAGTTTTTACTAACCACAGGTCATGGGGCTTCTGTTGGATTGGAAATGATAACTTACCACCACTGTGTGTCTATATGTTTGGAATTGGAGTCATCAATGATGGCCTAACATCATAAAGTGCTACGACGATCATCATTTTCGGGAGGACGTAAACTCCCATGGTATATGGTGGATAGGCGGCAGGAACCATCGAAGGCTATGTCTGAAAAGTGTTCCTTCTTGCAGTTTCCTCATATTCCAAGTCCGGCTTGTTGCAGGAGCTACTGAGTTAAGTGCTCTGTGCTCACCGTGAGCTGTGTGTCTCATCCGTTTTGATCCTGCTTCGATATCCCGCTTGTTTACGATGAATGATGATATCGTATGACGGGGAACAGTTGGCTGTGTTCACTTTCTGCGCGGTTTCGCCTTATGTCTTTTGGCGTGTGCTGAGACTGCTACGATGGGGACTACAGTTACCTTTCTTTGTTTGGGAGATGAGTTAGTAATTCGGATGATTCCACTGGCACGGGCGGTTGAGCAATTATGGATTTTAATTCGTTTGCTGTGAGACCGAGGCCTTCCATAGCCAATAACAATAATAACAATAATACAACTGACTTAACATTGGAGTTGAAAATTTTCATTTTAGTATTTAACCTAATTTCTTTGGACTTCCATCCTTCCATGTTTTCCAATGCAACAAATGCTCCTCTTGCTTTTGAAACCCTTATTTTGGTATCATTTTATGTTCCTCCCTCTTTGTCTATATTACTGCCCAAATATATCTAAGATTGTACGTCTAGTAACGGTATTTCTGCTATCCTTACTTGGTTATTGCCAACTGCAATGATTCTCATAACGCTGGTCTTATTTCTATTTATTTTCAGACCCATCTGTTGTGATCTCACATCAAGTATGATCATTTTATCTTGCATTTGGTGATGGTTGTATGATAGGAGAGCTGTGTCATCACCAAAGTCTAAATCATCAAGTTGCTTGGTCAGTGACCACTGGATTCCATTTATGTTGTTTTGAGTTATTTTCATAATCCAATCTATGGCCAGTAGAAAGAGAAATTGAGACAGAAGTCATCCCTGCCTTACTCCTGTTCTTATTTCAAATGCTTCTGTAAGCTGCCCTTCATGCACTACACTACATTTCAGTCCATCATACATTGTTTTTATCAGATTAATAAACTTTGTTGGGATTCCGTAATGATTCAGCAACTTCCAAAGTATTCCTGTCTAAACTATCAAATGCCTTTTCGTAATCTGTGAATCCAATATAAAGTGGGGACTGTAGTTCTAACAATTGTTCATCTATTATACGTAGAGTATATGGTTATTTGATCAGAGCATAATCTGTTCTTCCTAAAACCTGCTTTGATGGCATCCGAAGGAATTTCATCTGGTCCTGTGGCTTTACAATTTGTTGATAGCTTGATGGCTTTCATTATGTATTGTTTGCTTGGTTTTCCACATTGAACGTGTAAATCTTCTTCTGCTGTTAGTATATCTGGAGGGTTAGACAGAGAACCTGTATCTTTCCTGGATGGCGGATTTACCTTTATTATTTTCTTTGACTTGTCCATGTTTGTTAAGTTTTGTTTTCGGGTTATGTTTTTTACATGACGGGATAGCCAGTCTCACGCCCAAATTCCTTTGCCGCCTCTTACCGTGAACATGCCTGGTAAGGAACAGTGCCACTATGTTTTACTCCTCTTTCGGGCCCTGTCAGTGTTAATAAAAAGTTAATTTAAATACACAAAAACTGTTGAATGAAATTGAAATTGCATATACTGTATCTTAGAGAAAAATAATGATATCAAGTAGGGACGGTTAAGGGAACGAGAAGGTTGACATTTTGAAGGTTTGTCCCTTCTTCGAACACACTAAATAATTGTTCTTCTGGTGTTCTCTCTCTTCTTTCTCTTAGCACTTTCGGTTGACGTTTCTGCTTCACCTTCGTCTTTTCCGGGGTAAAGAAACTTTCCAATGGCGTATACTTAATATAAGCAAGGCAAGCATTGCATGCCTTCAAGAGTTGCGAAAATGATAAACCAGTCAGTGATCTATCCCCCATCCAAACTTAGCCCTTGCAGCATTGCTCAAAAATATATTTTAAAATGTTTTTCTCACAAATCTGAATTTTTCCAAAAATTAGTACTGGCAACACTGACGTTAAAAGAAAATTGTATATGTCCAATCGTTTTTAATGATAGTTGAACTAGCCCGCTCTGAAGCAATTTTGAAGTTGCTTTCGTTAAAATAGTCCATTTACATATAAGCGCAGTGATATACTGTGTGTGTTTTATTAAATCCGTGTCTCCACAGTAAGCTTGCGATGAAAAAAAAATAAATACATTTTATGATTTATTATTATAACAATTTAGCCACTATTATAACAATTTAGCACTGGCAAATAATAAATTGATTGATGAATATTTATTTACTGGGTGTGAAACAGTGCAATTTCTATGTTCTAGTACTTTTATTTGAATGTTAAACTAATGATAACAATGCAAGCAATTATAATCTTGAATGCCTACACACACACTTGTTTAGTAAACCATTTCTGGTAATTTTTGGTACACGTCACGTGATTTTACTCAACACACACGCACATTTACACAACGATGTGGTTTCGATTTCAAACCTTCAGAATTCAAAACTTCAAACGTGATTTTAATCAGCTGATATTTAATATTTTGTGTTTGTACAGAAACATGTTGTATTGCTATTGTTAATTACTAAACTTAGTATATTTGTTTACTGTGGTTATTATGGCTGATTCTATTAATGATGTTGTAGATTTATTTGAGCGACCGTTTCAATCGCGAACATTTAATGAAAAATTGGACTTGGTAAAAAAGGGCAGACCGATTCCTGCGTTAAGCAGTTTGAAACGAGAAGGAACGAAATGTGTCCGTTCATTTAACAATGATTTATATAAGAAAGTCGTTTGGCTTTGTGGTTCGGAATCATTATGTAAGTTATTTTGCTGGCCATGTATATTGTTTGTAAATGACACTTCGCCTTGGAACAGCAGACAACGCGGGTATTCTGATTTAAATAATTTACCTAACGCTATTTCAAGACACGAAAAGTCTGAAAGTCATATTCACGCTTGGATAGCGTTACAAGTGTTTGGCTCCAGCAGAATTGATGTTCAATTGGATTTTCAGAAAAAAGAAAGTATTATGAAACACAATGAAACAGTTAAAGAAAATCGAGAAATCCTAAAGAGGTTAATTGCTGTTAGGCGATAATAGGGAATAATAGAACAAAGAAGTATGTGTTAGCACTCGGAAAAATTGACAGACAAACAACAATAGAAAAAAACGAAGAACAATATATGGTCCGAAGTGGGATCGAACCCGTACTCAGTGGCACCGCGCCTTGCCACGAGAAGCCGAACGCTTGGTACACTGCCACGCAGCCAACTAAAAAATTGGCTATTGCAGTAGTGTCTTCCACGAAAGGCGATCTCAATGACTATAGCATAGGGTAACGATCACAGACCGGAAATAAATTGTATATTTGTACTTTCCTATTAATGCAAGTATCTCCCAGTAGGGCTGAATACTTGTGTTGTAGACAAACATTTATTGGACGAAACAGCACGAATAGTAGTTCCCAGTGGTTATATACTGGGTACAAATAATAATACATAAATATTATTATATGGGGAACTTCCAAGGCGATAATAGGGAATAATAGAACAAAGAAGTATGTGTTAGCACTCGGAAAAATTGACAGACAAACAACAATAGAAAAAAACGAAGAACAATATATGGTCCGAAGTGGGATCGAACCCGTACTCAGTGGCACCGCGCCTTGCCACGAGAAGCCGAACGCTTGGTACACTGCCACGCAGCCAACTAAAAAATTGGCTATTGCAGTAGTGTCTTCCACGAAAGGCGATCTCAATGACTATAGCATAGGGTAACGATCACAGACCGGAAATAAATTGTATATTTGTACTTTCCTATTAATGCAAGTATCTCCCAGTAGGGCTGAATACTTGTGTTGTAGACAAACATTTATTGGACGAAACAGCACGAATAGTAGTTCCCAGTGGTTATATATTGGGTACAAATAATAATACATAAATATTATTATATGGGGAACTTCCAAGGCGATAATAGGGAATAATAGAACAAAGAAGTATGTGTTAGCACTCGGAAAAATTGACAGACAAACAACAATAGAAAAAAACGAAGAACAATATATGGTCCGAAGTGGGATCGAACCCGTACTCAGTGGCACCGCGCCTTGCCACGAGAAGCCGAACGCTTGGTACACTGCCACGCAGCCAACTAAAAAATTGGCTATTGCAGTAGTGTCTTCCACGAAAGGCGATCTCAATGACTATAGCATAGGGTAACGATCACAGACCGGAAATAAATTGTATATTTGTACTTTCCTATTAATGCAAGTATCTCCCAGTAGGGCTGAATACTTGTGTTGTAGACAAACATTTATTGGACGAAACAGCACGAATAGTAGTTCCCAGTGGTTATATACTGGGTACAAATAATAATACATAAATATTATTATATGGGGAACTTCCAAGGCGATAATAGGGAATAATAGAACAAAGAAGTATGTGTTAGCACTCGGAAAAATTGACAGACAAACAACAATAGAAAAAAACGAAGAACAATATATGGTCCGAAGTGGGATCGAACCCGTACTCAGTGGCACCGCGCCTTGCCACGAGAAGCCGAACGCTTGGTACACTGCCACGCAGCCAACTAAAAAATTGGCTATTGCAGTAGTGTCTTCCACGAAAGTGTGTCTTTCTGTGATCGTTACCCTATGCTATAGTCATTGAGATCGCCTTTCGTGGAAGACACTACTGCAATAGCCAATTTTTTAGTTGGCTGCGTGGCAGTGTACCAAGCGTTCGGCTTCTCGTGGCAAGGCGCGGTGCCACTGAGTACGGGTTCGATCCCACTTCGGACCATATATTGTTCTTCGTTTTTTTCTATTGTTGTTTGTCTGTCAATTTTTCCGAGTGCTAACACATACTTCTTTGTTCTATTATTCCCTATTATCGCCTTGGAAGTTCCCCATACAATAATATTTATGTATTATTATTTGTACCCAGTATATAACCACTGGGAACTACTATTCGTGCTGTTTCGTCCAATAAATGTTTGTCTACAACACAAGTATTCAGCCCTACTGGGGGATACTTGCATTAATAGGAAAGTACAAATATACAATTTATTTCCGGTCTGTGATCGTTACCCTATGCTATAGTCATTGAGATCGCCTTTCGTGGAAGACACTACTGCAATAGCCAATTTTTTTAGTTGGCTGCGTGGCAGTGTACCAAGCGTTCGGCTTCTCGTGGCAAGGCGCGGTGCCACTGAGTACGGGTTCGATCCCACTTCGGACCATATATTGTTCTTCGTTTTTTTTCTATTGTTGTTTGTCTGTCAATTTTTCCGAGTGCTAACACATACTTCTTTGTTCTATTATTCCCTATTATCGCCTTGGAAGTTCCCCATATAATAATATTTATGTATTATTATTTGTACCCAGTATATAACCACTGGGAACTACTATTCGTGCTGTTTCGTCCAATAAATGTTTGTCTACAACACAAGTATTCAGCCCTACTGGGAGATACTTGCATTAATAGGAAAGTACAAATATACAATTTATTTCCGGTCTGTGATCGTTACCCTATGCTATAGTCATTGAGATCGCCTTTCGTGGAAGACACTACTGCAATAGCCAATTTTTTAGTTGGCTGCGTGGCAGTGTACCAAGCGTTCGGCTTCTCGTGGCAAGGCGCGGTGCCACTGAGTACGGGTTCGATCCCACTTCGGACCATATATTGTTCTTCGTTTTTTTCTATTGTTGTTTGTCTGTCAATTTTTCCGAGTGCTAACACATACTTCTTTGTTCTATTATTCCTTAATTGCTGTTACTTGTTTTTTAGGAAAACAAGAATTAGCTTTTCGTGGTCACAGCGAGGGGAGTGATTCCACTAATCGTGGGAACTACATTGAAGCTTTAAATTTATTAGCAGAGTTTGATGAAAAATTGCATCAGCATCTCATGACGTCAAATATATTCACGGGTCTTTCCCCATTAATACAGAACGATCTTATCCAAAGTGTGAACAATGTAATAACTGCAGAAGTGAAATTTCAGATTCAATCGTCCAGATTTGTCGCCATCCTAATTGACGAGACCTCTGATGTAACAAACTTGTCTCAGCTGTCAGTTGTTTTTAGATATATTTATAATGGTAATTTTTACGAAAGATTTATTGGCTTTCATGACGTTAGCTCTGACAGATCTGCACAAGCATTGTCAAAACTGGCTTTAGACAGTCTTGATCAATTTGACTGTAGAGAAAAACTAGTAGCACAAACTTATGATGGTGCAGCAGTAATGGCAGGCCAATTGAATGGTGTGCAGACGAGAGTTAGGGAAGTTGTTTCTCAGGCATTATTCATCCATTGCTATGCACACAAACTTAATTTAGTACTGTCTCAAGCTGTCTCATGCATAAGTGCGTGTAGAATATTCTTTCCGTCACTTAGCAGTTTTGCTTCATTTTTTACTCATTCAGCAAAGAGAACACATTTGTTGGACACCATAGTGAAAAAACGGTTTCCCAAGCTGGCGGCAACCAGATGGAATTATTCCAGTCGTTTAGTACAGACTGTTTCTGAATATCATAATGAATTAATAGATTTATTTGAATGCATTTTGGAACGACCTGGTGATTGGGATCACGCAACAATTAATGAAGCAGTTGGATTTCTGTCAAACCTAGGAGATTTTGAATTCAATTTCCTTTTGGCTGTGTTCACCGATATTTTTTCGATGACAGATGTTGTATTTAATATCCTTCAGTCAAATTCACTGGACATCACATATAGCTCTAGAGAGATAGTTGAGTTAAAAGAAAAATTGTTCACAATGCGCAATACTGGCTTTGATTCAATTTGGGCCAAAATAGAGTTCAAGTGTGGTCCTCCAACAAAGAGAAGAAAGCGAGAATCCTCAGTTATCCCAAAAGATGAGTACAGAAGGCTGTATTGTGAAATTCATGATACGGTAAACTGCCAGTTACAAAGCCGGTTTGATTCTCTGTAAGATTTGTCATTTCTTGAAATTTTTGACTGTAAGAAATTTTTAACATTTTCAAAAGAGTTTCCAGAAGAGCAGTTTTCCAAACTGAACGGAATAAATGGAAAATATTTTGATATAGTAAGACTGAGATCTGAATTAAAGGCAATGTTTGTATCCCAACACTTTAAAGAAATGTATGTGTCCGACATTCATAGATTTCTTTTGAACAAAGGACTTCACAGTGGTCTTCCAGAACTTCATAAACTTTGTGAATTAATATTGACAATTCCTGCATCGTCGTCTTCAGTGGAACGTTCGTTTTCTGCATTAAAACGCATTAACAATTTCATAAGGAACTCGCAGGGGCAATGTCGTCTTTCTGCTCTATCAATGATGTCAATTGAAAAAAGACCTTTTTGTAGAGATGAAAGGCAATGACTTTTATAACAAAGTAACAGAGGACTTTAGCAGAAAGAGCCGCAGAATAGAACTGAACTTCAAATAACTGGGTGAGTAGAAAATTATCATTTTTTAAAAGTTGCATGCTCTCTTTCAGATCCCAGGATACGCCACTGTCCAAAGTAGTCTGGTTTTGGTCATTTTTCTGGGTGTTCTAAAAGTAGACAACAACATTGTCACTGACCAAATCAATCCATCTATTCACCATTGCTGTGTTGGGGTTTTGCTTTTCAACCATTCTCCGCTCTAATCAATTAGAGTACAGTTCTTTAAATTAACAACTGGAAATGTCAATCAGGGCTCTATTTTCTTCCCTGAACACACCAAGACTAGAAAGAAAAAAATAAAACACAATACAAAAGCGAATAGATGACCTGAGGGCACAATGCCGCTTTACAGATAGCATTTTATTTATTCATTGCATTCGCGCATTTCGATCAAAAAAGCATCGTTCAAACACAACACTCTCTAGAATAAGATCGCACTAAGTCTGGAACGTTTGGCGTTAGAACCATTTAAAATGAGTCATTTTACTATAATTATCATGCAAGCACTCTCAATGGTAGAAATAGATCGAGAGAAAATTTGTTGGGCTGCTTTCTTTTGACTACATAGTAAAAGCGTTGTAGCTAAGGACGATATGATACCTGGTCTTTCACTAGTGATTACATCCCTCGAAATGTCAAGAAGTTCAATGTAGCAAACATGAAATGTATGGCAGGGAATAAGCTCAGTGAACCAGGCCTTGAAACATTATCTAGGAGATGGGTATATTTACAAACACATAAGGCAGGAATCACAACTTTCAATGTCTGACGATTCACTACTGGGTCTGGGAATTCTTCGTTTGTTCCTAAGCTCATAGTTGATCCTTATTTCCTAATTGTTCTACTTAGAGTATCGTTTGCTTTTTCTTGATTTTATTTATTACCCAGTGTCGACATGAAGGTTTGGCGAGGTTGTCTTCTATCGTCCGTTCTAAGCACATTATCGATTTACCTGCAGTTTTTTCCATATATATTTCGATATGTATTCATGTTTTGCTTTCTTCCCTTATATGTTTATTTGGAATAATAGATAAACGAAAAGCAATATTTTGTATAATAGATATACGGAGAACAGTTGTATTTCGTATAATAGATATACGGAGAACAGGTGTATTTGGTATAATAGATATACGGGGAACAGCTGTATTTGGTATAATAGATATAG
This sequence comes from Megaustenia siamemsis, assembly GCA_032433765.1. Classification (NCBI taxonomy): domain Eukaryota; kingdom Metazoa; phylum Mollusca; class Gastropoda; order Stylommatophora; family Ariophantidae; genus Megaustenia; species Megaustenia siamemsis. The sequence goes on along the minus strand of JAVIAB010000041.1, from coordinate 4,824,790 downwards.
GGAGAACAGTTGTATTTGGTATAATAGATATACGGGGAACAGCTGTATTTGGTATAATAGATATAGGGAGAACAGTTGTATTTGGTATAATAGATATACGGGGAACAGTTGTATTTGGTATAATAGATATAAGGAGAACAGTTGTATTTGGTATAATAGATATATGGAGAACAGTTGTATTTAGTATAATAGATTTACGGAGAACAGGTGTATTTTGTATAATAGATATAAGGAGAACAGCTGTATTTGGTATAATAGATATACGGAGAACAGCTGTATTTGGTATAATAGATAGGGAGAACAGTTGTATTTGGTATAATAGATTTAGGGGGAACAGCTGTATTTTGTATAATAGATATACGGGGAACAGCTGTATTTGGTATAATAGATATAAGGAGAACAGCTGTATTTGGTATATTAGATATAAGGAGAACAGCTGTATTTGGTATAATAGATATACGGAGAACAGGTGTATTTGGTACAATAGATATAAGGAGAACAGCTGTATTTGGTATAATAGATATACGGAGAACAGCTGTATTTGGTATAATAGATATAGGGAGACCAGTTGTATTTGGTATAATAGAAATACGAGGAACAGCTGTATTTTGTATAATAGATATACGGGGAAAAGCTGTATTTGGTATAATAGATATAAGGAGAACAGCTGTATTTGGTATAATAGATATAAGGAGAACAGCTGTATTTGATATATTAGATATAAGGAGAACAGTTGTATTTGGTATAATAGATATAAGGAGAACAGTTGTATTCTTTGTATTGTTTCAAGAGGTAGCCTCACTACATTGAGGATATTCCCATATCCGCACCCCTGGAGAAACATTAGAACAAGTTTTGTACAGTGAGTACTCTTGTCTGTCCTGATTGTTGGTTATTCATTTCTATTCGTAAAGTTTGCTTACTATCTATTTTTGAAAGTCCTTTTTTCGGTCAATGACATTTATACTCTTTAAAATTAAAGCAACACGTTTCAAAATAGCACAGACGTTCTAAACTCTATAGAGACAACCAAATGCGGAATCACGATGATGAATTAAGAACAATTATGAACAAAGTGAAGTTAACTGACGTTTTATTTATAAATGTTCCCTGTATGTTTGTTTACATGAAAGAAAAACAAATAACATAACATAGTAGAAAAATGTCGCCTAGGGAAAAGAAAGACTACTATAATATTGTTACAATAGCAAGCTAATAGTACATGATACCTATTATAATTCTGAGCTAGATAAAATAAACTATATTTATGCACATGTTTTGAAAATTACAAGAAACTAAATAGTCTAAATAATCCAGTTGGTCAGGTTGGGTAATTTTACCTGCTGCTGTATGCAGTAAACAGTGCAACCTGTGGCTGCCCTGCTGCATTGCAGCATCGAGGTAAGCTCAGGAGAGTAAAAGGCTAAGGGAGGGTACCCCAAAGTAAAACAACACCACTGCCTTGTGGTGCATCGTTCAAACACAACACTCTCTAGAATAAGATCGCACTAAGTCTGGAACTTTTGGCGTTAGAACCATTTAAAATGAGTCATTTCACTATAATTATCATGCATGCACTCTCAATGGTAGAAATAGATCGAGAGAAAATTTGTTGGGCTGCTTTCTTTTGACTACATAGTAAAAGCGTTGTAGCTAAGGACGATATGATACCTGGTCTTTCACTAGTGATTACATCCCTCGAAATGTCAAGAAGTTCAATGTAGCAAACATGAAATGTATGGCAGGGAATAAGCTCAGTGAACCAAGCCTTGGAACATTATCTAGGAGATGGGTATATTTACAAACACATAAGGCAGGAATCACAACTTTCAATGTCTGACGATTCACTACTGGGTCTGGGAATTCTTCGTTTTTTCCTAAGCTCATAGTTGATCCTTATTTCCTAATTGTTCTACTTAGAGTATCGTTTGCTTTTTCTTGATTTTATTTATTACCCAGTGTCGACATGAAGGTTTGGCGAGGTTGTGTTCTATCGTCCGTTCTAAGCACATTATCGATTTACCTGAAGTTTTATTTCCATATATATTTCGATATGTATTCATGTTTTGCTTTCTTCCCTTATATGTTTATTTGGAATAATAGATAAACGAAAAGCAATATTTTGTATAATAGATATACGGAGAACAGTTGAATTTCGTATAATAGATATACGGAGAACAGGTGTATTTGGTATAATAGATATACGGGGAACAGCTGTATTTGGTATAATAGATATAGGGAGAACAGTTGTATTTGGTATAATAGATATACGGGGAACAGCTGTATTTGGTATAATAGATATAGGGAGAACAGTTGTATTTGGTATAGTAAATATACGGGGAACAGCTGTATTTGGTATAATAGATATAAGGAGAACAGTTGTATTTGGTAAAATAGATATATGGAGAACTGTTGTATTTAGTATAGTAGATATACGGAGAACAGGTGTATTTTGTATAATAGATATAAGGAGAACAGCTGTATTTGGTATAATAGATATACGGAGAACAGCTGTATTTGGTATAATAGATAGGGAGAACAGTTGTATTTGGTATAATAGATATAGGGGGAACAGCTGTATTTTGTATAATAGATATACGGGGAACAGCTGTATTTGGTATAATAGATATAAGGAGAACAGCTGTATTTGTTATAATAGATATAAGGAGAACAGCTGTATTTGGTATAATAGATATACGGAGAACAGGTGTATTTGGTATAATAGATATAAGGAGAACAGCTGTATTTGGTATAATAGATATAAGGAGAACAGCTGTATTTGATATAATAGATATAAGGAGAACAGTTGTATTTGGTATAATAGATATAAGGAGAACAGTTGTATTCTTTGTATTGTTTCAAGAAGTAGCCTCACTACATTGAGGATATTCCCATATCCGCACCCCTGGAGAAACATTAGAACACGTTTTGTACAGTGAGTATTCTTGTCTGTCCTGATTGTTGGTTATTCATTTCTATTCGTAAAGTTTGCTTACTATCTATTTTTGAAAGTCCTTTTTTCGGTCAATGACATTTATACTCTTCAAAATTAAAGCAACACGTTTCAAAATAGCACAGACGTTCTAAACTCTATAGAGACAACCAAATGCGGAATCACGATGATGAATTAAGAACAATTATGAACAAAGTGAAGTTAACTGACGTTTTATTTATAAATGTTCCCTGTATGTTTGTTTACATGAAAGAAAAACAAATAACATAACATAGTAGAAAAATGTCGCCTAGGGAAAAGAAAGACTACTATAATATTGTTACAATAGCAAGCTAATAGTACATGATACCTATTATAATTCTGAGCTAGATAAAATAAACTATATTTATGCACAAGTTTTGAAAATTACAAGAAACTAAATAGTCTAAATAATCCAGTTGGTCAGGTTGGGTAATTTTACCTGCTGCTGTATGCAGTAAACAGTGCAACCTGTGGCTGCCCTGCTGCATTGCAGCATCGAGGTAAGCTCAGGAGAGTAAAAGGCTAAGGGAGGGTACCCCAAAGTAAAACAACACCACTGCCTTGTGGTGCATCGTTCAAACACAACACTTTCTAGAATAAGATCGCACTAAGTCTGGAACTTTTGGCGTTAGAACCATTTAAAATGAGTCATTTCACTATAATTATCATGCATGCACTCTCAATGGTAGAAATAGATCGAGAGAAAATTTGTTGGGCTGCTTTCTTTTGACTACATAGTAAAAGCGTTGTAGCTAAGGACGATATGATACCTGGTGTTTCACTAGTGATTACATCCCTCGAAATGTCAAGAAGTTCAATGTAGCAAACATGAAATGTATGGCAGGGAATAAGCTCAGTGAACCAAGCCTTGGAACATTATCTAGGAGATGGGTATATTTACAAACACATAAGGCAGGAATCACAACTTTCAATGTCTGACGATTCACTACTGGGTCTGGGAATTCTTCGTTTGTTCCTAAGCTTATAGTTGATCCTTATTTCCTAATTGTTCTACTTAGAGTATCGTTTGCTTTTTCTTGATTTTATTTATTACCCAGTGTCGACATGAAGGTTTGGCGAGGTTGTGTTCTATCGTCCGTTCTAAGCACATGATCGATTTACCTGCAGTTTTATTTCCATATATATTTCGATATGTATTCATGTTTTGCTTTCTTCCCTTATATGTTTATTTGGAATAATAGATAAACGAAAAGCAATATTTTGTATAATAGATATACGGAGAACAGTTGAATTTCGTATAATAGATATACGGAGAACAGGTGTATTTGGTATAATAGATATACGGGGAACAGCTGTATTTGGTATAATAGATATAGGGAGAACAGTTGTATTTGGTATAATAGATATACGGGGAACAGCTGTATTTGGTATAATAGATATAGGTAGAACAGTTGTATTTGGTATAGTAAATATACGGGGAACAGCTGTATTTGGTATAATAGATATAAGGAGAACAGTTGTATTTGGTATAATAGATAAATGGAGAACAGTTGTATTTAGTATAATAGATATACGGAGAACATGTGTATTTTGTATAATAGATATAAGGAGAACAGCTGTATTTGGTATAATAGATATACGGAGAACAGCTGTATTTGGTATAATAGATAGGGAGAACAGTTGTATTTGGTATAATAGATATAGGGGGAACAGCTGTATTTTGTATAATAGATATACGGGGAACAGCTGTATTTGGTATTATAGATATAAGGAGAACAGCTGTATTTGGTATAATAGATATAAGGAGAACAGCTGTATTTGGTATAATAGATATACGGAGAACAGGTGTATTTGGTACAATATATATAATGAGAACAGCTTTATTTGGTATAATAGATATACGGAGAACAGCTGTATTTGGTATAATAGATATAGGGAGAACAGTTGTATTTGGTATAATAGAAATACGAGGAACAGCTGTATTTTGTATAATAGATATACGGGGAAAAGCTGTATTTGGTATAATAGATATAAGGAGAACAGCTGTATTTGGTATACTAGATATAAGGAGAACAGCTGTATTTGATATAATAGATATAAGGAGAACAGTTGTATTTGGTATAATAGATATAAGGAGAACAGTTGTATTCTTTGTATTGTTTCAAGAGGTAGCCTCACTACATTGAGGATATTCCCATATCCGCACCCCTGGAGAAACATTAGAACAAGTTTTGTACAGTGAGTACTCTTGTCTGTCCTGATTGTTGGTTATTCATTTCTATTCGTAAAGTTTGCTTACTATCTATTTTTGAAAGTCCTTTTTTCGGTCAATGACATTTATACTCTTCAAAATTAAAGCAACACGTTTCAAAATAGCACAGACGTTCTAAACTCTATAGAGACAACCAAATGCGGAATCACGATGATGAATTAAGAACAATTATGAACAAAGTGAAGTTAACTGACGTTTTATTTATAAATGTTCCCTGTATGTTTGTTTACATGAAAGAAAAACAAATAACATAACATAGTAGAAAAATGTCGCCTAGGGAAAAGAAAGACTACTATAATATTGTTACAATAGCAAGCTAATAGTACATGATACCTATTATAATTCTGAGCTAGATAAAATAAACTATATTTATGCACATGTTTTGAAAATTACAAGAAACTAAATAGTCTAAATAATCCAGTTGGTCAGGTTGGGTAATTTTACCTGCTGCTGTATGCAGTAAACAGTGCAACCTGTGGCTGCCCTGCTGCATTGCAGCATCGAGGTAAGCTCAGGAGAGTAAAAGGCTAAGGGAGGGTACCCCAACGTAAAACAACACCACTGCCTTGTGGTGCATCGTTCAAACACAACACTCTCTAGAATAAGATCGCACTAAGTCTGGAACTTTTGGCGTTAGAACCATTTAAAATGAGTCATTTCACTATAATTATCATGCATGCACTCTCAATGGTAGAAATAGATCGAGAGAAAATTTGTTGGGCTGCTTTCTTTTGACTACATAGTAAAAGCGTTGTAGCTAAGGACGATATGATACCTGGTCTTTCACTAGTGATTACATCCCTCGAAATGTCAAGAAGTTCAATGTAGCAAACATGAAATGTATGGCAGGGAATAAGCTCAGTGAACCAAGCCTTGGAACATTATCTAGGAGATGGGTATATTTACAAACACATAAGGCAGGAATCACAACTTTCAATGTCTGACGATTCACTACTGGGTCTGGGAATTCTTCGTTTGTTCCTAAGCTCATAGTTGATCCTTATTTCCTAATTGTTCTACTTAGAGTATCGTTTGCTTTTTCTTGATTTTATTTATTACCCAGTGTCGACATGAAGGTTTGGCGAGGTTGTGTTCTATCGTCCGTTCTAAGCACATGATCGATTTACCTGCAGTTTTATTTCCATATATATTTCGATATGTATTCATGTTTTGCTTTCTTCCCTTATATGTTTATTTGGAATAATAGATAAACGAAAAGCAATATTTTGTATAATAGATATACGGAGAACAGTTGAATTTCGTATAATAGATATACGGAGAACAGGTGTATTTGGTATAATAGATATACGGGGAACAGCTGTATTTGGTATAATAGATATAGGGAGAACAGCTGTATTTGGTATAATAGATATAGGGAGAACAGTTGTATTTGGTATAGTAAATATACGGGGAACAGCTGTATTTGGTATAATAGATATAAGGAGAACAGTTGTATTTGGTATAATAGATAAATGGAGAACAGTTGTATTTAGTATAATAGATATACGGAGAACATGTGTATTTTGTATAATAGATATAAGGAGAACAGCTGTATTTGGTATAATAGATATACGGAGAACAGCTGTATTTGGTATAATAGATAGGGAGAACAGTTGTATTTGGTATAATAGATATAGGGGGAACAGCTGTATTTTGTATAATAGATATACGGGGAACAGCTGTATTTGGTATAATAGATATAAGGAGAACAGCTGTATTTGGTATAATAGATATAAGGAGAACAGCTGTATTTGGTATAATAGATATACGGAGAACAGGTGTATTTGGTACAATAGATATAATGAGAACAGCTTTATTTGGTATAATAGATATACGGAGAACAGCTGTATTTGGTATAATAGATATAGGGAGAACAGTTGTATTTGGTATAATAGAAATACGAGGAACAGCTGTATTTTGTATAATAGATATACGGGGAAAAGCTGTATTTGGTATAATAGATATAAGGAGAACAGCTGTATTTGGTATACTAGATATAAGGAGAACAGCTGTATTTGATATAATAGATATAAGGAGAACAGTTGTATTTGGTATAATAGATATAAGGAGAACAGTTGTATTCTTTGTATTGTTTCAAGAGGTAGCCTCACTACATTGAGGATATTCCCATATCCGCACCCCTGGAGAAACATTAGAACAAGTTTTGTACAGTGAGTACTCTTGTCTGTCCTGATTGTTGGTTATTCATTTCTATTCGTAAAGTTTGCTTACTATCTATTTTTGAAAGTCCTTTTTTCGGTCAATGACATTTATACTCTTCAAAATTAAAGCAACACATTTCAAAATAGCACAGACGTTCTAAACTCTATAGAGACAACCAAATGCGGAATCACGATGATGAATTAAGAACAATTATGAACAAAGTGAAGTTAACTGACGTTTTATTTATAAATGTTCCCTGTATGTTTGTTTACATGAAAGAAAAACAAATAACATAACATAGTAGAAAAATGTCGCCTAGGGAAAAGAAAGACTACTATAATATTGTTACAATAGCAAGCTAATAGTACATGATACCTATTATAATTCTGAGCTAGATAAAATAAACTATATTTATGCACATGTTTTGAAAATTACAAGAAACTAAATAGTCTAAATAATCCAGTTGGTCAGGTTGGGTAATTTTACCTGCTGCTGTATGCAGTAAACAGTGCAACCTGTGGCTGCCCTGCTGCATTGCAGCATCGAGGTAAGCTCAGGAGAGTAAAAGGCTAAGGGAGGGTACCCCAAAGTAAAACAACACCACTGCCTTGTGGTGCATCGTTCAAACACAACACTCTCTAGAATAAGATCGCACTAAGTCTGGAACTTTTGGCGTTAGAACCATTTAAAATGAGTCATTTCACTATAATTATCATGCATGCACTCTCAATGGTAGAAATAGATCGAGAGAAAATTTGTTGGGCTGCTTTCTTTTGACTACATAGTAAAAGCGTTGTAGCTAAGGACGATATGATACCTGGTCTTTCACTAGTGATTACATCCCTCGAAATGTCAAGAAGTTCAATGTAGCAAACATGAAATGTATGGCAGGGAATAAGCTCAGTGAACCAAGCCTTGGAACATTATCTAGGAGATGGGTATATTTACAAACACATAAGGCAGGAATCACAACTTTCAATGTCTGACGATTCACTACTGGGTCTGGGAATTCTTCGTTTGTTCCTAAGCTCATAGTTGATCCTTATTTCCTAATTGTTCTACTTAGAGTATCGTTTGCTTTTTCTTGATTTTATTTATTACCCAGTGTCGACATGAAGGTTTGGCGAGGTTGTGTTCTATCGTCCGTTCTAAGCACATGATCGATTTACCTGCAGTTTTTTCCATATATATTTCGATATGTATTCATGTTTTGCTTTCTTCCCTTATATGTTTATTTGGAATAATAGATAAACGAAAAGCAATATTTTGTATAATAGATATACGGAGAACAGTTGAATTTCGTATAATAGATATACGGAGAACAGGTGTATTTGGTATAATAGATATACGGGGAACAGCTGTATTTGGTATAATAGATATAGGGAGAACAGTTGTATTTGGTATAATAGATATACGGGGAACAGCTGTATTTGGTATAATAGATATAGGGAGAACAGTTGTATTTGGTATAGTAAATATACGGGGAACAGCTGTATTTGGTATAATAGATATAAGGAGAACAGTTGTATTTGGTATAATAGATAAATGGAGAACAGTTGTATTTAGTATAATAGATATACGGAGAACATGTGTATTTTGTATAATAGATATAAGGAGAACAGCTGTATTTGGTATAATAGATATACGGAGAACAGCTGTATTTGGTATAATAGATAGGGAGAACAGTTGTATTTGGTATAATAGATATAGGGGGAACAGCTGTATTTTGTATAATAGATATACGGGGAACAGCTGTATTTGGTATAATAGATATAAGGAGAACAGCTGTATTTGGTATAATAGATATAAGGAGAACAGCTGTATTTGGTATAATAGATATACGGAGAACAGGTGTATTTGGTACAATAGATATAATGAGAACAGCTTTATTTGGTATAATAGATATACGGAGAACAGCTGTATTTGGTATAATAGATATAGGGAGAACAGTTGTATTTGGTATAATAGAAATACGAGGAACAGCTGTATTTTGTATAATAGATATAAGGAGAACAGGTGTATTTTGTATAATAGATATAAGGAGAACAGCTGTATTTGGTATAATAGATATACGGAGAACAGCTGTATTTGGTATAATAGATAGGGAGAACAGTTGTATTTGGTATAATAGATATAGGGGGAACAGCTGTATTTTGTATAATAGATATACGGGGAACAGCTGTATTTGGTTTAATAGATATAAGGAGAACAGCTGTATTTGGTATAATAGATATACGGAGAACAGGTGTATTTGGTACAATAGATATAAGGAGAACAGCTGTATTTGGTATAATAGATATAAGGAGAACAGCTGTATTTGGTATAATAGATATAGGGAGAACAGTTGTATTTGGTATAATAGAAATACGAGGAACAGCTGTATTTTGTCTAATAGATATACGGGGAAAAGCTGTATTTGGTATAATAGATATAAGGAGAACAGCTGTATTTGGTATAATAGATATAAGGAGAACAGCTGTATTTGATATAATAGATATAAGGAGAACAGTTGTATTTGGTATAATAGATATAAGGAGAACAGTTGTATTCTTTGTATTGTTTCAAGAGGTAGCCTCACTACATTGAGGATATTCCCATATCCGCACCCCTGGAGAAACATTAGAACAAGTTTTGTACAGTGAGTACTCTTGTCTGTCCTGATTGTTGGTTATTCATTTCTATTCGTAAAGTTTGCTTACTATCTATTTTTGAAAGTCCTTTTTTCGGTCGATGACATTTACACTCTTCAAAATTAAAGCAACATGTTTCAAAATAGCACAGACGTTCTAAACTCTATAGAGACAACCAAATGCGGAATCACGATGATGAATTAAGAACAATTATGAACAAAGTGAAGTTAACTGACGTTTTATTTATAAATGTTCCCTGTATGTTTGTTTACATGAAAGAAAAACAAATAACATAACATAGTAGAAAAATGTCGCCTAGGGAAAAGAAAGACTACTATAATATTGTTACAATAGCAAGCTAATAGTACATGATACCTATTATAATTCTGAGCTAGATAAAATAAACTATATTTATGCACATGTTTTGAAAATTACAAGAAACTAAATAGTCTAAATAATCCAGTTGGTCAGGTTGGGTAATTTTACCTGCTGCTGTATGCAGTAAACAGTGCAACCTGTGGCTGCCCTGCTGCATTGCAGCATCGAGGTAAGCTCAGGAGAGTAAAAGGCTAAGGGAGGGTACCCCAACGTAAAACAACACCACTGCCTTGTGGTGCATCGTTCAAACACAACACTCTCTAGAATAAGATCGCACTAAGTCTGGAACTTTTGGCGTTAGAACCATTTAAAATGAGTCATTTCACTATAATTATCATGCATGCACTCTCAATGGTAGAAATAGATCGAGAGAAAATTTGTTGGGCTGCTTTCTTTTGACTACATAGTAAAAGCGTTGTAGCTAAGGACGATATGATACCTGGTCTTTCACTAGTGATTACATCCCTCGAAATGTCAAGAAGTTCAATGTAGCAAACATGAAATGTATGGCAGGGAATAAGCTCAGTGAACCAAGCCTTGGAACATTATCTAGGAGATGGGTATATTTACAAACACATAAGGCAGGAATCACAACTTTCAATGTCTGACGATTCACTACTGGGTCTGGGAATTCTTCGTTTGTTCCTAAGCTCATAGTTGATCCTTATTTCCTAATTGTTCTACTTAGAGTATCGTTTGCTTTTTCTTGATTTTATTTATTACCCAGTGTCGACATGAAGGTTTGGCGAGGTTGTGTTCTATCGTCCGTTCTAAGCACATGATCGATTTACCTGCAGTTTTATTTCCATATATATTTCGATATGTATTCATGTTTTGCTTTCTTCCCTTATATGTTTATTTGGAATAATAGATAAACGAAAAGCAATATTTTGTATAATAGATATACGGAGAACAGTTGAATTTCGTATAATAGATATACGGAGAACAGGTGTATTTGGTATAATAGATATACGGGGAACAGCTGTATTTGGTATAATAGATATAGGGAGAACAGTTGTATTTGGTATAGTAAATATACGGGGAACAGCTGTATTTGGTATAATAGATATAAGGAGAACAGTTGTATTTGGTATAATAGATATAAGGAGAACAGTTGTATTTGGTATAATAGATATACGGAGAACAGCTGTATTTGGTATAATAGATAGGGAGAACAGTTGTATTTGGTATAATAGATATAGGGGGAACAGCTGTATTTTGTATAATAGATATACGGGGAACAGCTGTATTTGGTTTAATAGATATAAGGAGAACAGCTGTATTAGGTATAATAGATATACGGAGAACAGGTGTATTTGGTACAATAGATATAAGGAGAACAGCTGTATTTGGTATAATAGATATAAGGAGAACAGCTGTATTTGGTATAATAGATATAGGGAGAACAGTTGTATTTGGTATAATAGAAATACGAGGAACAGCTGTATTTTGTCTAATAGATATACGGGGAAAAGCTGTATTTGGTATAATAGATATAAGGAGAACAGCTGTATTTGGTATAATAGATATAAGGAGAACAGCTGTATTTGATATAATAGATATAAGGAGAACAGTTGTATTTGGTATAATAGATATAAGGAGAACAGTTGTATTCTTTGTATTGTTTCAAGAGGTAGCCTCACTACATTGAGGATATTCCCATATCCGCACCCCTGGAGAAACATTAGAACAAGTTTTGTACAGTGAGTACTCTTGCCTGTCCTGATTGTTGGTTATTCATTTCTATTCGTAAAGTTTGCTTACTATCTATTTTTGAAAGTCCTTTTTTCGGTCGATGACATTTACACTCTTCAAAATTAAAGCAACATGTTTCAAAATAGCACAGACGTTCTAAACTCTATAGAGACAACCAAATGCGGAATCACGATGATGAATTAAGAACAATTATGAACAAAGTGAAGTTAACTGACGTTTTATTTATAAATGTTCCCTGTATGTTTGTTTACATGAAAGAAAAACAAATAACATAACATAGTAGAAAAATGTCGCCTAGGGAAAAGAAAGACTACTATAATATTGTTACAATAGCAAGCTAATAGTACATGATACCTATTATAATTCTGAGCTAGATAAAATAAACTATATTTATGCACATGTTTTGAAAATTACAAGAAACTAAATAGTCTAAATAATCCAGTTGGTCAGGTTGGGTAATTTTACCTGCTGCTGTATGCAGTAAACAGTGCAACCTGTGGCTGCCCTGCTGCATTGCAGCATCGAGGTAAGCTCAGGAGAGTAAAAGGCTAAGGGAGATAACCCCAAAGTAAAACAACACCACTGCCTTGTGGTGCATCGTTCAAACACAACACTCTCTAGAATAAGATCGCACTAAGTCTGGAACTTTTGGCGTTAGAACCATTTAAAATGAGTCATTTCACTATAATTATCATGCATGCACTCTCAATGGTAGAAATAGATCGAGAGAAAATTTGTTGGGCTGCTTTCTTTTGACTACATAGTAAAAGCGTTGTAGCTAAGGACGATATGATACCTGGTCTTTCACTAGTGATTACATCCCTCGAAATGTCAAGAAGTTCAATGTAGCAAACATGAAATGTATGGCAGGGAATAAGCTCAGTGAACCAAGCCTTGGAACATTATCTAGGAGATGGGTATATTTACAAACACATAAGGCAGGAATCACAACTTTCAATGTCTGACGATTCACTACTGGGTCTGGGAATTCTTCGTTTGTTCCTAAGCTCATAGTTGATCCTTATTTCCTAATTGTTCTACTTAGAGTATCGTTTGCTTTTTCTTGATTTTATTTATTACCCAGTGTCGACATGAAGGTTTGGCGAGGTTGTGTTCTATCGTCCGTTCTAAGCACATGATCGATTTACCTGCAGTTTTTTCCATATATATTTCGATATGTATTCATGTTTTGCTTTCTTCCCTTATATGTTTATTTGGAATAATAGATAAACGAAAAGCAATATTTTGTATAATAGATATACGGAGAACAGTAGAATTTCGTATAATAGATATACGGAGAACAGGTGTATTTGGTATAATAGATATACGGGGAACAGCTGTATTTGGTATAATAGATATAGGGAGAACAGTTGTATTTGGTATAATAGATATACGGGGAACAGCTGTATTTGGTATAATAGATATAGGGAGAACAGTTGTATTTGGTATAGTAAATATACGGGGAACAGCTGTATTTGGTATAATAGATATAAGGAGAACAGTTGTATTTGGTATAATAGATAAATGGAGAACAGTTGTATTTAGTATAATAGATATACGGAGAACATGTGTATTTTGTATAATAGATATAAGGAGAACAGCTGTATTTGGTATAATAGATATACGGAGAACAGCTGTATTTGGTATAATAGATAGGGAGAACAGTTGTATTTGGTATAATAGATATAGGGGGAACAGCTGTATTTTGTATAATAGATATACGGGGAACAGCTGTATTTGGTATAATAGATATAAGGAGAACAGCTGTATTTGGTATAATAGATATAAGGAGAACAGCTGTATTTGGTATAATAGATATACGGAGAACAGGTGTATTTGGTACAATAGATATAATGAGAACAGCTTTATTTGGTATAATAGATATACGGAGAACAGCTGTATTTGGTATAATAGATATAGGGAGAACAGTTGTATTTGGTATAATAGAAATACGAGGAACAGCTGTATTTTGTATAATAGATATAAGGAGAACAGGTGTATTTTGTATAATAGATATAAGGAGAACAGCTGTATTTGGTATAATAGATATACGGAGAACAGCTGTATTTGGTATAATAGATAGGGAGAACAGTTGTATTTGGTATAATAGATATAGGGGGAACAGCTGTATTTTGTATAATAGATATACGGGGAACAGCTGTATTTGGTTTAAAAGATATAAGGAGAACAGCTGTATTTGGTATAATAGATATACGGAGAACAGGTGTATTTGGTACAATAGATATAAGGAGAACAGCTGTATTTGGTATAATAGATATAAGGAGAACAGCTGTATTTGGTATAATAGATATAGGGAGAACAGTTGTATTTGGTATAATAGAAATACGAGGAACAGCTGTATTTTGTCTAATAGATATACGGGGAAAAGCTGTATTTGGTATAATAGATATAAGGAGAACAGCTGTATTTGGTATAATAGATATAAGGAGAACAGCTGTATTTGATATAATAGATATAAGGAGAACAGTTGTATTTGGTATAATAGATATAAGGAGAACAGTTGTATTCTTTGTATTGTTTCAAGAGGTAGCCTCACTACATTGAGGATATTCCCATATCCGCACCCCTGGAGAAACATTAGAACAAGTTTTGTACAGTGAGTACTCTTGTCTGTCCTGATTGTTGGTTATTCATTTCTATTCGTAAAGTTTGCTTACTATTTTTGAAAGTCCTTTTTTCGGTCGATGACATTTACACTCTTCAAAATTAAAGCAACATGTTTCAAAATAGCACAGACGTTCTAAACTCTATAGAGACAACCAAATGCGGAATCACGATGATGAATTAAGAACAATTATGAACAAAGTGAAGTTAACTGACGTTTTATTTATACATGTTCCCTGTATGTTTGTTTACAGGAAAGAAAAACAAATAACATAACATAGTAGAAAAATGTCGCCTAGGGAAAAGAAAGACTACTATAATATTGTTACAATAGCAAGCTAATAGTACATGATACCTATTATAATTCTGAGCTAGATAAAATAAACTATATTTATGCACATGTTTTGAAAATTACAAGAAACTAAATAGTCTAAATAATCCAGTTGGTCAGGTTGGGTAATTTTACCTGCTGCTGTATGCAGTAAACAGTGCAACCTGTGGCTGCCCTGCTGCATTGCAGCATCGAGGTAAGCTCAGGAGAGTAAAAGGCTAAGGGAGGGTACCCCAAAGTAAAACAACACCACTGCCTTGTGGTGCATCGTTCAAACACAACACTCTCTAGAATAAGATCGCACTAAGTCTGGAACTTTTGGCGTTAGAACCATTTAAAATGAGTCATTTCACTATAATTATCATGCATGCACTCTCAATGGTAGAAATAGATCGAGAGACAATTTGTTGGGCTGCTTTCTTTTGACTACATAGTAAAAGCGTTGTAGCTAAGGACGATATGATACCTGGTCTTTCACTAGTGATTACATCCCTCGAAATGTCAAGAAGTTCAATGTAGCAAACATGAAATGTATGGCAGGGAATAAGCTCAGTGAACCAAGCCTTGGAACAGTATCTAGGAGATGGGTATATTTACAAACACATAAGGCAGGAATCACAACTTTCAATGTCTGACGATTCACTACTGGGTCTGGGAATTCTTCGTTTGTTCCTAAGCTCATAGTTGATCCTTATTTCCTAATTGTTCTACTTAGAGTATCGTTTGCTTTTTCTTGATTTTATTTATTACCCAGTGTCGACATGAAGGTTTGGCGAGGTTGTGTTCTATCGTCCGTTCTAAGCACATTATCGATTTACCTGCAGTTTTATTTCCATATATATTTCGATAAGTATTCATGTTTTGCTTTCTTCCCTTATATGTTTATTTGGAATAATAGATAAACGAAAAGCAATATTTTGTATAATAGATATACGGAGAACAGTTGAATTTCGTATAATAGATATACGGAGAACAGGTGTATTTGGTATAATAGATATACGGGGAACAGCTGTATTTGGTATAATAGATATAGGGAGAACAGTTGTATTTGGTATAATAGATATACGGGGAACAGCTGTATTTGGTATAATAGATATAGGGAGAACAGTTGTATTTGGTATAGTAAATATACGGGGAACAGCTGTATTTGGTATAATAGATATAAGGATAACAGTTGTATTTGGTATAATAGATATATGGAGAACAGTTGTATTTAGTATAATAGATATACGGAGAACAGGTGTATTTTGTATAATAGATATAAGGAGAACAGCTGTATTTGGTATAATAGATATACGGAGAACAGCTGTATTTGGTATAATAGATAGGGAGAACAGTTGTATTTGGTATAATAGATAGAGGGGGGAACAGCTGTATTTTGTATAATAGATATACGGGGAACAGCTGTATTTGATATAATAGATATAAGGAGAACAGTTGTATTTGGTATAATAGATATAAGGAGAACAGTTGTATTCTTTGTATTGTTTCAAGAGGTAGCCTCACTACATTGAGGATATTCCCATATCCGCACCCCTGGAGAATCATTAGAACAAGTTTTGTACAGTGAGTACTCTTGTCTGTCCTGATTGTTGGTTATTCATTTCTATTCGTAAAGTTTGCTTACTATCTATTTTTGAAAGTCCTTTTTTCGGTCAATGACATTTATACTCTTCAAAATTAAAGCAACACGTTTCAAAATAGCACAGACGTTCTAAACTCTATAGAGACAACCAAATGCGGAATCACGATGATGAATTAAGAACAATTATGAACAAAGTGAAGTTAACTGACGTTTTATTTATAAATGTTCCCTGTATGTTTGTTTACATGAAAGAAAATCAAATAACATAACATAGTAGAAAAATGTCGCCTAGGGAAAAGAAAGACTACTATAATATTGTTACAATAGCAAGCTAATAGTACATGATACCTATTATAATTCTGAGCTAGATAAAATAAACTATATTTATGCACATGTTTTGAAAATTACAAGAAACTAAATAGTCTAAATAATCCAGTTGGTCAGGTTGGGTAATTTTACCTGCTGCTGTATGCAGTAAACAGTGCAACCTGTGGCTGCCCTGCTGCATTGCAGCATCGAGGTAAGCTCAGGAGAGTAAAAGGCTAAGGGAGGGTACCCCAAAGTAAAACAACACCACTGCCTTGTGGTGCATCGTTCAAACACAACACTCTCTAGAATAAGATCGCACTAAGTCTGGAACTTTTGGCGTTAGAACCATTTAAAATGAGTCATTTCACTATAATTATCATGCATGCACTCTCAATGGTAGAAATAGATCGAGAGAAAATTTGTTGGGCTGCTTTCTTTTGACTACATAGTAAAAGCGTTGTAGCTAAGGACGATATGATACCTGGTCTTTCACTAGTGATTACATCTCTCGAAATGTCAAGAAGTTCAATGTAGCAAACATGAAATGTATGGCAGGGAATAAGCTCAGTGAACCAAGCCTTGGAACATTATCTAGGAGATGGGTATATTTACAAACACATAAGGCAGGAATCACAACTTTCAATGTCTGACGATTCACTACTGGGTCTGGGAATTCTTCGTTTGTTCCTAAGCTCATAGTTGATCCTTATTTCCTAATTGTTCTACTTAGAGTATCGTTTGCTTTTTCTTGATTTTATTTATTACCCAGTGTCGACATGAAGGTTTGGCGAGGTTGTGTTCTATCGTCCGTTCTAAGCACATTATCGATTTACCTGCAGTTTTATTTCCATATATATTTCGATATGTATTCATGTTTTGCTTTCTTCCCTTATATGTTTATTTGGAATAATAGATAAACGAAAAGCAATATTTTGTATAATAGATATACGGAGAACAGTTGAATTTCGTATAATAGATATACGGAGAACAGGTGTATTTGGTATAATAGATATACGGGGAACAGCTGTATTTGGTATAATAGATATAGGGAGAACAGTTGTATTTGGTATAATAGATATACGGGGAACAGCTGTATTTGGTATAATAGATATAGGGAGAACAGTTGTATTTGGTATAATAAATATACGGGGAACAGCTGTATTTGGTATAATAGATATAAGGAGAACAGTTGTATTTGGTATAATAGATAAATGGAGAACAGTTGTATTTAGTATAATAGATATACGGAGAACAGGTGTATTTGGTATAATAGATATAAGGAGAACAGCTGTATTTGGTATAATAGATATACGGAGAACAGCTGTATTTGGTATAATAGATAGGGAGAACAGTTGTATTTGGTATAATAGATATAGGGGGAACAGCTGTATTTTGTATAATAGATATACGGGGAACAGCTGTATTTGGTATAATAGATATAAGGAGAACAGCTGTATTTGGTATAATATATATAAGGAGAACAGCTGTATTTGGTATAATAGATAAAAGGAGAACAGCTGTATTTGGTATAATAGATATAAGGAGAATAGCTGTATTTGGTACAATAGATATAAGGAGAACAGTTGTATTTGGCATAGTAGATATAAGGAGAACAGTTGTATTTGGTATAATAGATATAAGAAGAGCAGTTGTATTTGGTATAATAGATATAAGGAGAACAGTTGTATTTGGTATAATAGATATAAGGAGAACAGTTGTATTCTTTGTATTGTTTCAAGAGGTAGCCTCACTACATTGAGGATATTCCCATATCCGCACCCCTGGAGAATCATTAGAACAAGTTTTGTACAGTGAGTACTCTTGTCTGTCCTGATTGTTGGTTATTCATTTCTATTCGTAAAGTTTGCTTACTATCTATTTTTGAAAGTCCTTTTTTCGGTCAATGACATTTATACTCTTCAAAATTAAAGCAACACGTTTCAAAATAGCACAGACGTTCTAAACTCTATAGAGACAACCAAATGCGGAATCACGATGATGAATTAAGAACAATTATGAACAAAGTGAAGTTAACTGACGTTTTATTTATAAATGTTCCCTGTATGTTTGTTTACATGAAAGAAAATCAAATAACATAACATAGTAGAAAAATGTCGCCTAGGGAAAAGAAAGACTACTATAATATTGTTACAATAGCAAGCTAATAGTACATGATACCTATTATAATTCTGAGCTAGATAAAATAAACTATATTTATGCACATGTTTTGAAAATTACAAGAAACTAAATAGTCTAAATAATCCAGTTGGTCAGGTTGGGTAATTTTACCTGCTGCTGTATGCAGTAAACAGTGCAACCTGTGGCTGCCCTGCTGCATTGCAGCATCGAGGTAAGCTCAGGAGAGTAAAAGGCTAAGGGAGGGTACCCCAAAGTAAAACAACACCACTGCCTTGTGGTGCATCGTTCAAACACAACACTCTCTAGAATAAGATCGCACTAAGTCTGGAACTTTTGGCGTTAGAACCATTTAAAATGAGTCATTTCACTATAATTATCATGCATGCACTCTCAATGGTAGAAATAGATCGAGAGAAAATTTGTTGGGCTGCTTTCTTTTGACTACATAGTAAAAGCGTTGTAGCTAAGGACGATATGATACCTGGTCTTTCACTAGTGATTACATCTCTCGAAATGTCAAGAAGTTCAATGTAGCAAACATGAAATGTATGGCAGGGAATAAGCTCAGTGAACCAAGCCTTGGAACATTATCTAGGAGATGGGTATATTTACAAACACATAAGGCAGGAATCACAACTTTCAATGTCTGACGATTCACTACTGGGTCTGGGAATTCTTCGTTTGTTCCTAAGCTCATAGTTGATCCTTATTTCCTAATTGTTCTACTTAGAGTATCGTTTGCTTTTTCTTGATTTTATTTATTACCCAGTGTCGACATGAAGGTTTGGCGAGGTTGTGTTCTATCGTCCGTTCTAAGCACATTATCGATTTACCTGCAGTTTTATTTCCATATATATTTCGATATGTATTCATGTTTTGCTTTCTTCCCTTATATGTTTATTTGGAATAATAGATAAACGAAAAGCAATATTTTGTATAATAGATATACGGAGAACAGTTGAATTTCGTATAATAGATATACGGAGAACAGGTGTATTTGGTATAATAGATATACGGGGAACAGCTGTATTTGGTATAATAGATATAGGGAGAACAGTTGTATTTGGTATAATAGATATACGGGGAACAGCTGTATTTGGTATAATAGATATAGGGAGAACAGTTGTATTTGGTATAATAAATATACGGGGAACAGCTGTATTTGGTATAATAGATATAAGGAGAACAGTTGTATTTGGTATAATAGATAAATGGAGAACAGTTGTATTTAGTATAATAGATATACGGAGAACAGGTGTATTTGGTATAATAGATATAAGGAGAACAGCTGTATTTGGTATAATAGATATACGGAGAACAGCTGTATTTGGTATAATAGATAGGGAGAACAGTTGTATTTGGTATAATAGATATACGGGGAACAGCTGTATTTTGTATAATAGATATACGGGGAACAGCTGTATTTGGTATAATAGATATAAGGAGAACAGCTGTATTTGGTATAATATATATAAGGAGAACAGCTGTATTTGGTATAATAGATAAAAGGAGAACAGCTGTATTTGGTATAATAGATATAAGGAGAATAGCTGTATTTGGTACAATAGATATAAGGAGAACAGTTGTATTTGGCATAGTAGATATAAGGAGAACAGTTGTATTTGGTATAATAGATATAAGAAGAGCAGTTGTATTTGGTATAATAGATATAAGGAGAACAGTTGTATTTGGTATAATAGATATAAGGAGAACAGTTGTATTTG
Source organism: Megaustenia siamemsis (assembly GCA_032433765.1). Lineage (NCBI taxonomy): Eukaryota > Metazoa > Mollusca > Gastropoda > Stylommatophora > Ariophantidae > Megaustenia > Megaustenia siamemsis. The sequence continues at coordinate 4,803,983 of JAVIAB010000041.1, read as the reverse complement.
GTACAATAGATATAAGGAGAACAGTTGTATTTGGTATAATATATATAAGGAGAACAGTTGTATTTGGTATAATAGATATAAGGAGAACAGTTGTATTCTTTGTATTGTTTCAAGAGGTAGCCTCACTACATTGAGGATATTCCCATATCCGCACCCCTGGAGAAACATTAGAACAAGTTGTGTACAGTGAGTACTCTTGTCTATCCTGATTGTTGGTTATTCATTTCTATTCGTAAAGTTTGCTTACTATCTATTTTTGAAAGTCCTTTTTTTTGGTCGATGACATTTACACTCTTCAAAATTAAAGCAACATGTTTCAAAATAGCACAGACGTTCTAAACTCTATAGAGACAACCAAATGCGGAATCACGATGATGAATTAAGAACAATTATGAACAAAGTGAAGTTAACTGACGTTTTATTTATAAATGTTCCCTGTATGTTTGTTTACAGGAAAGAAAAACAAATAACATAACATAGTAGAAATATGTCGCCTAGGGAAAAGAAAGACTACTATAATATTGTTACAAAAGCAAGCTAATAGTACATGATACCTATTATAATTCTGAGCTAGATAAAATAAACTATATTTATGCACGTTTTGAAAATTACAAGAAACTAAATAGTCTAAATAATCCAGTTGGTCAGGTTGGGTAATTTTACCTGCTGCTGTATGCAGTAAACAGTGCAACCTGTGGCTGCCCTGCTGCATTGCAGCATCGAGGTAAGCTCAGGAGAGTAAAAGGCTAAGGGAGGGTACCCCAAAGTAAAACAACACCACTGCCTTGTGGTGCATCGTTCAAACACAACACTCTCTAGAATAAGATCGCACTAAGTCTGGAACTTTTGGCGTTAGAACCATTTAAAATGAGTCATTTCACTATAATTATCATGCATGCACTCTCAATGGTAGAAATAGATCGAGAGAAAATTTGTTGGGCTGCTTTCTTTTGACTACATAGTAAAAGCGTTGTAGCTAAGGACGATATGATACCTGGTCTTTCACTAGTGATTACATCTCTCGAAATGTCAAGAAGTTCAATGTAGCAAACATGAAATGTATGGCAGGGAATAAGCTCAGTGAACCAAGCCTTGGAACATTATCTAGGAGATGGGTATATTTACAAACACATAAGGCAGGAATCACAACTTTCAATGTCTGACGATTCACTACTGGGTCTGGGAATTCTTCGTTTGTTCCTAAGCTCATAGTTGATCCTTATTTCCTAATTGTTCTACTTAGAGTATCGTTTGCTTTTTCTTGATTTTATTTATTACCCAGTGTCGACATGAAGGTTTGGCGAGGTTGTGTTCTATCGTCCGTTCTAAGCACATTATCGATTTACCTGCAGTTTTATTTCCATATATATTTCGATATGTATTCATGTTTTGCTTTCTTCCCTTATATGTTTATTTGGAATAATAGATAAACGAAAAGCAATATTTGGTATAATAGATATAGGGAGAACAGTTGTATTTGGTATAATAGATATACGGGGAACAGCTGTATTTGGTATAATAGATATAGGGAGAACAGTTGTATTTGGTATAATAAATATACGGGGAACAGCTGTATTTGGTATAATAGATATAAGGAGAACAGTTGTATTTGGTATAATAGATAAATGGAGAACAGTTGTATTTAGTATAATAGATATACGGAGAACAGGTGTATTTGGTATAATAGATATAAGGAGAACAGCTGTATTTGGTATAATAGATATACGGAGAACAGCTGTATTTGGTATAATAGATAGGGAGAACAGTTGTATTTGGTATAATAGATATAGGGGGAACAGCTGTATTTTGTATAATAGATATACGGGGAACAGCTGTATTTGGTATAATAGATATAAGGAGAACAGCTGTATTTGGTATAATATATATAAGGAGAACAGCTGTATTTGGTATAATAGATAAAAGGAGAACAGCTGTATTTGGTATAATAGATATAAGGAGAATAGCTGTATTTGGTACAATAGATATAAGGAGAACAGTTGTATTTGGCATAGTAGATATAAGGAGAACAGTTGTATTTGGTATAATAGATATAAGAAGAGCAGTTGTATTTGGTATAATAGATATAAGGAGAACAGTTGTATTTGGTATAATAGATATAAGGAGAACAGTTGTATTTGGTACAATAGATATAAGGAGAACAGTTGTATTTGGTATAATATATATAAGGAGAACAGTTGTATTTGGTATAATAGATATAAGGAGAACAGTTGTATTCTTTGTATTGTTTCAAGAGGTAGCCTCACTACATTGAGGATATTCCCATATCCGCACCCCTGGAGAAACATTAGAACAAGTTGTGTACAGTGAGTACTCTTGTCTATCCTGATTGTTGGTTATTCATTTCTATTCGTAAAGTTTGCTTACTATCTATTTTTGAAAGTCCTTTTTTTCGGTCGATGACATTTACACTCTTCAAAATTAAAGCAACATGTTTCAAAATAGCACAGACGTTCTAAACTCTATAGAGACAACCAAATGCGGAATCACGATGATGAATTAAGAACAATTATGAACAAAGTGAAGTTAACTGACGTTTTATTTATAAATGTTCCCTGTATGTTTGTTTACAGGAAAGAAAAACAAATAACATAACATAGTAGAAATATGTCGCCTAGGGAAAAGAAAGACTACTATAATATTGATACAAAAGCAATCTAATAGTACATGATACCTATTATAATTCTGAGCTAGATAAAATAAACTATATTTATGCACGTTTTGAAAATTACAAGAAACTAAATAGTCTAAATAATCCAGTTGGTCAGGTTGGGTAATTTTACCTGCTGCTGTATGCAGTAAACAGTGCAACCTGTGGCTGCCCTGCTGCATTGCAGCATCGAGGTAAGCTCAGGAGAGTAAAAGGCTAAGGGAGGGTACCCCAAAGTAAAACAACACCACTGCCTTGTGGGCGAGACTTTTAGTCAAAGGCTAGCGGAGCCAACTGTAAACAAACCAACGGAAGGCAACTGAAAACCACCGTCATAACTTCTTTGTACAATCATGAATCGCCACAATAAAAGAAATCACGACAACAACGTTAAGGGGATTCCAATGGAAAACTGTCGTTCGGTAGGGGAGATCATGTGCAACAGGTGATAAACGATCGTCATTAAACTACTGTATGCAAAATAAAGATAAAACACAGACTAAAGATAGGTACTTGGAATGTGAGAACACCCATGCAGAAGGGTAAACTGGAAAACATCATCATGCACCGGGCCTGCTGGCGTAGGTAATCATGTCTCTCCACAAATTTCGATCTCGACAGTAATTAATCATTTCTGTTGTTATCTTCTGTCAGGCCGTTCTCTTAAGCAGTCTCGTATTTTTTTTCTCTTTGCTTCCCTCTATCTCTTCGTCCCTCAATTTTCCCAGTTGTTACAATATATTCCAGTTGTTCTCTTCTCATTACATGGCCAAAAAGTAAATATAGTTTTTTTTCTAATAATGGAAATTAGCTCTCTTTTTACTTTGGCCACTTTCAGAACGTTTTCATAACTCTTCTTAGCTGTCCATGATATTCTCAACATTCTTCTGTAAAACCACATTTCTACAGACCCCAGTGATTTTCTTGTCTGTTGTGCTATTGTCCCTGATTCACATCCAAATGTTAAGACTGATTGTACATAACATTTTAAAACTCTTTTCTTGTTTATATTTTCAAAAAATAGATTGCATTGTATCTTCCTCATTTTTTTATAAGCTGCTTTTGCCTGAGCCATTCTGCCGCATCTTACCTCTTTTGTACATTTTCCATCTGAGGTTAACACATTTCCCAAACATTTAAATTCATTTACCTGTTTTAATATTGTTCCACTTGTCATTATTTTGCACTGAGTTTATGTCTTTATCTTTACATTACTAATGTCATTTTGCGATTAAGGCTGAGTAATTTATTATTACTTTATTTCACTATAATGTCCAACATTTCTTGTAACTCATTTTCACTCTTAGCGATTAAGACTGTATCATCAGCATACCTTAGATTATTTACATTATGACCTCCAATTGTTATCCCAGGCATTCCCCTTATGGATCTTAAAGTAATCTCACTATAAATATTAAACAAATATGGTGACAGCACACAACCTTGCCTAACACCCTGTTTTCTTTGTTGAAACATTCCCAATTGGTTTCCAGTTCTTATGGCCTCTGTTGTTGCTTGATGATGATGATCGATTGTATTGTAAGAGAGGGATCTAAAAGGGGGAGGGGTAAGACATTAAATAATTCAACAATAAATTATAAATAGAAAGATTTAATGAGAAGTTTAATGATAGGGTTGTTCTGGAACTTCATGAACAAAGATGTCAACATCTTGTGGTATTTGACTAACAGCAATGCTTAATATGTCTTCTAAATTTTTGTCGGTTAATTGACTGTTTGATTTTGATTAAACATTGTTCAATCTCGACGCAAATGTTCATAAACTATGGAAACTTGCGAAAGCTCTGAGCGACAAAAACAACTGCTGACCTCCAATATATTTAGCACACAATCAGAACATCCTCACAGGCAAAAGGGCAGCAAATCTACTGATAGAGACTTACAAAAACATTAGTAGAATAAACATTCCAATAGACAAAATAGAAAGCTGCAAGCCGGGAAAACCAAAATGCAAAACATATGCCTTTAGCACCAGAAGAGCATCAGACGACCATCTTTACCCCAAATGAATTAGATGTTGCCCTCAAAGGATTGAAGCTCAAAAGTTCACCTGGTAAAGATGGAATCACCAACGAAATGCTCCAAAATCAGTGACAGAAAGTCAAGAGCAATCTTCTAAGGATAATAAATGCTAGCTGGAAGAGAGGTCATGTGCCGGCAATCTGGAAAACAGCTGTTATGGTGCCCAACCTCAAGCGAGGCAAAAGACCCACTAGACCCAACTAGCTATAGAACCAACTAGCCAGTGTGGGTCGACATCGAGAAGGCTTTTGACAGGGTATGGCGAGAGGGTATAAAGAACAAGCTTTTTAGACTTGGCATCCAGGGTCGTTTATTCAATTGGTCTCTCAATACCTTCAGGATAGAACGGCCAGAGTACAAGTCCAAGTTCAAATTTGTAAGAAGGTTACAATTGAACAAGGTGTTCCACATGGCGGAGTCTTGTCCCCAACACTTTTTAATTTTCATAAATGACATCATAATGGACATTCCACCCAGAATACACTCAGCAATATACGCAGATGATATGGCGTTATGGGCTCGCGAGAAAAGTATGTAGGTGGTTGGACCCAGGATGCAAGATGCCATAGGTGAACTTGAAAAGTGGACGAACACCTGGTTCTTATCAAGCAACGAAAAAAAAGACATTATACAATTTTCTGCCAATCAAGAACCACACACTCTACAAACTTAACGACTATACACTCCCTATTGTCCAAAACCTAACATATCTTGGCGTCACCATGAACCGCAGAATGACTTGGAAAAATCAGATAGATAGAGCAAGACAAAATGCCAGAAAACGAACTAATCGTATGAAGAAATTGGCAGGAACGGATTGGGGAGCAGACAGCAATATTTTGAAAATACTATACGTAGGACGAGTCAGACCAGTCCTAGAGTATGGAGTCACAACCTAGGCTATGGCTTTCAAATCACACCTTAGCAAAATTAACAGAACACTGAACCAAGCTGCCGGTATCATGACTGGTGCTATGACAACAACACCTTTCACGACTCTAGAAACAGTAACAGGTTTGCAACCCTAAAGATGATAGACGGGTCACTAAAGTATTGCAACAAGCGGAGACATATAGAAGGCTCCTTAGCCACCACATGCACCAAAGAATAACTGGTTTCGGAATTGTACGACTAAAGAGGAGCAGCTTCGCTGCACCCATATATATATATATATATATATATATATATATATATATATATATATATATATATATAGAGAGAGAGAGAGAGAGAGAGAGAGAAACATTGTTGACAATCATAAATGCTACCAATCAATGAATCAACGCCTGGGTTTTTATGTGACCATTGGATACTGTTCATGTAGAAAATAAGATGTATAGAAGTACAGAATCTTCGATCACTTTCATTTTGATTTAAGAATATTTTGTTTTTGCATGTCAATAACTTCCTTTTGTATTTCAGTAAAAAGGCACTTTAACAGCTGCTTCGAAACTCTCTTTCACAAATTTTCCATCGGAAAATGATTTCAAACTCTTCTTTGTTCGATAATAATATAACTCACAGAAAAAAAAAAACATCAATTGAACTTTTATTTAGATAACAAGAACACGTCCAGTAGACCTACCAAAGATGTCTCTAAATGTGCTATTTTGTCCTGCCTAGCTTGTCCTTCCAGTGAGCTGTAATTTTTAGGTTTAGATTAGAAGTGACGTTTCAGGTTGAATTCTTTAAGAACAGACACTTTTTCATTACATATTGAACACATCGGGTTATCGATATAAAGACACATTCCAAAGCCAATATTTTTTTTTTAAAGTATGCAAATCTGCATCCACTTTCCTCCTTTTGCTTGCTCCACCTTTTGTCATTGTGTAACTAATTAGTGACAACCGGTTATTAACTTTAAATGCATTGCTATTTAGTTGAAAATTACATAACGCACGTTCACCACCGCAATTCGTAACCTCTACCAAAACCGATGATAAATACAAAGTCCAATAATCCTTTGATCTGACACCGGTTTGTCATCGAACGAAAGTCCTGGCGTATCCAATACCACGGCATCCACAGCCAACACCACCATCTTTTGTTTATCCATCGCGACACAAACAACAAAAGTGTGTCATGTCTAACCAGCAATATTTAAAGGACTACCCACCGACGTAGTGTCAAGTCGTCAAAGATAATGAACTTGACTTGACTTGTAACACGCGGCAACTAATAGATCACAGATTACAATTATTTAGTTTTGACAAATTCGCTAATCAAAATTGTTTTTATAAAACTGTTTCAGAATGTGTGTGCATTTATGCGTTAATTTTTACGTATTTATTTAGTTTATTTGAGCTTAGGGAATGGAGTGTATTGTAATTTTCAAATCAAGTACAGGGACGGTCAGAATAGATTGGCGGGCCGTTTCTTGCCCGCGGGTCGTAGATTGCACACCTCTGCTTTAGATTAAATAGTGCAGCTGTTGAATAGAGAGACTTACCTCCACTGATGTAAATTGAGCACAAAGACCGGACACCCTGGCCTGTTATAACAATACGTTTAATTCTGTAGTTCATGTTACAGTGGACGTCCATTCTCTTACTAAACGTTGTACTGGCGATGTTAAAACATTCAGTTGGCTGGGAATTACTGTCATTCATATACTGGAACGTTAACATATTCAGATAATCTGTCGATAGTGCAAAACATGTTTAACAAATGCTGGACATTTCCACTGAAATAGTTCCCAATACTGTATACAATGTTACGTGTACGTATATTGTTAACACTAAAATGGTTGTATCATTACAAATATTACTGACAGAGGCATCAACTAATTGATCTGCTGCTATTATTACTGCAGTTACGGGAGACAGCAGGACTTTTTATACTGTACACACGATGCTGACAAACACCTATACATCCAGTGGAACACCAATTCTAGGCAAATCTGGATTAATGCTAACAATAAGCGCAGACATAAAAGCCCGTTGGGCGGAACACTTCAAAGAAATTCTTAATCGTCCACTACCCCACAGTTTAATAGAATTTGAAGCTGAAACACCAGCAGCGGAATTTGATGTAAATTTAGATGACTTCACCTTGAGCGAAATAGAAAACACATTAAAGTGTATGACCAATAACAAGACTGCTGGAGAGGATAAGTTAACAGCTGAGATCCTCAAGGCAATTGATAGCCATAACTTAATACATCTCCAGAAAATGGTCAACATTATTTGGAAAGCAGAGAAGACACCTCATAAATGCAAAAAAGGAATCATTGCTAAGATTCCAAAAAAGGGCAATCTTAGAGATTGTAACAACTGGAGATGCGTGACACTTTTGTCATTTGCCTCAAAGTTATTCTGCAAAATCATCCTAACTAGAATAAAGGATTCAATAGATACAGTAATGCGTGAAGAACAAGTTGGGTTTAAAAAAGGGAGAGCTGCCTTGATCACATTTTCACTCTACGACTTATATTGGAGGAACACATTGAAAAGCAAAAACCTTTTTTTTTTCTTAACTTCATCGACTTCAAAAAAAGCATTTGATAGCATTCATAGATAATCTTTGTGGAAAATTCTAAAGCAATATGGCTTACCATAAACAATCATAAATATTATCAAAGACATGTATGACGGTTACACATGTGCAGTTCGAACAGAAGGACTGAGCGAATGTTCAAGGATGTATATTATCGTCCTTGTTATCTGGAATTGTTATGAACTTCATAATGAAGAAATGCTGCACTGGTAATAAAGGCATCGAATAAATACAAGGAGACCATTTGGAGGACCTCGACTTTGCTGATGACATAGTTCTCATCAGCAGTCAGAAAAAAAACGATGCAGGAAAACACAAATAAACTATCATCAATAGCCAGAAAAATTGGGCTTGAGATCAATCATGAAAAGACTGAAGTCATGAAAAGCTTAATTCCAACAGACGACAAAATCATCATCATCATCGTGTGCCCTCTCCGCAACGAAGGTTGGCTGCCATGGATCGCCATTCTACTCTGTTTCTTGCTTTGATGGTGCAGGCTGTCATAGATTGACTTGTCCATCTTTTGATGTTACTCGTCCATGTTAGTCTTGTTATGTTGTGTCATGTTTGGAAACGGAAGTCGAAAGAACCATATAATAATCTGTCCATACTTCTATTGTGATACAAAGAAACCGGAGATTGTATGAGCTGACACAACCAAGGACCAATTGCTGACTTCGGCCATGATAATCAGGGAATCACAACTTTTCAACTAACACTGTTCAGTGGCCGCTATACAACGGTAACTGAATAAACAAATTCAGTAAACAAGTATACTCAACAGGATGCAATCAAGAAGGGATGCTCACATTTATGATAGTTACAAGGTGAATATTTATAGGTTATGTAGTCATGAGAGATCCAAAAACAATTACATACAAATGAATCTGATAAATTAATTAGAGATCAAATAGGGGAGGTTATTCTGTACCCAAAATGAACATAATACAGTTGGATGTGTTGGTCAAAAGACGAATATCGCATGCTAATCCCCATGCACGATTGTCAGGTTTTTATTTAGAGGTTCTCGTTTTTTCGTGGAGCACTCAAAAATGTGTCCGGAGTTCAGTGGCGATGTTCCGAACATAATAAACTTACAAAAACATACATCGCAGCTTGATAACAACCACAACACAAACACATTCATTTATAACAAACTTCACTGTTAAATGCAAATAGCAACGGCGAGTATTTGTTTAATTGCAGAAAAAGAAAACGTCTTCTTCTCCTTTCTTTCCTCATCTGCCTTTCAGCGTCGAGGGGAGATATAATTTGCAGTCTTTAGCTCTTCTGTTGTTATGTTCCCTAGCGCTTCTAGTATTCCGTCGATCCATCATTTTCGTGGTCGAACCTAGGATCTGGTATTCTAGCAATGTTTATTGAGGGCTCGTTGTATTTTGATATTTATGCCGTGTCACGTAGCCAAACCATTGTATATGTTGTTTCTTTATATATTACATAACTTTTCCTAGCTTTTTTTCTGTGTTCTTCATTTCTGATCTTATCTCTCAGACTGTTTCCTGTCATTCGTCTGACACATTTAATCTCAGTAGAGGTTATTTTTTGTTCTTATAATTTTTGCATCTAGGGTCCAGGATTGGCACTGGTAGCACACCGTTGGGATGAAGATTGTATTGTATAGTGCCCGTTTTGCTTCTAGATTTATTTCCTTGTTGGACAATAGTGGTGATAACTGTCAAATGATTTGACAAGCTTTCATGCATCTTGTGTCTGTCTATGCTGTTTTTGAATTATCGTTTGTCACTAAACTTCCTAGGTATTTGAATTCTTCTACTTCTTTTAGTTGCCTGACTTCTATAGTTGTGTTGATTTTCTGTTTATTTTTGGCGACATTCATGACTTCTGTTTTGTTTATATTTATTTTCATGTTGTATTTTGTGCCTGTGCTGTTGGGTCTATTTAAGCATTCTTGTAAGACTTCATCTTTACATGTATTGGTGCCTGATCGTCTGCAAATAAAAGCTCGTTGATCTCTTCTGTTTCTGATGGGTTGGCTAACTTGCATAATTAGTCATGTATGTAAAAAACAGAAGGTGGGATGGTACGCACCTTTGTCTTACACCTGATCTGACTTCAAAGTGGTCCGTGTAGTCTGCTGTTGTTCTGACTGTGCAGCTGTTGTTGACATAGATACTTTTAAATAGGTTGGTTAGATGTTGGCGTACTCCGTATGTTATTAGTATCTCGCACAGTTGCTATATGTTTACTCTGTCGAATGCTTTTTCCTGGTCAATGAAGGCTATGTATACAATTTTACTGCGTTCTGTCGTTTTTTTTTTCTGCAAGCCGTTTTAATGTGAATAGATCGTATGTACATCTTCAGTTTTTTTTTTTTTTTCGGAACCCCATTTGAGAATCGCTTAACTGTAGTTCTATTATTGGTCTCAACCTTTTTTCCACGATTTTGGCTTATAGCTTTCCTTCATGGCTGAGAAGAGATTTAGCTCTATATTGATTGCAGTCTCTTTTGCTACCTTTCTTTTTCCATGTTTGTACGATGATTGCCTGTTGCTAGTCTAGTGGTGCTTTTTGTTGGTGCCATGCTGCATTAAATATTATGTGCAGTCACGTCACTCCTGTTTCTCCTGCTACTGGTGTTATTTATATTTATATCGGAAGAAGAGAACGATTAATTGTATATATATATATATATATATATATATATATATATATTATCCTGCAGGCAATGGCAGATTATGCTAATTGGTACATGATTTTATAAGTTCTGCCGTTGTAGTATACTCATTATAACAGAATATAAGGTGTCAACATTAGACTTTGTTTAGATGTTCACTCACTGGGATCATTGACATGTACACGGAACCATGTTATACGGTAGGCAACTGTCCAGGCTACAGTTACATTATTGATCGTGTTGCTAAGACAGGTGTTATCATTGCCATCAGTTATAACTGTCGTCCTCGTGTCTCCTCCAGTAAGAGTGTTACTAGTGGCTAGATCAGCTGTACAAATGGAACAGCAACATTTTAAACATTGTGTATATGTATGAGATAATATGTGGCAGCTGTGTGTATGTTTACCTGTGGCTAAATGAGATAATGTTTTTTAACATCAAAAAGACATAGTGTAATGTGTGTATGTGTGTGTGAGAGAGAGAGAGAGAGAGAGAGAGAGAGAGAGAGAGAGAGAGAGCGCATGCTTTGACATTTATTACTACATTTTGTTTAATGGGTAGATACCGTTGAAGTAATTACTCAGTAATAAATGTGATGCCTGTTTAAGGTGATCTGCCTTTTTCTTTCTTTCTTCTTTCTCCACTTCTTCTTGTACATGTTAGTGTGTGGAGGCAGATACAGAGTTCTGGTTCTCGCCTTTTTGGTGGTTTCAATAATTGTGAATAGATGCTGTAGTAATGTTTCTGTGTCAATCCATCTTACCATGGGTTTGTCTTCCTCTTCTCCTCGTTTAATGTATGCTTTGTATGTTAGGGAACCACAGGGATTTCTTTCTAGATAAGCAAACCCGTTTATTTTCTATTTCTATAAGTAGTTTAAGATTGGCTCAATACCTACTCGGTATCTTATAATATCATTTTTGTTTCTGTTTTTTCTTCTGGTTACTCCAAGCGCCATTCTCAGACATCTCATTTATGTGATGACAAGCTATTTTTTTATGCTTACTCCTAAGTGACCATGACTGGCATAGGTAGCACAATGCGGCAATGAATGCACTCTGTATAAGATGTTTCTTGGTGGTAATAAGCATTGTTCTGTTTTGCAGTATAGAGGATAGCTGATCAGTTGTTTAAGCGTTTCGCAGACGTCTGGATAGTTCGCTCCAAGCATCCAAATTTACGATGCGAGGCGACATTCCTCACCTTCCCAAAGTAATACTCTTGTACCCAATTCTGCCAACGGTTGGGTCGACGGTGGGGGTATTTTTATCCAAACAGAGTACAATTCACACTGCTTTCAGGGGGAATCTAACACATGTTGTCCGCACGTCGGTAGCCCAGTCGGGTTGTTCTCCCAACTAGGCTACCGAATGAAAGAAATGCAAAAATAAGATGGGCGCATTAAGAAACGATAAATTTAGTGGGCGTATAAGAGAACTAATCAACCAACACAGCAATGAAGCTGTCAGTGGCTGAACACTACGGAACTTGCTGAGAATGGGATCTGAGCATCTACGGACATGTTCGGAGTGCAAGGATGATTTCATTATTCAATAGCTTCGATCCTTTTAATACTCAAATACTGAAACAAACGAGCTTCTCTTTGGTACATGGCGCCAGTGGCGACGTCATAAAAACATTACTATCTCGCCCTAACACTATTGATACAACACCTGACGTTTAAGTCCAATTTCAAGGAAAAATGCGTGCTGTTTGTAAATGTTATTTTAATGTAGGTAAGGTTCACCTGTAAGGTACTACTCTTGTAAGGTTTTTAGTTAATTACAACACCCTGGTATATATATATATATATATATATACAGTATTTACATTATTTTATTTTCTTAATCAACTCATCGCACAAGTGTTCTTTGATTCTTAAACTATAGTCAAAGACAGCATTTGACATATAAAATAAATTTGCACAGAAATATACCACTTATTATGTTTCGTTTCCTTTCTATTTTTAATTGCAGTAATTGTGACCAATGGTAATAATTCAGGTGCCAGTGTTTTGGTTTTTGACCTCTTGTTACAATAACTCTATCAAATCTACTTTTAGTAGTGAAAACAAAAACAGAACATATGTCAAAGGGGCGAGCATGCGACGGTGGTGGTCGAACGGGATAGGCTAAAAAAGCTTGGTGAGCAAGAAAAAAAGTACGATAAAAAACCGAGTCAACCCGAGCCTATGAAGTCAAAGTTGAAGTGTGATTAATTCAAAGAGTGGATGATTCAATATTGTGCCGAGATCTTTGATGATAGGTGTAGTATGCATTTACTCTTGATATCTTACGACAAGATTAAGCAATAAATGTCTTGTGGTACATTGACAAAATGTTCAGTCAGTAAATGGCGAAATTACAGAGCATACAGGGAGAGCTAATATTATAAAATATTTTTTAGTCGTGCGTGTATATTTTGATCACATATTTATTTTTGGTAACACAGTCTGGGAACTTACCATATTGACATGCTGGTCCAAACCATCCTCTCTGACACTTAGCCTCCCCAATGCATTCTCCACTGATGATATCACAAGTGTAGTCCGTGCAGTGACACTTGAACTGACAGATTGAGCCAAACCATTCACTCGGACACCCTAAATAGCACAAATTATTCGACTCGTGTTAGACCCGGTTACAAGACTTTACGCTGTTAATGTTTACTATTGAGTGCCAGAGTAAGATCTGTAGAGGCCCAAATGGTCGTCATCGTAGGGCTCCCAGTCTCCAATGATCTCTTAGTTTAAGTTTAACTTTACGAACCAACAATTTGTCTTTGTGTGTTTGTGTTTTGGTTCAGTGAAGTATTATCTTTGCAGATAGAGCATTCCCATATCATCACTACCGCCCTTTCCAACGACCTGCACAATGTATGCACACCGATCGTTCCTGTGATTGATGTGAGTTATTCGTTTCCTTCCGCTGAATCAGGATTGGCAGGTCATAGATGTTGAACTTTGTTTCGTGGCTGTAGCGCTTGTATCCAGAACATTATATGAGGGTACCACTTCTTGCCTCCTATAAGAGGAGAAAGTCAACGTCATACACCAAACATTTTAATAATGGACACTGACGTCACTTTAACAGTTCAGTACGCTCTGTTTTCGCAGGAAAGGCGTTAGTCCCGTCCAATACACATGCGCAAACTTCCAGCAGAATGGCCATGATAGTAATTGCGACCAGCAGCTATTATTTCTATTATACGAGCCACAACATCAGTCTCTTCCTATTTTGAAAAAAAAAAAAAAAACAGAGGTAATGACCTAGACCTCACTATAGGGTCCAGCAGCACATAAGAAACCAAACGAGATTATGACGTCAGAAGACTCCCTTGGTGAGCACAGCTACACCTCCAGAAACTTGTTCCTGCTAAATCTCGCACAAAACAACGCATATCTAACCTCCCAAATATACTAAAACTACTTCCATCAGAGTGAACCTAGAATGGTGCCTTCATCCTTAAATGAACGGAAATTCAAAATGATTTTAACCAGCAATGACCATTTTATAAGCTTTCTTTTTGAATGGTTTGTTCACCAATATCGATCGCGATCAAGAGGAATCTATACATTCTCAACACTGCTATAACATTGGGTAATGTTGATCGCGTCATATAAAAAAAAAGTTTACGTGATTCTGATGACGGCACTGTTTAATTACTGGCTTCTTAAAAATCTTCTAACGATGTCTTGTCTGGCCCCAAACCAGGAGAAAGTGGGTTAGAATCCCAGTAAGGTATAACGTTGTTTTTTTTTTGTCATATCGGGGGAAGAGGGACGGGGGTGTAGTGGGTGAAATAAAAACTCAGACACGAAAATCTTGTGGCAACTGCAGTAGTCCAGCGGCATTTTCTAGTCCTATAAGTTCCATCGGCAGACCCAGAAATGGAAAAATGTCACAAAGCTTTGTTTGTAAGCATTTCATCTACAAACTTCAAATCTATGTGCTCAGGATAATTCTCTCTAAATCGCCTGGCTTCTTCGTTAATCAGTCAGAAACGCCGCAAATTTTGCAGCTTCGTTAATCAGCCAGAAAACACCTCCGATTACAGCTTCTTTAATTAGGCAGAAAAAAGCAGATTTTACAGATTCGAAAATCATCCAGAAAATACCGCAGGTTTTACATCTTCGTTAATCAGCTAGAATACACCGCAGGTTTTACAGCTCTGTATGACGTATGTTTAGACAATAAAAAAGGGACAAAATACATTAAAGACGGTGTTCTAAATAAATGGAAGGTTAAGAAAATTATTTCCCTTTTGGGATAAAGAGATTTTGAAGCAATTTCCTTGTTCTGGCAGGTAGGAAGTAAATGATTTAATGGAAAGGGATCAAAGTTTTAACTGTTTTTTGTGATATTATGAACATTTGTGATTGCGACTCCTAATCTCTAGACGAAAGCACATTTATTGTTAAACTAACATTAGCCATTTTATCACAATAAACTTTGTATTTGAAATTCACAAACAACTTCTCAAACTACATCTGAAAATAGACCAAAAAGAGCAAAAAGGTATTGACACATTTAACGTAATGAATAGTGCAGTTGTTGAGCATCAAGCTAAAGCAATGATTCATTATACAACTGGATTAATATGACTTGTTAATAAGAAAGCAATCAATTGCTTGTTCTTAATCTTACATTACATTATCAATCAAAAGAATTAATTATGGAAAGAATGCTAAAAGTAAATGACACCATGACAAGAAATATGAATAATGTAATTATAAAGTTGAACAATAAAACTTATATGCATTGAAAATCTATGGCATTCTTTGAAACTCACAATGCTAAAATATGTTGACATTTCATGATATTGTGAAGCGCGCTAAATGTTTGCCTGCAACACATTTTAGAAGAACTCAAAATAGACAATGTAATAAACTGTGTCATGTGCTTCAATACGACAATTTGTCATGCCTGTGAACTGGTGGGTAAACTTCCAATTAATTATGTTTTTTTTATTATGGAGACTCCAGTGAATAGTTTTTGTTACTTTGAGTTACTTTATTATGGAAACAATTTAAGGAAGCTTGGTTGTGATTTTCTTTCAATATCGCATCGATATCTTGTTATCTATTGTCACGCGACCTCTAAAAGCGTGGGGTTTGGGGAGTGAACCTACAGCAGTGTTATTAATATTGTCATCTTGGTACTTACTATGGTTTTTATTTCACGGTCATTATTATATTGTTGAATTGTTATTTTAAAATGTATGTATGTGTGTAGAATAAGAACATAAAGAGATAAATATTTATGTGGAGTCCGTGCTTGAATTGGGCGTGTGTACGATTATGTATTTGTTGAATCTGGGTTATAGATTGACTTGTAGGCATGTTTATTTGTTGAATCTGGGTTATAGGTCGACGTGTAGGCATGTTTATTTGTTGAATCTGGGTTATAGATTGACGTGTAGGCATGTTTATTTGTTGAATCTGGGTTATAGATTGACGTGAAGGCATGTTTATTTGTTGAATCTGGGTTATAGATTGACGTGTAGGCATGTTTATTTGTTGAATCTGGGTTATAGATTGACGTGTAGGCATGTTCATTTGTTGAATCTGGGTTATAGATTGACGTGTAGGCATGTTTATTTTTTGAATCTGGGTTATAGATTGACGTGTAGTCATGTTTATTTATTGAGACTGCGTTAAGGACTGAAGTATAGGATTGTGTATTTGTTGAGATTGGGTTATAGATTGATGTGCAGAATGTAAGGATGAATTGTGTTTGAGGTCTATGTTAATAGTTAATGTGAGATCTGAGCTAGTGAAATTTTTTTTACTATATATCACCATCATCATCATCGTCATCATCAAGTACCGTGCCTGCTGGTGTAAGTGATCATGCCTCTACACAACTTTCGATCTCGACATTTATGTATCATTTCCGTTGTTGACCTTCTGCCTAGCCAATCTCTTAAGCTGTCTGGGATCTTTTCTCTTTGCTTCCACTATCTCTTCGTCCCACGATTTTTCCAGTTGTTACATTTTATTCCAGCTGTTCCCTTCACATTACATGCTCACAAATTGATGCTTGTTTCTACCTAATATTGAAATTAGCTCTCTGTTTTCTTTCGCCTTTTTAAGAACGTTTTCATTACTCGTCTTAGCTGTTCATGGTATTCTCAACATTCTTATGTAGAACCATATTTCTACGGCCTCCAACGATTTTCTTGTCTGTTGTCCTATTGTCCATGATTCAAATCCATATGTTAAGACTATCTTTACATAACATTAAAAAACTATTCTTCTTGTTTCTATTGTCAATAATGGATTGCGCAGTATCTTCCTCGTGTTTTGGAAAGCTGCTATTTCCTGAGCCTCTGTTGTACATCTACCATATGAGGTTAACAATGTTCCTAGATATTTAAATTCACTTTCTTGTTTTAATATTGTTCAACATGTCTATATTGTGCACTGTGGTGATAACTTTTTCTTTATTGTTATCATTGCTTCTGTCTTTTTAATATTAAGCCTGTGTCCTTTATTTGTGCTATCTTTCACTATGATATAAAACACTTCTTGTATCTTCTTTTCTCTCGATTATTATCTCACTATATATATACATATATATATACATATATATATATACATATATATATATATATATATATATATATATATATATATATATATTAAAGATAGCACACAGCTTTGCCTAAGCCCCTGTTTTATTTGTTGAAACCTTCCTAAATGGTTACCAGCTCTCATGGCAAATATTTGTTGCCAGTACATGTTCTTTTGTTTTCTTAGATCTTTGCTGTTTACATTTATGCTTTCTAAAATGGTGATTATTTATTGATGCTTTACTTTGTCAAATGCTTTGGTATAACCTATGAAACATAGGTATAGATCTGTTTTCACCACTATGGTTCTTTCTATTAAATATAGTATGTTATATATGGCATTGTTCGTCCCTTTACCTCTAACAAAAACACACTGCTTATCACTAATTTATGGACTGATTTTATGCTTCTTGTGCAATCATCACATTCCATCGCAAAATATTTTTTTGGTAGTGCTATGATTATTGATTTTAGCTGGTCTTCTTGTATATATGCGCTGTTGTAGACAGCATTCATTATTTTTTTTTGTTATCACTCAGCCCTATCTAACTTCTGTGTTAATTTGGATACTTCAGTTAGTCGGAAAGTTGATTTATTTTTTTTTGACAGATTTGGTACTCATGTTCACAAATAACGCAGCCAATAACAGGATGTACACAATATATTTTTACTGACTTCTCTGTTGACATCCATCTCCAGAGAAACCAACAGCGCAGCCAGAAGTACATCCACCGGAACTAACAAAACACTGCTCATCTGTGTTTGCACAGTGGCATACCAAGTCACACTGTCGACCAAACCTGCCTGGCGGACATAACGTGTCTGTGGATATAAGGTAATGGTGGGGTTAGAAACAGAAACTGCAACATGTACATTACAATTGTCTTCTAATAAAGTTGACAATATGTTAGTCTATTATCAATAAATGTCAGAGCCAGTCTTAATATAAAGAAAGTTTGTTGCATATATAGATATTATTACACAATAATTGTTAGTTTTAGTCCCGTGACCAAACATTAAAACACTACAACAATTCAAAATATCAGTTTCTTATAGGCTATAAGTATTTGATGAATAGGTAATTTCATTAAAGTGATGACTATTGGCTTTTGGTCAAAGATACAGACAACACGTAATCGCTGAATCAAGATCATGGACTGAAAGCAGTCTAGAGTTTAAACGCAAAATAAACACAAAATGGTAGCAAGCAGCTAAAGTAGTAGAGCGATTAGATAAACTATAATTTTTCGGCAAAATCCTTTATCAAGTACAGAACAACAAATATAGGCAAATAATAATGCAAACGGTATAACACTGATCTGAATATGGCAGAATAGGAACAAAACCCATATTTACCTGCCAGTATATTTGTGCTTATCTCCCATCTGCATTTTAAAGTTTATTAATGGCAGTGAACCAGCAAACATAAATTAATGAAGATCCTACTCCAAATGAATGCGATGTTTAAGAGACAGACTTATTGGTCTAAATAGTTAATAGAAATAAATGAGGTAAGGAAATCAAGCGGTCCACAAATAGCGTGTTGTAGTATACGTTGTTTAGTCCAAATGTGCACATGATGAAGTTAGTTATAAACCACAACAAACAATAGTTATGTTCATTTAATATCTTTGACAGTCAAAGAACAGGGAATTATACATTCTGGAAGGATTGTTGAAGAAGAAGATTCTAATTCATTAATGTTATTGCACTAATTAAACAAACACGATCACTTGAAATATTAAGAGTGGTTCTATTAAATGTTAACTCATTAACCTAGTCGTGTTCTTGCAATAGTTTGTGAAGTGCTAATCAGAAATTAGAGAATATGGGTCAGGTTAATTAAGGCCATCTTTATAAAGGGTGGAGAAGGGCGTGTGAAGATGAGTGTATGAAGCCAGGTGAGTTGTGGTCAAAAATATTTCAGAACCACTTAATTAAAAAAAGAGTATTCATCCAGATCTAAAGGGTTTGATAACCTAATGGTCTCATTATATAATTCGATGTTACTAATGATTCACTGGAACACAGCAGGAGCATGTGAGGGATAGTACCTGACGACAAGAGCTGTGACAGTGTGTAAAATAGCGTGATTAATTCACAACACAGAAACTGTAACTGTTCTGAGCAACACTTGTTTTCCACACTTTATGTAATGGCTAAAGTGGTCGTCTAGATCTCTTACACAAGTGTATTCATACAGTTCTTTAGTTACAGAACTCATAACTCATATGGATACTTATCTTGGTTGAAAAATTGAAAGTCAGTCTTTGTACACGATGTTGACTTTGACGGTCTAAACATCCATCAAACTATATCGTCAGTGGAAATTCTGTATATGTGTCTAGGCTACCGACGGTATTAAATGACACTCTCTGCATAGCTTCTTTTACATCGCATCAAATCACACACAAACATGATAATATGACTTCAGAGTAAAACTGTTATCAATAGTAATTTCTATTAAATCAGTGTACTCCTTTGCGAAATAAACACTGATATTTAGAGATAAAAAATATATATTTATAGCTAAACATCTTCCTTTGAGACAAATCTTTTTTAATAAACCTCTCACTAAAACATCTCTGGATCAGTCCTCGCTTTTCTAAAGGACAAGCTCAATTTTAAGTCTCTTCGTCTCCTTTAAAACTTTCTTAAGACCGAATCGCCAAAAACAATAGAAAAAAGAAACAATTAAGACAAAATCAAAACAAGTTCAAATGAAGAACACAATTAATATATTCATTGATACAGAATACATACCTCCATATACTTCAAGCTCACAGATTGTTAGTATACTAACGTTGTATTGTGGGTCAATTGATGTAGCTTGTATATAAATCTTGCTTACGCCCAATAACGTTTCAGCTAGTTCCAGTGTATATATTTCTTGAGCAGTTAAACTAGTGTCTTGATATGTAAACATTTCTACACCGCTGCTACTAAAAGCTTTTAGTATAAATCCCTTAAGGCGATAGCCAAAATAATCTGTAGAAAATAATCAAACATTTGTAGATTATGCCAAAAGAAAGAAAGAAAGAAAGAAAAGAAAAAAAGAAAAAAGAAAGAAAGAAGGAAAGAAATAAAGGAAGAAAGAAAGAAAGAAAGATAGAAAGAAAGAAAGAAAGAAAGAAAGAAAGAAAGAAAGAAAGAAAGAAAGAAAGAAAGAAAGAAAGAAAGAAAGAAAAAAAGAAAGGAAGAAAAATTAGCCCGTACGATGAGGCCAATACCAAATTACTTAATTGTCTGATCCCATAACTCTCTCGAAAGTTTTTAATTCCCACACGATGAGTTGTTCAAATTTCTCCCTTTCATGAATTTGTTCCAAATTTTGCTCTTTTCAGTCTCTGATATTTTTGTCACAATCTAAACAACTTTTGGAGGTCCACCCAGTACAACAAAAACGTCAAAGAACAGCTGAGTGTTTTGTGCCTCGGTCGAGTCTAATAATGTTTGAATGAGAGAGACCAACATAAGATAAGGAAGTAGTCAACATCTAACTCTACCAAGACTGGAAAAATGTGTCGAATATTTTGAATAAATTAAATCAACTTTAACCAGTAGTAGACACGCATCCTTCACCTGACGAAAATGGACGAAGAGAAGGAGGGAAGCAGAGAAAAAAAAAGATATCGGAACCTTAAGAGGAATGCATGTCAGAAGGTCAACATCAGAAATGAGAAGTAACTGTCGAGATCGAAAGTTATGGGGAGACACGATCACTTACGCCAGCAGGCTTGGTGTTTGATGAAATAAAATGATGAGACACACAAACTAGACACATGGACTACTTGTTTGGACATTACCATTATTAAGGAAATAAAAAAACAGAACAGCTGTAATAAATGTAACAATAACCATGTCATTTATAGTGGTTTAGACATGTATTGTATACTAAAAATAGTATTCAATGGTTGTTCTTTTTATGTTTCTTTTTCTTCCTCTTATTGCTTTCAACTCCTGTCGGAGCATAGGCCACTCACAAGAAATCTCCACCCAATCCGGTCTGCAGCAAGTATAGGTAAGTCTCACCAGGATACGCCAACTCCTTTCATTTCATCAGGTATGATCCGTAGCTATGTACCCAATGGTCTGCCTCTTCATCGTTTGCCTGTTGATGTCTATGTTAATGTTAGGTGGTTCATTCCATTCGTAGAACGTGGCCAAGCCATTTTCAACGTCTTCGTTTTACTTTTTGATTGATATTGTTCATGTCTGATCTTCAGGCAAATTCGTTGTTTATCACCATCCGGAGTGATAGGAGTAGTGATGTTTTCGTTTTAGAATGCAAATAGTGTATTAGATTGATCCCGCGTCCCCCGCCCCCACCGTTTTTGTTTTCCTATATTGCCTTTTATACTGGTTCCAGCCCCGAATTTTCGCCTATATTTTCTTATATATCGTGTCCAGCCACGATCGCGGCAGGAGCTTCTCGTGAGATCTCGGGGATTACCGTTTTTACCTTCCTATTTTGTCGTAGCCTGGTGTGTTTAGAGAGGGAAATCCTTCACGTGGTTGGGGCCGTGGCAATTTTTTTTCCGGCATTGGAATGACATAGCTTTCACATTCTCTCTTTCCACGTTCTCTCAGACAATAAATAAAACGTTGTCAAGTTTATATGTTTATTTAAATATATTATATAATAGACAACAATGTATTCTTTACCTAATGCATGTTTACATAATATTTAACTTTAATCCATAAGAAACAAAGAAAAAAATTATATTGTATATTAGTATGAATACTTGACATTTATCAAAAAGACAAAAGGAATGTGGTTACGTTATCATAATGGACCTGTCGCTTGATGTAGAAAAAGGAAGGTGAGTTACGATGTTGCCTGTATGTGTATATCGACCCCATCGTGTGTTTAAACCCCATATTTTTACCACCCCCTGCTTGATTTTTGGTTAGGACATCTGTGAAAGTATTCTTAAATTACTTGTTATGATGTTTATTAAGACTCTTGACGATAACTTTCGCGTAATCCCCAAAGCAGTAATAAGTTTTTCTACACAAGGATGTCATCCCATCGACCGAATATTCCATCTTAAACAGACCAGAAGTCCGTTTGTCGTAAAACTGTCTCGCCTAACATTTGGAGTAGCCAAACTTAACCCTACCCCTGCGCTGAATGAAATCTACGCAATGATCCCCGAAAATCGCGGAGTGGAACCACTGGTAATACTGTGAGAAAAACTCGTCCACCTCATCGGATTTAACGAATCCTTCCTAGGATATCTCACTAAGCGTCAAGTACAGACTATCCGTGTCCTTTTAGCAGAGTAGAAAGTCGGGCCTGTCTACGAATATGTCCAGGAAGTTGTAGTATAATTGCAGCATCCTTAATTTGGCGTACTGGTAAACGAAAAAAAAACCACTCCGTTAAGGAAGATCCCACACGATACAACGTTTTCCCATCGCCAACTCATACAGGTCGGCGCCAACACGCGTCATGTTTTATACCGCTGGTTATTTACCAAATTTGTGGTATTGATCCCCTCCTTAACATAGGAAACGTTCACGTATTTCGACTTATTTGTCAGGGTCTTCCCGTATGCCGAGTTTCCCAGGGTATGATCGTATCGCTGGCTATATATTGATTTTCGTCTAAATCCCCCGCTCGACACGCCTCTGTAACCTTGTCACCAAAATCTTTAAAGCAACTAACGGGTAGGTACACTTCAACCTGATATATCTTATTGACCTCCACACAGTGGTGTAACTACCACTTTAACAAAGATATGGTCTTCAGGATCTTCGTTCCACTATAACTACCTACGAGAGTACGTCTGGGGCTACTCAACAGCTTGTATTTGGTGGCGTACTTCCGCATAAAGGTAACGATGTCATATATGCGTACGTTTACATTTTTAAAGATGGGTGTCATTTCGCTAAAATGGGACTGTATGCGCTCGGGGACGTGAATGACACATTGGACGAGACCAAAAATCTACTCGTCTATAACTGAATCAACAATGCCTTCATCGGTGATGGGCTTATGTTTAGCAAAGGATGGTCTGCAACCACGCGAGTTCTCGTGTATGAAGTCTTGAATAGTCAGCGTTGTTTTCTTCAGTATTTGACCCTCACACTCCCACATGGCGATTAAGCGAACATGCCAGAGGAACTTTAAATAATCAGTTATTTCTCATGCTTTCTGGTACAAACATACAACTGAATACTATTCACCGGATTGACTACGCGATCGCGATTGATATAACAATTTGGATGACCGCGAAAGAGACAGCTGCGGAACTGATACATGGTTATAATGTCGTTATCCCATTCATCCACTGTAATCTTGCGTTTCCCCAAAGACTTATCGGAATACATTAAAATGGGTTCTCAAAAGGACCTTGTTTTTGTGAGAAATCCAAGTCAGTACCTTCTTCACTAACACGTACATCTTAGTTCATCTTAAGGGGTTTATACCCATCTTCAGCTTTGCGTATGAATATATAATCGGTGGACATTTTTCGCACCCATAAGCACCCATATATTAAGGGCGTTGGCGTCATAGACCTTTAATGCTGCGCACTACTTTGTTAGTGTCTCTAATACCAGTTTTATCCATCTCGTGGTACCGATGAAAGATGATAGACGGACCACCGCAGATATTATGTCTAATGGTTTGATGCAAATCGGCTTCATTTTATGCAAACGGAGAAATCCCCATATCTCTGGGGAGAGTTTTAGAAAGGTACCTCCAAGTTATACCGGGGACCGAAATAGCGTTCTTAAACATATCGATGCATAAATCGGCGTAAAACTCAACCTAAAGGGTCAGGGGTTGAAGAAAATAAATACATCCTTGTTGTACAAAACCAAAAAGTCATAAGGGTCGTCATCTTGTTCTCCTTCCAGAGCTGTTTGCACAGAGCGTACTCCTGTTCGGAAATATTACAGTTTTTTAGCTTGGAAAAGAAGGTTGAGTTGGGGGGGGGGATAACCGCATCTCGTTTAGCTTGTTTAAATCGGTTATGATCTCATAGCAGAAAACTCCCTTGGTCTCCTCAATTTTATAAGCGGCCAAGTACTTGCTGTAACTGAAACCTGACGCAAGATAATTTAGGATATCTGTAATGTTAACCTGGTTGTCGCGAGACACATACTATTATTGTTTCTCTTTACAATAAATGTGTCACCAGTCTTGTATTCCTCCTCTGCCCGCCCCTTCCATTCCTGCTTGTTGCCCTTAGCGGATTGCTCATCGTTCCCATTTATTTCGGGCGTGGAGGCGGCGAAGCGAAGCGATGAATTAAATACGCATTTAATAAATGTATATTGTACGTGCCCGAGTTGACCAGGATCTGTTTTAAGCAAGCGGTTAGACTTCCTCTCGGGTAGGACTAGACCGAATAACCGCTTTCTGCGCATGTAGCTAGATCAATATACCGTTTTTTTAAGGTTTTTTAAAAACTTGTATAAGGCGCATTTGAGATAGTGTTAGATAATCAACCATATTATTTACCAACTTCGGGGTTCTCCCTCGATGTCAAAACAGGCAGGCTCTTCAAACCCCGGGATGTTGGACGCCACGGATGCGGACAGAGGTACATGTTTTTCTAATACATTTGCCACACCAGAGGTACCTTTTGTGGTGGGCAACTCTATATTATTTTTTTTTAAACACGCGTAATCAAAGTTGGCTCTACAGGAATACCTGAAATCACTGGGTAAGGAAATACCATCGTTAACTATCGCATCAAAAATTGAATCTACAGGTATATAATCCCCCCCCCCCCAATTTAAAAAGAGTTTAGGTTAACCCCGTTGCATGTTTGTTCGTTGTTGTTCATATCGATAAACCGAACAAAAAATGTCCTACACTCTGGACAAGAGAAGGCATTAGCCGCTTTATTAATATCAGTAATGTACATGAAGTGTTTCTTGTGAAATAAGACTCGCATGGTGGTGTCACAGGATCTCCTACTTTTGAGTTGAGGCAGAAGGCCTCTTTATCGTTGAACTCGAATACATCAATGTTTATACCAAAGTATCCCTACAAGTGAGAGAGATGTAAAGTCACACCTCGATTAGTGTCCTCAAAAGGTATATCTGTAGATATTCAGTACAAACTGACAAAAATAGGTTGTCGTTATAAAAACTGAATTCCTCCGACATGTCTACAAGGTGCAAATGTACCTATTGTTACTAATATGAGATGGTTCCACCAGGCACCACAAAATATGAAAGTAATGTTTGTGAAATGGATGAAAAACTGTGGCGGGAATGCACTCCACCATTCATTTAGTGTCGGGTCTGTTGAGCAGGACAGCGTCGACGGGATTGTATTCCTTTAAAGTTTCGACAAAGTTTGTGAAATTTCCAAGATTATTGACTAAATATGAAACTCGAGAAAAGCGTGTTATTTAGGGGAACATGGGAGAATCTTAGGTCATCAATATCTCTGTGTCTTAGAATAAGATGGTGGCTATAGTTAATTTTAAAACGGGTTGTCTAACTATCAGAAACACGCATTAAAACAGCAGAACAGTCTGTCTTCAATGGGCATGCTGGTAAGTTGACGAAAGTATATGTCGAAATTGTCTTCTTGATACTAGCGTGGGTGTTTATAGACGACCGGATTTATTGAAATACATCGCGTACATTATCCGGGAGAATTGCTAACGGGTCGTCGGTCATGCGTTTTGTGCTCTCCGACGATTTTTTCTTGTCTAATTTTCGTTTGTTCAATGTAGAAGTGATCAGCGGGGCATTTGCTGATGTTGCGGATATAGAAGATGCTAATCGTGAAGTAGCTAAGTTGGTTGATGTAGAAGGTGCAATTTTTGAAGTAGCTGTTGATGTCATCGCTGAATGTTTTAGTATCATATATTTAACTAAAGAATCAGCTTTCATGAACGAGCGTTGACAAATGCCACACATATGCCGGATAAAGCGATGAAGGGGACGTGTATACCGTGGCATACCTATGCGCTATAGTGGGCACAGACGTTCTCAGAAGATATATCGTTATGAAAAGCTATCTGCAAAAAAAAAAAACAAATGGACAACCCTTTGTCAACAAAACTTAAATTACCTACATTAAACAATCAATGAAAAAACATAAGGAAAACAAATGAATAACAGTCTCAACAATCCTTATCATATATATTTCAAAAACACGAAAAAAGAACAGAAAAATTGAAAAAAATACTCCTACTTATAGCACAAAATGCTGAGTAATAGTGTGAAAATAATCTTTCTTGAATCTACCAAACTTATAACATGAAATCGCTCGTGGTCGAAGTTTAAATATAGTCTGATAACAAATGTGGATAGCGTATAGATCAACCAATCATAGGAGCATTAGTGATAACGTTATCAAGGGTTTGTCAAATGGAGGGTGGTTGTGTTTTGAACGCTAATTAACCTCCTATGCACCAGTGCTCGGTAGACAATTAACGCAAACAGATTAAACTTCTTATGTCCCTGTGTTTGATATACATTTAAAACAAACAGATTAACCCTCCTATGACCCTGTGTTTGATAGACATTTAGCACAAACAGACAGCTCCAACAAAGCAAGGAAGCCCAGACGACTAAAATTAATAAATTCCTAAGCGGGCCAGTAACATTTTTTTTTATGCACACTACATATGCCTTTGTTTGTTTACCTGTGTTGTATTGTATATTATTTCTCACATACTTATACTATTTTAACAAATGCCATCATTGCATAATTATAAATATCTGTATGTGTATCATGTGTTCTCTGCATTGATGATGTTCTAATAAAATACAGTTATGTTATGATTTATGGTGAGTATGTAATTATATAGAAATCAATATATATTTTTTGTTTTAATTTATTTGTTTTTAATTTGTTTATTTAATTTTTAAATTTCTAATGCATTTTTTTATTTGTAAATATTTTTTTTATTATAATTTTTTTTTAAATGTACATTTAATATTTTAATTTTTAATTTTTAATTTTTTAAATTTTATTTAAGAAAACAGTTTTTTTTTATTTTTAAAATTTGTTATTTATGTTTAATTTTTTAAATTTATTTTTAATATTTTAATTTTTAATTAATTTTTAATTTATTACATTTTTCATTTATTTTTATATTTTTAATTTTTAAATTTATTTTTAATATTTTATTTTTATATTTTTTTATATTTTTAAATTGTTATTTAATTATATTCATTTAGCCTGTCTATTCATTTTACCGTATTAAAATAGCCAACGTTATATAAACAAACAAAAAATCATGTATTACAAATCATTTTCTACTTACGGTTTTTTTTTTTAAAAGAAAAGCACAAAACAGGACACTCGGTGAAAAACCCTGTTTCTCAGACTGCTATATCGATGTTTGACCTATTGTGAGTTTTTACTGATATATTATTCTAAACCTTCTGAGTGGTCCATTCATTTTCAAGCCCAGAGTATCAAATTTTCCCTTCTCGTTTTTCTCCACTGATATTTTTATACTGATTAGCCTTTGAATTCCTTATATTGTAACGGTGATCAGTGTCATAGTTGGTGAAGCAAATGTTACTTGTCTATGTTACTCTCCTCGCATTAGTCTCCTAGCATTAGCCAGAAGGTATGGTAGAACACAACCTGAGCTCTTGAAGCGTCTGAAAGTAGAGGTCGACCAAAAAATGATGCACATTAAACTATGCGCTAAGCAGGCTAAGGATGCCAAATGGGATGACTTCTGTAAAAAAGTGTGCTCAGAAAAATCTCTCGCCACATTCTGGCGCCTTCATCAGTGCATGAATGGCACACTACGACACAGAGGTATACCAGACTTTCAGAGCACAGGCCAGATATGGCACAAATCTGATGAGAGCAAAGGGAAGGCCCTGCTTGCCCGCTACATTGAGCAGACGGACCAAAATAATGAGGCTGTAACAATGAGGATACGGGGATCTTTGTCAAATTTGTGTAAGGATGTAGGGCTGGAAGAAGATCTCACAATCAGAACCGATACCATTCGCACGTAACTTAAAAGGTCACACAACACTGCTCCTGGTCCAGATAGTGTTCGATATGATGACATAGGCGATTTAGCTGATGACGACTTGACAACACTGGCCAATGAGTTTAATGCCAGTATTCGGAGTGGCCAGATTAAGGAGGAGTGGCTACACAGCTACTTACTACCGCTACCGAAGCCAAACAAGGACCATTCTCAGATCAGTGCCTACAGAATCATCACAATGCAGAACACTGCGGGCAAGCTGCTGGAGAAAATAGTTGCCAGTGTCCTCACCTGTCGCCTTGAACAGAAACGCGTATTCCCATCCACACTCGGAGGTTATATATATAACAAAGAGACATGGCTCAATGCGGCAGTATTTGCCTATGACGTCTTCGAAGGCTTCCACAGACGAGAGGAGACATGTGCTGCTGCTATAGATCTGGAGGATGCATACAACAGGGTACAATTTTGAATATCTCATGCATATGCTTCTTAAACTGGCGGTGAACCCCTTCCTCATTAGATGGATCGCCGCGGCACTGTTTCAGAGGAAGGTGATACTCAGATGTGGAAGTTGGTCTTCCGAGCCAACATCCATTTGTCCTGGGCTGCCACAAGGCTCACCATTGTCACCAGTTCTATTTAACGTGTACACAATAACGATCACGGCCCAACAGCTGGATGGGAGGGGAAGAACTATGACTTTTGCTGATGATATTCTGGTATATCGACAGGGAAGAGACAGACGGGGAATCGCCTCCACAATGCAAGACGAACTCGATCGCATTTCTTCCTGGTGTGGGGTTTCAGGTGCCTTGGTTAATCATAATAAAGCATCAGTTTCATGGTTCTCCCTTAACAATCATATCGTTAATACGACCACACCGGTAGTACGAATGGGAGCTGATGAGGTGACCAGAGACAAGTTGCTGACATACCTCGGAGTTAAGTTTGATCGCAGCCTGTGTTTTCGGGACCACGTCGACCTTGTGATAACAAAATCCCGCAAAGGATTAGCCGCCTTGAAGGTCATGGCAGCTGCCAGCATCGAGCAGAGGCTACTTATTCTTCTGTTCCAGGGATTAGTTCTCGCACCAATCGAGTATGCCCTGGCCATTCTTACTGTCAGTACGACTCAAATTGATAGGCTGGAGAAAATACAAAATGAAGCCATGCGCATTATCATGGGATGTACGAGGGACACTCCCTGTGTAGCATTGAGGTAACTTCTTGACTTTCCAAACATGGATGACAGAGTCAAGATCTGGAGAGCACGAGCATACCTGAAGATTAGTACAGATACAGAGCATCCATTGCACCACGTGCTCAACACAGAGAAAGGTACCAGGCTAAAAAAAGGCAAATCATGGGTGGGCCGGGCAGAAGATGTCATCAAACAGGTCTGTGGGCTTAACAATATCAGCGTTGGTGAGGAGTGGATACCGGTGCCTACGTCATTCAAGGGAACTTTCTCATGTATTGTCACACTCGACAGGAAAAGTAGAGAACAGAACCCGGTAGAGAACATTAACCTGGTTAATGCTGTGGTCAACGGTCTCATCTGGGATAATACCGATGAGAAAGATGCAGTCATCTATACAGACGGATCTGTAAGACGACACGAAAGAAGTGCATGGGCATTTATAGCACGCTCAGCAGGCAGAATAGCCAAGGAAGACAGTGGTGCATACGCCATGACCACGAGTAGCATGACAATGGAGGTGATGGCATTGACCAATGCATTCAAATGGTTAGAGTCACAAGACTACATCCACGCATGTATACTGAGTGATTCGATGAGCATGATAAAAAAAGTGGAGGCAGGCTTTGTACGCATGCAATGGGTAGAGTCGTTGCAGAAATCCAAAATACGTAAGGTCAGCTTTGTCTATGTCCCTGGACATGCGGGAGTACGGGGAATTGAGAGAGCGGGCAAGTTGGCTAGCTGCGCTGTCGTTGAGGACGGGCAACCGATGGATCGGGCGGACATCATCAATGCCCTCCGAGATGTTGGAAGAGCACAGGACTTCGACAAACACAGATCAACGTCACTTCTTCGGATGATGGAAATGGGAGTTAAGATGGGCACAGCCAGAAATGAGAAACTTGGTGGCCGTGTAAGAAGACTTATCAACCAACATAGAACTGGAGTCGTCAGTCGCTGGACACTGAGGGAATTGCTGAGGAGGGGATCTGAGCACCTATGGACATGTTCGGAGTGCAATGATGATGACCCGCAAATACTTCAATAACTCAATAGTCTCATATTCCCAGACATTGCCTATCGTGAGCGCGGGCTAAGGTAAACTTAACTTAATTTACCGTCAAGCCCAGTGTCTCAAATTTCTCCCATCAAAATTACCGAGTGCATCTCTTTAACAACAACAAACTTCCATTTCCTGCTGAAGCTATTTTACTGATTAGCGTTTGAATTCCTTGTCGTGTGACGGTGATCGGTGTCACTAGTTGGTGAAGCAATTAAGTTACTCTCGGTAGCCTCCAATAACGCACTAGGTGCTTAAAGTGTCAGATCCAGCAGCTGGACCACTTATGTCGTCAGATAATGTTAATTTCGGTATTCACGGTATCCACCACGGCCACTGTAAGTGCTCAAAATGTCAAGTTGGAGGGTGAAATGTTGCTGTTGTTGTGAAATCTTATGTTGCTCATTAGTAAATTACATGTTGTGTAGTTGGAAAATGTTACCATTGTGTTGTAGGCCACAGAAATGGGATTTCTCAGAGGAATATTGGAAGTTTCCCTGACAGCTAAAAAGACTAATGAGGAAATTCTGAAAGTGGTGAACACAAAAAGTGAGCTCCTAAAAAAATCAGAAAAAAAAACAATCAGCATTTTTCTGGTACATCATCAGAAGATGAAAGTTGGAATACTTGGTTTCATCAGACAAAATGCTAGGAAAGAGATATCGCGGACGACAAAGAGAGAAAATACAGACTGCTTGGTGTCATGGCATGGCAAACGGTCAACGGCAGAACTGATACGATGCACTGTGGATAGACAATTGTGGAAAGATATGATTGCTTAGGAAAACCGATGTGGCATATCTTGATGATGGTTTATGTAAACATGAATTAGTTAAATAATACATTGTTGTCTATTATGTAATATATTCAAATAAAAACATTCTTTGAGAGTGGAAAGACAGAACACCACGAAAAAATAAATTCCCCCTGCCTCACGCGCGTGAGGGATTTCCCTTTAAAAACACACCAGGTCGCGACAATATAGGTCACGATAAGCCCCGTGAGCTCACGAGGGGGGCTGGAAGGATATAAAAGAAACTAGAGGCAAAAAGTCGGGGCGGACCCGATATACAAGAAATAATAGGAAAAAAACTATTGGGGTGGGGTGGGGTGGAAGAAAGAATTTATATACTCAAAAACACACACATCACTACACGTAGGGTGCTAAAAGCTGGAGAAAAAATAATAAATTCATGACAAAAGATATCTATGGTTATTTATCTTTGCATTTTTGCTTGTATCTGATATCCGCCATATTTAGTTAATGTATTGTTCAGGAATGACAATTTGCATACCTACAGTGTTATATTTTATTATTAATGTATTACAAATATGATGTACACAATGAACTTGTATATGTAAACAAGAACACAAAACAACAAAAGTTTAAGTAACTGTTCTTCCTTACCACTGGAGTCCAGATGAATCCGTTACAAATCAATTAGAGTTTGAAAACAAACACATAAAACACAGATGTATAAATAATCCATAAGAATTTAACAATTATTTACAACTATTGACTTTTAATTAATCTTTGAATTCATTCATTTCCGTCCTGGTTTGCACATTTAATTGGAGCGTTACAAATTTTAAAAAGGCTAAACACATGCCATGCAATTTGTGTTTTAAATTTATATTTTGAGTATTATTTCTAATGAGGAATAAACTATGCAATCCATATTTGACAATAGAAACAAGAAGAGTAGTTCTAAATGCTATGTAGAGCCAGTCTTACCATATGGAATCACGGACAATAGAACAACATATAAGAAAATCATTGGAGTCTGTAGAAATGTGGTTTTACAGAAGAATGTTGAGAATACCATGGACAGATACGAAAAGTAATGAAAGCGTTCTGAAAGAGACCAAAGCAAAAAGACAGCTAATTTCCGATATTAGGAAGAAACAATCAACATTTTTTGGTCATGTAATGAGAAGAGAACAACTGGAATATAGTGTAACAACTGGGAAAATTGAAGGACGAAGGATATAGAGGGAAGCACAGAAAACAAATACCAGACAGCTTATAAGAAATGACTTGGTAGAAGGTCAACAACAGAAATGATAAATTACTCTCGAGATCGAGAAGTTGTGAAGAGACATGATCACCTACGCCAGCAACCCGGTACTTGATGATGATGATTATTATTTCTAAAAGTATTTACAAACTATAAGAAGATAAATGACACGTGCTGAAGATGATTATCCAAGTGCTGTTTATAGTATTCATCATCATCATCATCATCGTGTGCCTTCTCCGCAACGAAGGTTGGCTACCATGGATCGCCATTCTACTCTGTTTCTTGCTTTGATGGTGCAGGCTGTCATAGATTGACTTGTCCATCGTTTGATGTTACTCGTCCATGTTAGTCTTGGTCTGCCTCTGCCTCTTTTACCTTGTATTTTTCCTTCCAATATTACTTTTAGTAGGCTGTTGTGTCTTTTAACGTGCCCCAAAAATTTAATTTGTCTTGTCTTTATTGTGTTCAGCAGTTCTCTTTTTATTTTCAGTTGTTTTAAAACTTCATCATTTGTTATCTTTTGTTTCCATCCAATTCTACCTATTCTTCTATAAATCCACATTTCAAAGGCTTCAATTTTCTGTTCTGTTTTCTTGTCTAATGTCCATGTTTCTGCACCATACAGGAATATTGAGAAGATGTAACATTTTGCCATTCTTAGTTTCAGCCCTGCTGATATTTGTTTTGTTGTTAGTATATTTTTCATGGCATTAAAATTACTTTTTGCCATACCTATTCTTTTGTTTATTTCAGTTGTGCATTTTCCATCATTGGTTATAGTATGTCCTAGGTAGTTGTAACTCTGGACTGTCTCCAGATGTATTCCCTCAACTGTGATGTTTAATTGTAGGTCTTGAGAATTTTCTTTGTTTATGATCATAGTTTTAGTCTTTTTGATATTCATTTCTAGTCCATATTTTTTGCTTGTTGTGTTTATCACATTAAGTAAGTGTTGTAGGTCTTTAGGATTTTCTGCTAGTAGAACAGTATCATCAGCATATCTTAGGTTGTTGATTATCTTTCCGTTAATATTTAGGCCTGGTATCTCTGAGATGTTTTTAAAGATTTGCTCAGTGTATAGATTGAACAAGCTTGGTGATAGGATGCATCCTTGTCTTACTCCTCTTTTTATGTCCATGGGTGTAGAGTTCTCCTTGTTATATCTTATTATTGCTGTTTGCTCCCAGTACAAATTACATATTAGTCGTATGTCTGCGTCGTCTAGATTTATATCCTTTAGGCAGTTTATAAGTTGGTTATGGTGTTTTCTATCGAAAGCTTTGGTGTAGTCTATAAAGCAGGCATATATTGGTTTGTTTACTTCTGTGTACTTTTCAATCAATGTTCTCATGCTGAATATGGCTTCTTTTGTCCCACTGTTTTTCTTGAATCCAAATTGTTGCTCCTCTAATTCAGTATTGATTTTATTCTGAATCCTTCCCTGTATAACTTTTAGTAAAATTTTTGTTACCTGACTCATTAGGCTTATTGTTCTGAAGTCACTGCATTCAACTGCACCATTCTTTTTAGGCAATGCAATGAAAGTTGATGTTTTTAGATCGTTTGGTATGTATCCTGTATGGTATATGTCATTGCATATGTCTGTGATCACCTCGACGCCAAACTCTTCTAGAGCTTGTATCATCTCTATCTGTATATTGTCAGGCCCTGCTGCTTTTCCCTTTTTCATTGTTTTTATGGCTTTTTCTACTTCGGATTTCAGGATTTTATAGTTGTATGTACATTTTATGTCTGGCTTTTTGTCCCTTTCGTCATGAAATAATTCTTTTATATATTCTTGCCATCTATCCATTATGTCTTTGTTGTCTGACAGCATTCTTCCCTCTTTGTTTGCTATACATCCGATTCCTGCAGCTTTTTTGTCTTTATTCGTCATTCTCTTTATTTCTGTATGCATCTCTCTTAAGTTTTGTTTACTTTCCATAGTTTCGATTTCTAGGCATCTTTGGTTGAGCCAGTCTTCTTTTGCCTTTTTGCACATTCTCCGTATTTCATTGTCTATATCCTTGTATCTGGCAGTGTTTTTCGCTTGTCTTCTTTCTTCCATTTTTTTCTAATATTTTGTCTGTTATCCATTTTTGATTTTTGTTACTTTCTTTTTTGGGCAAGGTGTTGCATGATTCTTGCATGCTGTTTTTTATGCATTGCCATTTTGTTGTGACTTTTTCCTCAGGATTTTCTCTTCTGTATTGCTCAATCCCCTCTTCTAGTAGCTTCTGATATGTGTTCTTTACTTGTACAGTATAAGTTTCTTGTACATCTTTCTGGTTTAACGCTGTTATATCTATTGGTGCTGCTGCATTAGTTTTTTGTTTGTTTCTCTTTAATTTGATTTTCATTTTTATCATTACAGGATTGCGGTCTGAATTTATATCTGTTCCTGGGTATGTTTTGACTTTCTTGACGCTGTTCCTGAATCTGTCTTTTATCATTATGTAATCTATTTGATTTCTCTTCTTGTCTCCAGGGCTTTTCCATGTGTATAATTTTCTTTTCTCTTGCTCAAAGAATGTGTTGCATATTATCAGTCTGTTTTCTTCGCAAAATTGTATTAATCTTTCTCCTCTGTTATTTCTTTTTCATAGACCATGATTTCCTATTATTGTCTTATATTTACCTTTTCCTACTTTAGCGTTCATATCACCCATTATAATCAAGATGTCTGATGATTTCACTTGCTTCATAACTGTGTTTAAATCTTCATAGTATGCCTCTATTTGTTCGTCTGTATAGTCTTGAGTAGGTGCGTACGTCTGTAATATTGCTATGTCGAATGGTTTTGCCTTCATTTTTATTAGTATATTCCTATCATTATATGTCAATTGAGTATTTATATATTTTTGTAGTTCTCGTTTTATTAGAATTCCTACTCCTCTTTGATGTTCTTTTGTGTTTCCTGAATATATAAATGTATATTTATTGTCTTGTATGTATCCACTTTCCTTCCATCTTGTTTCCGAGATTCCTAAGATATCTATGTTTAGTCGTTCTGCTTCTACCATAAGATTTTCTAGTTTTCCTTGTTGGTATAAGGTCCTAACATTCCATGTAGCTATTTTTAATTCGTTCTTAATACGGTAGTTAGAATTTCTCTCCATGGCTTTCTTTGGATTGTTACGTGATGAGGCTCCAATCTCTTTCACGTTGGTCTGCCATTTTCGCCTTTCGTGTTCTGAAAATGCCTCATGTGTACCACACACTTTGCTGTTTTCGCTTTCTGGGCAGTTGATTATTCCAATTAATTCATTCGCCCCAGCCACCGTCACAGAATTTTCACATACGGGTTGAACACACCCAACTATCGACGTCATTGTTGTCGAACCATGTGCTTGCCTATCGAACCGCGAACACACGACACAAAGAAAGAATAAATCCACTTAAATATCGATAAAGTTCGCAGTTCATCCTCCAGTCAGAAGTAAAACATTACACCAAGTGAAGAATAGCAACACATAAATTCACAACTAAACTGTCGCGTAAATCATTTAAATATCTCAGCAAGAGCCGAATTATAAAAACGACGGCAACACGTAGTCGCCATGACGCCGGAAGTGTTACAGTATTCATATTTTATTATTTGTGTAGACACTGAGCCTATACATGTATCAATGAGAGGCTTTTAGAAGGAAACGCCCCCTTCTGGTCGCTTGAATTGTCACTGTCATCAAAACTTCTTCCTGTGGATCAAACCTACTGAAATTAATGTTTGTTTTAACACATTTTGTCACGATACTTTGAATCAACGAATAAATATTAATTCTACAGCCTGAACAGCTGAAAATCGACGTGAATCTGCGATATTACCACCATAAAATGTTTCACAAGAAGGGTTGAAGTCAGAATCAGCTGTTGACAATTTTATTGACACAAACTACAAATATTACTTTAACCAAGCATGAAACCGCGCGTCCCATTTTTTCTCGAAAATTACCTACAGTGAACTTTAAACTATAGATTGGATTAAAACTAGAAATACGGCAACTTTAA
This sequence comes from Megaustenia siamemsis, assembly GCA_032433765.1. NCBI lineage: Eukaryota > Metazoa > Mollusca > Gastropoda > Stylommatophora > Ariophantidae > Megaustenia > Megaustenia siamemsis. Next base: position 4,767,310 of record JAVIAB010000041.1, on the reverse strand, counting down.
CAAAACAAACTAACCGGTCTATTGGAAATATGCTGTGTGAAATGGTGCTCTCTTCATGGAGTGGTCTTTCTGACGACACGCTGTGTGACATGGTGGTCTCCTCACGACACGCTGTGTGAAATAGTGGTCCCCTCACGAGACGTTGTGTGAAATGATGGTCTCCTCACCAGACGCTGTGTGAAGTGATGGTCTCCTCACGAGACGTTGTGTGAAATGATGGTCTCCTCACGAGAGGTTGTGTGAAATGATGGTCTCCTCACGAGACGTTGTGTGAAATGATGGTCTCCTCACGAGACGTTGTGTGAAGTGATGGTCTCCTCACGACACGCTGTGTGAAATGATGGTCTCCTCACGACACGCTGTGTGAAATGATGGTCTCCTCACGACACGCTGTGTGAAATGATGGTCTCCTCACGAGACGTTGTGTGAAATGATGGTCTCCTCACGAGACGTTGTGTGAAATGATGGTCTCCTCACGAGACGTTGTGTGAAATAGTGGTCTCCTCACGAGACGTTGTGTGAAATGACGATCTCCTCACGAGACGTTGTGTGAAATGATGGTCTCTTCACGAGACGCTGTGTGAAATGGTTCTTTATGAGATGTGTCTACTATTCTTCTTAAAGTGCCCCGTCATGCTAAGTGAGGTATACGGAATATGGTGTTAGTGACCATAATTTTTACAGACCTTCGGCACATGAATTTTGGGGTAATGTGAACGGTATTACTCCCATGCTGCTTTACTTTCCCAGAAAAAATCTGGTACCCATTTAAGGCATGGGTGAACCCGGAAACCATCGGATGGGAACGATCCTGACTTCTAGTTCTTAGTGGTCCAGTTCACTAACCAATGAGCTATCGCGCTCCCGTGTCTACAATGGATACATTTATATATATATATATATATATATATATATATATATATGCATATAATGGGGATATACAGAGGTTGGGTGTATGTAAGTCATTTGATCAAACACGATATATGTGCACTAATAAGAACTGCATCCCATGGAATGGAGAAGACGTTGAAAGAGAGACAGACTAAGGATAATGCGATGATCGACAACAGTGACGGGGAAATAAAATGTTGTTAATATACGTGGGGAACAATTCACAGCGTTGATGTTGACCGGAAGAAATGAATGAACCTTGATATTGTTCAGCGGTTCTGACCAAAGAAAAAGTATGTGATATCCTCAGTCTATTATTTTCCATTTTCCATTTTTTCATCTTTGAGTTTCTTGTAAGATGATTGTAGTCTGCATGTTAGCTGGTGTTACATTTCTAAGAAGAGAGACGTAGTTGAAACACTGAATCGTAGAGTGTAAAGTGTGAACCAGCAAAATATAATCCAAATAGTTTTGGTTCCTCACTTTATGATAACAATACTTACTGTTGCCATCAAGTCTGTTGTAGAGAACTATTCGATCTACTGTCACCGGTTTTGTGAAGGTGAGGTTCAGTTTGGGTATAACACTGCTACTGGGATTTGTGTGAGTACAGCTATTGTTGTTATAGAAACCATTGGTGTTACCATCTACAGCGTTTGAAGATTCTTGATAAAAATAGGTCGACTGAATGGTAGCTTCTTTCAGTGCCACATTTCTACCTACAAATTTGAAAAGATTAACATTCAATATTTTGTCTACCTTTATTAGTAAGGCTTGTACTATAATAATAAAGCGACTGTTTCTGGAATGAATTAAATGTTGTCTATTATAAGTTTATACAAAGTGCAATATTGTATTACCAGCCGGTAAGGAATACACTTTTCTTTAAACAAAAACAGCAAATACACATACTTTAATGGCAAATAACATTCATAAATTGCTTTATTGATTCGTCTTCTACCATTCAGCTCCCTGTGGAGCATAGGTCTTCAACAAACACTTTCCAAGCCACCCTGTTTCTTGCCAATTTTTTAAGATCATCCCGTGCCGTCCTCACCATCTTCATCTCTGTTTCTATCTATTTTTTCCAAGAATTCCTTATTCTTCCTCTTTGTCTTTTCCGCTTCAGATTCCAAAAATGGGCCTGTTGTGTAATACTCTCAGTTGGCTTTCGCAGTGTTTGTTCAATCCAGCGCCATCGTCTTCGCTGTATCTCTTTGTCCACTGGTATTTGACTACTACATTTCCATAATTCTATGTTAGTAATGTTGTCCAACCATTTCCATCCTTTTATTCTGCGTAAACATCAATTAATGAAAGTCTGTATCCTTATGATTGTCATTTTTGTTGTTCTCCATGTTTCACATCTATATAATATAACTTTGAATACCACGATAAATGTTATTGCAGCGAGTTGGCAGATTTTTGAAAATGTATTCAGGGGTTTGAACATAAATATTTGTTCACAGTTCGTTAACCTTCGCTGTAGATAAAGTCGTTAATTTGATGGCTTAGTTTGTGACATTGGTAGCTAAGGACCTAACTTGTGCAAACGGATGGCATTGGCAAGGATCATTTTGAATCTATGAAGTGGGCTCATTGTGTGTTTAACTCAAAAGCATATGTGCTTTTTAACCAAAGAACATTTTTTTTTGGGACTCAATGAAGATATCACCGATGGAAGAATAAATTGTACTATTAGTCCCATAAATGATTCGTTTCCAGAGGTTTATGATGTAAACAAAGCAGTTTTTTCATTGCAAGGGAATAATGTCCACACCTATAATTGGTCAGGATTGGGTAGCAGCAGCAGTTTTATAGCGAACACAGAAAACATCACAGGATTGTGCTGTTCTGAAACAGCTATGCCATGCTACCCTAGAATTGCCTTTAATGGGATTACTGTGACCACAAACCACTCTCAATATGTGTGCCACGTATTTACACACCTGAAAGAAATTCTGAATATAACAACATCATGTGCCGTCTGTGATATTAATGACCACATACCAAGAGCCTCCACTATGATTGATACAACTGTTGCACCAAGCACTGCATCAGCAAAGCCATATCTATGGAATGTTCATCTGACATTGTTCTTGAATGATGTCCAAGTTAATGAGACATCAGAATCGTGTGGCGGCAGCTACAAGAAGGGAGCGGAGAACATCATCAATTGTGTTTTTACTAACTCAGGTCATGTGGCTTCTGTTGGATTGGAAATGATAACTTACCACCACTGTGTGTCTATATGTTTGGAATTAGAGTCATCAATGATGGCCTAACATCATAAAGTGCTACGACGATCATCATTTTCGGGAGGACGTAAACTCCCATGGTATATGGTGGATAGGCGGCAGGAACCATTGAAGGCTATGTCTGAAAAGTGTTCCTTCTTGCAGTTTCCTCATATTCCAAGTCCGGCTTGTTGCAGGAGCTACTGAGTTAATTGCTCTGTGCACACCGTGAGCTTTGTGTCTCATCCGTTTTGATCCTGCTTCGATATCCCGCTTGTTTACGATGAATGATGATATCGTATGACGTGGAACAGTTGGCTGTGTTCACTTTCTGCGCGGTTTCGCCCTATGTCTTTTGGCGTGTGCTGAGACTGCTACGATGGGGACTACAGTTACCTTTCTTTGTTTGCGAGATGAGTTAGTAATTCGGATGATTCCACTGGCACGGGCGGTTGAGCAATTATGGATTTTAATTCGTTTGCTGTGAGACCGAGGCCTTCCATAGCTAATAACAATAATAACAATAATATAACTGACTTAACTTTGGAGTTGAAAATTTTCATTTTAGTATTTAACCTAATTTCTTTGGACTTCCATATGTTTTCCAATGCAACAAATGCTCCTCTTGCTTTTGAAACCCTTATTTTGGTATCATTTTATGTTCCTCCCTCTTTGTCTATATTACTGCCCAAATATATGTAAGATTGTACGTCTAGTAACGGTATTTCGGCTATCATTACTTGGTTATTGCCAACTGCAATGATTCTCATAACGTTGGTCTTATTTCTATTTATTTTCAGACCCATCTGTTGTGATCTCACATCAAGTATGATCATTTTATCTTGCATTTGGTGATGGTTGTATGATAGGAGAGCTGTGTCATCACCAAAGTCTAAATCATCAAGTTGCTTGGTCAGTGACCACTGGATTCCATTTATGTTGTTTTGAGTTATTTTCATAATCCAATCTATGGCCAGTAGAAAGAGAAATTGAGACAGAAGTCATCCCTGCCTTACTCTTGTTATTATTTCAAATGCTTCTGTAAGCTGCCCTTCATGCACTACACTACATTTCAGTCCATCATACATTGTTTTAATCAGATTAATAAACTTTGTTGGGATTCCGTAATGATTCAGCAACTTCCAAAGTATTCCTCTCTAAACTATCAAATGCCTTTTCGTAATCTGTGAATCCAATATAAAGTGGGGACGGTAGTTCTAAAAATTGTTTATCTATTATACGTAGAGTATATGGTTATTTGATCAGAGCATGATCTGTTCTTCCTAAAACCTGCTTTTCATCTCTCAAATTTTTCTCTATTGGCCTCTGTTAGTCTCTCAAGAATGATTCTGCATAACATTTTTCAAGGCACTGATAGTATCATAATTCCCCTATAAGTTGTGCACCTCTCTAAACTTCCTTTCTTTGATACTTAGATCGTATAACCTTCTTTCCAGTCGTTAGGTACTATTTCCCTCTGCCAAATTGTATCTCTCTCTCTCTCTCTCTCTCTCTGCTTTCAGGACTCAATCAGAGTAAGGATTCCAGACTCTTATATGAAGTCAGCTGTCAGGCTAAGTGTGTTGATCGCCCACACAGACAGAACATCACAATTAGAGTCTGTCAGATACTGTGTTCTGCGCCAGTGGCTCAGTGCATCCGATTTCAGCCAGCATTTTATTCGGGTTTGCTTTCCCTAGCCTTTGATTGTCCCCAATCTTCCTGCAAGGCAGCAGATGATCTTTTCTGTAGGGGGATTCTGCCCTTAGATGGTAGGCCCTCCCAGGTTTACGAGCACCATCTGCCCGAGTCACTAGAGGTGACTAACACAGACACGGACACACAAAGATAGGAGATGTGACTAACACAGACATACACACACAAAGATAGGAGATGTGACTAACACAGACATACACACACAAAGATGTGAGATATGACTAACACAGACATGCACACACAAAGATATGAGATGTGACTAATACAGACATGCACACAGCGATACGAGGCATGACTAACACTGACACACATCAAGATATATGACACATGACTAACATAAACATGCACATAAAGATATGAGATATAACTGACATTGACATGCACACACAAAGATATGACACATGCCTAACATAGACATGCACACAAAGATAAGAGATATGACTAACATAGATATGTACACACAAAGATATGAGATTGGACTAACATAGCCATGCACATTCAAGGATATGAGATGTGACAAACACAGACATGCACACACAAAGATATGAGATATGACTAACATAAACATGCACACAAAGATATGAGATATGAATATACACAGACACACATAAAGATATGAGACATGATTAACACGGACACACCGAGATATGAGATATGACTAACATGACACACACCAAGATTTGAGCCATGGCTAGGACAGAAACACAGCAAGATATGAGCCATGGCTTCACTAAAAAACACCAAAAAATGAACCATGTCTAGCACAGAAACACATTAAAGTGCCCATATGCTTGGGCTTGTTGTAGTCGGCAGACTCTTCTGAACGTGGGAATCACAGGTTTCGTTAAACAGTTGTCCGGAGATTTGAGAGTGCAGTCTGACCCATAGAACGTTCTCTTGCGTGTATAGATTCCCGATCGACTGTTGACAGGTGTCGTTGAAACAGTTGTCCGGACACTTGAGAGTACATATGATGTCACAGCCATTAGAACACATCTGTTCGCACTGTAGCCCAAAATTACCATCTGGACAAGTGTCATTACAGGTATAGCCAAGATGTTTACATTGTAGGCATTTTCTAGATTTTTCCTCAAATAAAGGACAGACACTGAGACAAGACCCGGAACAGTCGTGTCCATAAATCCCATGTGAACAGTAGCCGTGACAAGTACCGATGATGACATTGCAGCCTTTACTACATATTGCACAAAACGACAAGAATGCTCGTCCAGACAATAGGTGTCTGTAAATGTTTGCACCTCACATACCGTCAGTGCACTGTCGGCCTGCGAAATGGTCGGTGAGAACTCAATCTTAATGTGTGCCATTGACGTTTGTGTTTTGGCTGCAATAGTGTTCACAGATAAATTAGGGTAGGATATATCATTATACTGGAACACTACTCCGCCACTGTCAGAGAAAGTACTTAGAGTGGCATTCTTTAACCGAATCATATTGCTAGGTCGATGATAGATTCGAATGATGTGAGTCTTCTGGGGCGTTGCAAAGTTCAGATACCAGTACACAGAATTGGTTCCACTTCTCCATTGTGTGTGTGTGCAGTCATTGTCATAGAGATTGGTCTATGTTTTGCTATTAACTGCGGCCTGTGGTCCACATCCGTCTCCTGTATAACAAGCATCAAATGTTTTGTGCAGTAAATCGATCTGGTTTGTGTTCTGTTTGAGAGCCAGTTTCCGACCCCCGCCAATGTAGTTGGAGCAGATATTTGCAACTATCGCCCTTTCAATCCGTAACTTGTTGATCAGACCAGCCCCAGGGCAGAAGGCATCAATCTCGTGCGGACTAACTACAAACCTTGATACATTGTTACATGAGGCAGAACCATTCAGTTTTACCGTGAAACTGTCCGGATATTTTAAGTCATTCGCATAAATCCTAAACCAGGAGCACGGCAAAGATTGATTGAGAGTTGCTTCAACTGATGTAGAATCTGTGTCCGGATTACATGAGGTGTCGTTGCCATCAAACAGGAAAGTAGGTTCAGATTTTGGGCATATTTGCAAATAAAATCCAAGTATTGACACTGGGGTCCGAAAATTTTGTGCTGACAACTGACATTGTTTGGGATGGTCCCTGTAGTTTTGTCACAAACTAAGCCATTATAGCAGTGACATTGTAACGTACAATTTGTCCCAAATAAACCGGCTGCACAAGTAAGGTCATTAGCTTCCATTGTTGCTAACGAAGCCAGGGAATAAAGTCTTGATCTACAGCGATGGTTAACGAACTGTCTACACACATTTATTATCAAACCCGTGTTTACATTTTTTTTAAAAATCCGCCATCTCACTGTGGTAACAGATAGCGTGAAATTCTCTAATAGAATGAGATAAACCGTTGGAGACAAGGAAAGTCAACATTGTTTACATGGCTTGGACGCAAGAAGCGTCCATTTTGGTGCGTCCAAAAAATTGTATCTAATAGATTATGTAACATCTTGGTAGAGGTGTTCATATCTGCTTTGATGGCATCCGAAGGAATTTCATCTGGTCCTGTGGCTTTACAATTTGTTGATAGCTTGATGGCTTTAATTATGTATTGTTTGCTTGGTTTTCCACATTAACCTGTAAATCTTCTTCTGCTGGTAGTATATCTGGAGGGTTAGACAGAGAACCTGTATCTTTCCTGGATGGCGGATTTACCTTTATTATTTTCTTTGACTTGTCCATGTTTGTTAAGTTTTTTTCGGATTATATTTTTTACATGACGGGATAGCCAGTCTCACGCCCAAATTCCTTTGCCGCCTTTTACCGTGAACATGCCTGGTAAGGAACAGTGCCACTATGTTTTACTCCTCTTTCGGGCCCTGTCAGTGTTAATAAAAAGTTAATTTAAATACACAAAAACTGTTGAATGAAATTGAAATTGCATATACTGTATCTTAGATAAAAATAATGATATCAAGTAGGGACGGTTAAGGGAACGAGAAGGTTGACATTTTGAAGGTTTGTCCCTTCTTCGAACACACTAAATAATTGTTCTTCTGGTGTTCTCTCTCTTCTTTCTCTTAGCACTTTCGGTTGACGTTTCTGCTTCACCTTCGTCTTTTCCGGGGTAAATAAACTTTCCAAAGTAGTCTGGTTTTGGTTATTTTTCTGGGTGTTCTAAAAGTAGACAACAACATTGTCACTGACCAAATCAATCCATCTATTCACCATTGCTGTGTTGGGGTTTTGCTTTTCAACAATCCTCCGCTCTAATCAATTAGAGTACAGTTCTTTAAATTAACAACTGGAAATGTCAATCAGGGCTCTATTTTCTTCCCTGAACACACCAAGACTAGAAAGAAAAAAAAAACACAATACAAAAGCGAATAGATGACCTGAGGGCACAATGCCGCTTTACAGATGGCATTTTATTTATTCATTGCATTCGCGCATTTCGATCAAAAAAGCATCGTTCAAACACAACACTCTCTAGAATAAGATCGCACTAAGTCTGGAACTTTTGGCGTTAGAACCATTTAAAATGAGTCATTTCACTATAATTATCATGCATGCACTCTCAATGGTAGAAATAGATCGAGAGAAAATTGTTGGGTTGCTTTCTTTTGACTACATAGTAAAAGCGTTGTAGCTAAGGACGATATGATACCTGGTCTTTCACTAGTGATTACATCCCACGAAATGTCAAGAAGTTCAATGTATCAAACATGAAATGTATGGCATGGAATAAGCTCAGTGAACCAGGCCTTGGATCATTATCTAGGAGATGGGTATATTTACAAACACATAAGGCAGGAATCACAACTTTCAATGTCTGACGATTCACTACTGGGTCTGGGAATTCTTCGTTTGTTCCTAAGCTCATAGTTGATCCTTATTTCCTAATTGTTCTACTTAGAGTATCGTTTGCTTTTTCTTGATATATTTATTACCCAGTGTCGACATGAAGGTTTGGCGAGGTTGTCTTCTATCGTCCGTTCTAAGCACATTATCGATTTACCTGCAGTTTTATTTCCATATATATTTCGATATGTATTCATGTTTTGCTTTCTTCCCTTATATGTTTATTTGGAATAATAGATAAACGAAAAGCAATATTTTGTATAATAGATATACGGAGAACAGTTGTATTTCGTATAATAGATATACGGAGAACAGGTGTATTTGGTATAATAGATATACGGGGAACAGCTGTATTTGGTATAATAGATATAGGGAGAACAGTTGTATTTGGTATAATAGATATAAGGAGAACAGTTGTATTTGGTATAATATATATAAGGAGAACAGTTGTATTTGGTATAATAGATATAAGGAGAACAGTTGTATTCTTTGTATTGTTTCAAGAGGTAGCCTCACTACATTGAGGATATTCCCATATCCGCACCCCTGGAGAAACATTAGAACAAGTTGTGTACAGTGAGTACTCTTGTCTGTCCTGATTGTTAGTTATTCATTTCTATTCGTAAAGTTTGCTTACTATCTATTTTTGAAAGTCCTTTTTTTCGGTCGATGACATTTATACTCTTCAAAATTAAAGCAACGTGTTTCAAAATAGCACAGACGTTCTAAACTCTATAGAGACAACCAAATGCGGAATCACGATGACGAATTAAGAACAATTATGAACAAAGTGAAGTTAACTGACGTTTTATTTATAAATGTTCCCTGTATGTTTGTTTACAGGAAAGAAAAATAAATAACATAACATAGTAGAAAAATGTCGCCTAGGGAAAAGAAAGACTACTATAATATTGTTACAAAAGCAAGCTAATAGTACATGATACCTATTATAATTCTGAGCTAGATAAAATAAACCATATTTATGCACATGTTTTGAAAATTACAAGAAACTAAATAGTCTAAATAATCCAGTTGGTCAGGTTGGGTAATTTTACCTGCTGCTGTATGCAGTAAACAGTGCAACCAACCTGTGGCTGCCCTGCTGCATTGCAGCATCGAGGTAAGCTCAGGAGAGTAAAAGGCTAAGGGAGGGTACCCCAAAGTAAAACAACACCACTGCCTTGTGGGCGAGACTTTTAGTCAAAGGCTGGCGGAGCCAACTGTAAACAAACCAACGGAAGGCAACTGAAAACCACCGTCGTAACTTCTTTGTACAATCATGAATCGCCACAATAAAAGAAATCACGACAACAACGTTAAGGGGATTCCAATGGAAAACTGTCGTTCGGTAGGTGAGATCATGTGCAACAGGTGATAAACGATCGTCATTAAACTACTGTATGCAAAATAAAGATAAAACACAGACTAAAGATAGGTACTTGGAATGTGAGAACACCCATGCAGAAGGGTAAACTGGAAAACATCATCATGTAGCGGGCCTGTTGGCGTAGGTAATCATGTCTCTCCACAACTTTCGATCTCGACAGTAATTAATCATTTCTGTTGTTGATCTTCTGTCAAGCCATTCTCTTAAACTGTCTCGTATTTTTTTTTCTCTTTGCTTCCCTCTATCTCTTCGTCCTTTAATTTTCCCAGTTGTTACAATATATTCCAGTTGTACTCTTCTCATTACATGGCCAAAAAGTAAATATAGTTTTTTTTTTCCTAATAATGGAAATTAGCTCTCTTTTTACTTTGGCCACTTTCAGAACGTTTTCATAACTCTTCTTAGCTGTCCATGATATTCTCAACATTCTTCTGTAAAACCACATTTCTACAGACCCCAGAGATTTTCTTGTCTGTTGTGCTATTGTCCCTGATTCACATCCAAATGTTAAGACTGATTGTACATAACATTTTAAAACTCTTTTTCTTGTTTATATTGTCAAAAAATAGATTGCATTGTATCTTCCTCATTTTTTTAAAAGCTGCTTTTGCCTGAGCCATTCTGCTGCATCTTACCTCTTTTGTACATTTTCCATCTGAGGTTAACAAATTTCCCAAACATTTAAATTCATTTACCTGTTTTAATATTGTTCCACTTGTCTTTATTTTGCACTGAGTTTATGTCTTTATCTTTACATTACTAATGTCATTTTGCAATTAAGGCTGAGTCATTTATTATTACTTTATTTCACTATAATGTCCAACATTTCTTGTAACTCATTTTTACTCTTAGCGATTAAGACTGTATCATCAGCATACCTTAGATTATTTACATTATGACCTCCAATTGTTATCCCAGGCATTCCCCATATGGATCTTAAAGTAATCTCACTATAAATATTAAACAAATATGGTGACAGCACACAACCTTGCCTAACACCCCGTTTTATTTGTTGAAACATTCCCGATTGGTTTCCAGTTCTTATGGCCGCTGTTTGTTGTTGCTTGATGATGATGATCGATTGTATTGTAAGAGAGGGATCTAAAAGGGGGAGGGGCAAGACATTAAATAATTCAACAATAAATTATAAATAGAAAGATTTAATGAGAAGTTTAATGATAGGGTTGTTCCGGAACTTCATGAACAAAGATGTCAACATCTTGTGGTATTTGACTAACATCAATGCTTAATATGTCTTCTAAATTTGTGTCTGTTAATTGACTGTTTGATTTTGATTAAACATTGTTCAATCTAGACACAAATGTTCATAAACTATGGAAACTTGCGAAAGCTCTGAGCGACAAAAACAACTGCTGACCTCCAATATCTTTAGCACACAATCAGAACATCCTCACAGGCAAAAGGGCAGCAAATCTACTGATAGAGACTTACAAAAACATTAGTAGAATAAACATTCCAATAGACAAAATAGAAAGCTGCAAGCCGGGAAAACCAAAATGCAAAACACATGCCTTTAGCACCAGAAGAGCATCAGACGACCATCTTTACCCCAAATGAATTAGATGTTGCCCTCAAAGGATTGAAGCTCAAAAGTTCACCTGGTAAAGATGGAATCACCAACGAAATGCTCCAAAATCAGTGACAGAAAGTCAAGAGCAATCTTCTAAGGATAATAAATGCTAGCTGGAAGAGAGGTCATGTGCCGGCAATCTGGAAAACAGCTGTTATGGTGCCCAACCTCAAGCGTGGCAAAAGACCCACTAGACCCAAGTAGCTATAGAGCAATTAGTCTACTGAGCTGCCTGAGTAAACTCACCTAAAGGCTGGTAAACAGAAGACTTATGTGGCATTTGGAAAACAAATCGTACCACAACAAAATGGCTTCCGTCAGCACAGATCAACTGAAGACCTAGTCACCTACATTGCACAGGAAATAGAGGATGCTCTACAAGAAAAGAAACACACACTTCCAGTGTGGGTCGACATAGAGAAGGCTTTTGACAGGTTATGGCGAGAGTGTTGAAAGAACAAGCTTTTTAGACTTGGCATCCAGGGTCGTTTATTCAATTGGTCTCTCAATACCTTCAAGATAGAACGGCCAGAGTACAAGTCCAAGTTCAAATTTGTAAGAAGGTTACAATTGAACAAGGTGTTCCACAAGGCGGAGTCTTGTCCCCAGCACTTTTTAATTTTCATAAATGACATCATAATGGACATTCCACCCAGAATACACTCAGCAATATACGCAGATGATATGGCGTTATGGGCTCGCAAGAAAAGTATGTAGGTGGTTGGACCCAGGATGCAAGATGCCATAGGTGAACTTGAAAAGTGGACGAACACCTGGTTCTTATCAAGCAACGAAAAAAAAGACATTATACAATTTTCTGCCAATCAAGAACCACACACTCTACAAACTTAAAGACTATACACTCCCTATTGACCAAAACCTAACATATCTTGGCGTCACCATGAACCGCAGAATGACTTGGAAAAATCAGATAGATAGAGCAAGACAAAATGCCAGAAAACGAACTAATAGTATGAAGAAATTGGCAGGAACGGATTGGGGAGCAGACAGCAATATTATGAAAATACTATACGTAGGACGAGTCAGACCAGTAGTATGGAGTCACAGCCTAGGCTATGGCTTTCAAATCACACCTTAGCAAAATTAACAGAACACTGAACCAAGCTGCCGGTATCATGACTTGTGCTATGACAACAACACCTTTCACGACTCTAGAAACAGTAACAGGTTTGCAACCCTAAAGATGATAGACGGGTCACTAAAGTACTGCAACAAGCGGAGACATATAGAAGGCTCCTTAGCCACCCCATGCACCAAAGAATAACTGGTTTCGGAATTGTACGACTAAAGAGGAGCAGCTTCGGTGCAATTGCCAATGAACTAACTATTGGAGCCAGTACTTTCTCAAACAATATCGACACCATTGGGCACATCTGACATGTCTCCTCATGGAAAACATAAAATATCAGCACTTAAGGAAAATATAACAGGAATCATGAAAAAGACAACCAATCAGACACGGAAAGAAAACACGTAGCATAAAAACACATACACGATACCTACCCACATGACTCTTTGTCCCACATATACACAGATGGCTCTGCTACAAATGCCACCAGAAATGGAGGGAGATGTGTGTTCTTGACGCTGAATAACCAGGACGAGATCAACAAGTCAATAGCTACTGGACAATTCTCAAACAACTTTAAAGCAGAAACTGAGGCCATCATAGATGCTGCAACACTGGCTACCCAACAGAAAAATAACATGCACAATACATTGGTGATTCTGTCTGATGCACTGTAAGTACTATCAGCTGTAAAAAGTCCAAAGAACAAAGAACTAGATGACTTGAGAACAACCCTAGACCAACTATGCAATAACTTCCAGAGAGTAGTCATTCAGTGAATACCATCACACTTTAATATACACGGGAACGAACGCGCAGACAAATTATAGCTTGTTTCATAACTCGTGCACAACTTTTAAAATCGATAGCTTTTTAACCGCTTGTTGTAAGTTGTTCAAAATTTGCATGTAAAGTTATAATGATTAGAATCCAACAGGGAATTAACTTCATTAAAAAAAACATTTGGTTATTATTGTTACTTATTTGATTTATATAAATTTATAACGACCCATTGGTGTAGTCAAAACATAATGTTTACAGTATTTTAAGTTAAAAATAGCGAGTAAAAATCCATACACGGTAAAATTGACGTGTTTGCACGCTTTTGCCGTGGTTTTCTGACACAATTAGACACGTGTGTTCCATTTCCGTTCAATCATAGAACGTGAAACGATAATATTTATATATGAGTCTTAAAATGAAATTCTGCAGTTTACAAAACATCGCAATAAAAATGTATGACTATTTTTGCAAAGAGGCTAAACGAGGAAGATTATTTCATTCTTTAGAAAACCCTGAGTATAGGACAAGACACATTTTGGATTTATCTAAACGGTCATTTAATCGCTGGATTCAAGCATGTGACCGTCAATGTTCAAAATATACAAAATCACAAGGAAGAGCAAAAATGTTGGGTATGAATGAAACTGTTACAATAAGAAAATTAAAAGTATCTCTGAAAAAGAACAACATTATTGAAATATCAAAGTCTACATTATGGAGGAATGTGAGAGCTGCAGGCTTTACATTCAGAAAGTATTCCAATGGACGAAACATCATCTGTGAGAAGCCACATATAGTAGTCATGAGAAGCAAGTACTTACGTGAAGTAAAAGAGGTGCGCAAGCAAGGTTATGATATTGTGTACTTGGATGAAACATGGATCAATGCTCACCACACTAACCAAAGGGAAATGCAGTCATCAGATGGAAGGATTAAGAGATTAATACCTAGCAGCAAAGGACAGCGCTTGATAATTGCTCATGCAGATAGTCGACAACATGGACTAATACATAATGCAGAGCTCATTTTTCTTTCAAAATCCATAGACACTCGGGATTATCACTCTGAGATGAATGGTCACATATTTAGACATAGTATTGAAAATTCTGTTCTCCCATCACTAGATCGACCATCTTGCCTAATAATGGACAATGCAGCATACCACAACATTGTTGCACTTGAAGATAAAGTCCCGACGTCATCCAGTACAAAAGATGCTATTAATATATGGCTCACAAAGGAGCACATACAATTTAATAACATGTACTTAAAACCTGAATTACTATCTCTAGTAAAACAAAAACAAACGACAAAGATTTTTCAAATAGTTAAGATTATCCAAGAGCACCGTCATATAAGTTTGAGGCTGCCACCTTACCATGCTCATTTAAATCGAATAGAACTAATCTGGGCAAAATTAAAGGGACAAGTGGCAGATGAAAATACAACATTCAAAATATGCGATGTAAAGACTATTTTAATTTCGCTTTATTAAATATAGACAAAGATTATTGGGCTAAATGTGAAGACCACGTCTTAAAACAGGAAGAGGAATATTGGAAACATGGTGGTTTGTGGAATGTTCAACCCCAAACAGTTATTAATCTTTTAGACTCGTCTGATTCAGAATGAAAGTATATAGCCCCAACAATGTTGGCCCCTATATTACCTTAAATTAGTTCAACAACGGTCCTTATCAGGACCACACAACTATAAAAATTGGACATACAGGTATACCTTGATATTATCGTCCGTCCTCGAACTGAGAAGACAATAATTCTCCTGGTGTTTTGTCTTATTAGGTTATTTCCCCATTACGGCCACGCCTTTACCTAATGAAAATTAATCATAGACCAGCAACTACGGTAATTTCTATTATTTAAGGGTTCACAATTTACAATTTTGACAAACATCAACGAAATTCGCCGCTTTAAGAAAACTGCAGCTGCAAGATATTTGTTAAATATACATTTAAAGGGTCTTTTGCATTCTAATAACATTTGGAAAATTTCAACAGTTTTTAACAAACGGTTACTGAGTAATAGCGTTTTGAAGTTGGGAACATGATTTGAAACGAGCTATAGCTAAAGAAGGGGGAAAATTATCACAAGAGAACCATCCGCTCAGTTATGATGAAGCCAAATCCATCCTCAAAGGTAGGTTCCATGAAAAAAGGAAACGAGAAAACCCAAAGCATAACGAGAGTGACGGATACCACCAAATATCATGGAGGGATCAAGTCATCATACTTCGCCTACGCACTGACAACAATAGAATGAGAAATCATATTTTCACCAAATTCAAAATAGGTACAACCAGCCTATGCCACTGTACACTGGAAAATATGACTACAAAACATATTCCACTGGATTGCCCCCAGTACAGTCTTGAGAAGAGCGATGTGGTCCACACCTACCTCCCTGGATGAGAACCTATATGGGGCAATCGAATCACTTAAACAGACAGCTGACTTCATGAGAGATTATGGAATCCTACTCTGAGTCTTGATCGGATATATATATATATATATATATATATATATATATATATATATATATATATATATATATAGAGAGAGAGAGAGAGAGAGAGAGAGAAACATTGTTGACAATCATAAATGCTACCAATCAATGAATCAACGCCTGGGTTTTTATGTGACCATTGGATATTGTTCATGTGTAAAATAAGATGTATAGAAGTACAGAATCTTCGAGCACTTTCATTTTGATTTAAGAATATTTTGTTTTTGCATGTCAATAACTTCCTTTTGTATTTCAGTAAAAAGGCACTCTAACAGCTGCTTCGAAACTCTCTTTCACAAATTTTCCATCGGAAAATGATTTTAAATTCTTCTTTGTTCAATAATAATATAACTCACAGAAAAAAACATCAATTTGACTTTTATTTAGATAACAAGAACACGTCCAGTAGACCTACCAAAGATGTCTCTAAATGTGCTATTTTGTCCTGCCTAGCTTGTCCTTCCAGTGAGCTGTAATTTTTATGTTTAGATTGGAAGTGACGTTTCAGGTTGAATTCTTTAAGAACAGACACTTTTTCATTACATATTGAACACATCGGGTTATCGATATAAAGACACATTCCAAAGCCAATATTTTTTATTTAAAGTATGCAAATCTGCATTCACTTTCCTCCTTTTGCTTGCTCCACCTTTTGTCATTGTGTAACTAATTAGTGACAACCGGTTATTAACTTTAAATGCATTGCTATTTAGTTGAAAATTACATAACGCACGTTCACCACCGCAATTCGTAACCTCTACCAAAACCGATGATAAATACAAAGTCCAATAATCCTTTGATTTGACACCCGTTTGTCATCGAACGAAAGTTCTGGTGTATCCAATACCACGGCATCCACAGCCAACAACACCATCTTTTGTTTATCCATCGCGACACAAACAACAAAATTGTGTCATGTCTAACCAGCAATATTTAAAGGACTACCCACCGACGTAGTGTCAAGTCGTCAAAGATAATGAACTTGACTTGACTTGTAACACGCGGCAACTAATAGATCAAAGATTACAATTATTTAGTTTTGACAAATTCGCTAATCAAAATTGTTTTTATAAAACTGCTTCAGAATGTGTGTGCATTTATGCGTTAATTTTTACTTATTTATTTAGTTTATTTGAGCTTAGGGAATGGAGTGTATAGTAATTTTCGAATCAAGTACAGGGACGGTCAGAATAGATTGGCGGGCCGTTTCTTGCCCTCAGGTCGTAGATTGCACACCTCTGCTTTAAATTAAATAGTGCAGCTGTTGAATAGAGAGACTTACCTCCACTGATGTAAATTGAGCACAAAGACTGGACACCCTGGCCTGTTATAACAATGCGTTTAATTCTGTAGTTCATGTTACAGTAGACGTCCATTCTCTTATTAAACGTTGTACTGGCGATGTTAAAACATTCAGTTGGCTGGGAATTACTGTCATTCATATACTGGAACCTTAACATATTCAGATAATCTGTCGATAATGCAAAACATGTTTAACAAATGCTGGACATTTCAACTGAAATAGTTCCCAATACTGTATACAATGTTACGTGTACGTATATTGTTAACACTAAAATGGTTGTATCATTACAAATATTACTGACAGAGGCATCAACTAATTGATCTGCTGCTATTATTACTGCAATTACAGGAGACAGCAGAACTCTTTATACTATACACAAGATGCTGACAAACACCTATACATCCAGTGGAACACCAATTCTAGGCAAATCTGGATTAATGCTAACAATAAGCGCAGACATAAAAGCCCGTTGGGCGGAACACTTCAAAGAAATTCTTAATCGTCCACTACCCCACAGTTTAATACAATTTGAAGCTGAAACACCAGCAGCGGAATTAGATGTAAATTTAGATGACTTCACCTTGAGCGAAATAGAAAACACATTAAAGCGTATGACCAATAACAAGGCTGCTGGAAAGGATAAGTTAACAGCTGAGATCCTCAAGGCAATTGATAGCCATAATTTAATACATCTCCAGAAAATGTTCAACATTATTTGGAAAGCAGAGAAGACACCTCATAAATGCAATAAAGGAATCATTGTTAAGATTCCAAAAAAGGGCAATCTTAGAGATTGTAACAACTGGAGATGACACTTTTGTCATTTGCCTCAAAGTTATTCTGCAAAATCATCCTAACTAGAATAAAGGATTCAATAGATACAGTAATGCGTGAAGAACAAGTTGGGTTTAAAAAAGTGAGAAGCTGCCTTGATCACATTTTCACTCTACGACTTATATTGGAAGAACACATTGGAAAGCAAAAACCTTTTTTTACTTAACTTCATCGACTTCAAAAAAAAAGCATTTGATATCATTCATAGATATTCTTTGTGGAAAATATTCTAAAGCAATATGGCTTACCATAAACAATCATAAATATTATCAAAGACATGTATGACGGTTACACATGTGCAGTTCGAACAGAAGGACTGAGCGAATGTTCAAGGATGTATTTTATCGCCCTTGTTATCTGGAATTGTTATGGACTTCATAATGAAGAAATGCTGCACTGGTAATAAAGGCATCGAATAAATACAAGGAGACCATTTGAAGGACCTCGACTTTGCTGATGACATAGTTCTCATCAGCAGTCAGAAAAAACGATGCAGGAAAACACAAATAAACTATCATCAATAGCCAGAAAAATTGGGCTTGAGATCAATCATGAAAAGACTGAAGTCATGAAAAGCGTAATTCCAACAGACGACAAAACCATCATCATCATCATCGTGTGCCCTCTCCGCAACGAAGGTTGGCTGCCATGGATCGCCATTCTACTCTGTTTCTTGCTTTGATGGTGCAGGCTGTCATAGATTGACTTGTCCATCTTTTGATGTTACTCGTCCATGTTAGTCTTGGTCTGCCTCTGCCTCTTTTACCTTGTATTTTTCCTTCCAATATTACTTTTAGTAGGCTGTTGTGTCTTTTAACGTGCCCCACAAATTTAATTTGTCTTGTCTTTATTGTGTTCAGCAGTTCTCTTTTTATTTTCAGTTGTTTTAAAACTTCATCGTTTGTTATCTTTTTTTTTTCCATCCAATTCTACCTATTCTTCTATAAATCCACATTTCAAAGGCTTCAATTTTCTATTCTGTTTTCTTGTCTAATGTCCATGTTTCTGCACCATACAGGAATATTGAGAAGATGTAACATTTTGCCATTCTTAGATTCAGCCCTGCTGATATTTGTTTTGTTTTTAGTATATTTTTCATAGCATTAAATTTTTTTTTGCCATACCTATTCTTTTGTTTATTTCAGTTTTACATTTTCGATCATTGGGTATAGTATGTCAAAATATAGACGACAAAATATACATGGAAAACAAAAGAGTGGAAGAGATCGATCACTTTATCTATCTTGGAAGTCACATTGATCGAGAAGGGGATATAAGCAAAGAAATTAGAATCAGAATAGCTAAAGCAGCAATGTCTTTCAGAAGCCTTGACAAGTTGTGGAAATCAAAACTCATCAGCACAAACACAAAACTTAGGCTATTCAAATCAAATGTACTATCAACCCTTACGTATGCGTGTGAAAGCAGGAAAACAACAAGTGATATAGAAACAAAATTGAACACATTCGAAAATAAATGTCTAAGGAAAATACTTGGTATAGTGTGGAACGAATTCAAAACAAACGAGGAAATTAGAGAAATCGCCAATCAACCACTAATATATTCAGTAATAAAGAAAAGACGATGGTCATATTTTGGACATGTGATGAGAAGAGATAATAAACGAATAGCAAAGCAAGCCCTCATATGGGGAACAACAGGTAAGAGCAAAAGAGGAAGACCCAGAGAGACACTGAGAAGAACATTGATGAGAGAGGCAAGAGCAGCAGGATTCTGCTCCCTCAATGAGATAGAACTGCTTGCACAGAACAGAGACAAATGGCAAGATTTGATAAAATATCTATAAAAGAGCTGAAAACTGCTAGAATAAAAATTTAAATAAGAGAAGCAGTATCTTGGTCTACGCCCTATGGGCCGGCTACGGCTCGAACGGTAAATAGATAGATAGATTGATATTATTACTACAGTTATTACAATCCCTATTGTAATCATTAATGCGTTTGCAAAATATTAGTACTTAACATTGTAGTCACAATTTTTTTATTTAAACCATGTGCCCCAAAGAACCATATAATAATCGTTCTATACTTCTATTGTGATACCAATAAACTGGAGAGTGTATGAGCTGAAACCGACAAGGACCCATAGCTGATTTAATCTATGATGATCAGGGAATCACAACTTTTCAACTAACGCTGTTCAGTGGCAGCTTTGTAGCGGTAACTGAATAAACAAAATCAGTAAATAAGAAAATTCAACAGGAGCAAAGAAGAGGGGGTGCTCACATTATGATAGTTACAAGGTGAATATTGATGGGTCATGTGATCATGAGAGATCCAAAACAATTACAGAATAATGAATCTGAGAAATCAATTAGAGATTGAATAGGGGAGGTTATTCTGTAGCCAAAATGAACATAATACAGTTGGATGTGTTGGTCAAAAGACGAATATCGCATGTTGATCCCGTGCATGATTGTCAGATATCTCCTCGGAGGTTCTCGTTATTACGTCGAACACTCAAAAATGTGTCCGGAGTTGTGACGATGTTCCGAACATAATAAACTTACAATAACACACATCACAGCTTGATAGCAACCACAACACAAACACGTTCATTTATTACAAACTTCACAGTTAAATGTGAATGGCAACGGCGAGTATTTTGTTAATTAAAGAAGAGGAGAACTTCTTCATCTGCTTTCCTCCCTCATTTGCCTTTCAGCGTCGAGGGGAGATATAATGTGCGGTCATTTGCTCTTCTGTTCGCCTCTTCTGATGTTTTCTAGCGCTTCTAGTATTTCGTCGATCCATCTTTTTCGTGGTCGAAACTAGGATCTGGTATTCTCGCAACGTTTATTGAGGATCGTTGTGTTGTGTTTTGATATTTCTGCCGTGTCACGTGGTCAAAACATTGTATCTGTTCTTTCTTTATGTATTATATGGCGGGAGGTATTCCTAGTTTTTTTCTCTGTTCTTCATTTCTGATCTTATCTCTCAGACTTCTTCCTGTCATTCGACTGACTCATTTCATCTCAGTAGATGTTATTTTACTTATTGTTCTTGCATCTAGGGTCCAGGAGTGACATTAGTAGAACACCGTTGGGATGAAGATTGTATTGTATAGTGCTCGTTTTGCCTTCAGAGTTATTTCCTTTTTGGACAATTGTGGTTATAAATGTTAAATGATTTAACAAGCTTTGATGCATCTTGTGTCTAATTCTGCTGTTTGTGAATTGTCGTTTGTCACTAAACTTCCTAGGTATTTGAATTCCTCTACTTGTTTTAGTTGATTGACTTCCTTAGTTATGTTGATGATCTGTTTATTTTTGGCGACATTCATGACTTCTGTTTTGTTTATGTTGATTTTCATGTTGTATTTTGTGCCTGTGCTGTTTAGTTTATTTAAGTGTTCTTGTAGGACTTTAATCTTTTCATGTATTAGTGCCTGATCGTCTGCAAATAAAAGCTCATTGATCTCATCTGTCTATGATGGGTTGGCAAACTTGCATATGTAGTCCATGTATGTAATAAACAGTAGTTGGGATAGTACGCACCCCTGTCTTACACCTGATCTGACTTCAAAGTGATCTATGTAGCCCGTTGCTGTTCTGAATATTCAGCTGCTGTTGACATAGAGGCGTTTAAATATGTTAGTTAGATGTTGGCTTACTCAGTATGCTGTTAGAATCTCACACAGTTGTTCTCTGTTTTCTCTGTTGAATGTTTTGTCCTGGTCAATGAAGGCTATGTATACATTTTGATTGTGTTCTGTCGTTTCTGCAAGCTGTTTTAATGTGAATAGTGCGATTAAGTGAAAAGTGCGATTTAGTGATTAATGTGAATCAGTACATCCTCTGTCTTTTTTTCAACCCCATTTGAGAATCGCTTAACTGTAGTTTTATTATTGGTCTCAGCCTTTTTTCTACGATCTTCACGTATAGCTTTCCTACATGACTGAAAAGAGATATACCTCTATATTGATTGCAGTCTCTTTTGCTATCTTTTCCATAAAGATACGATGATTGACTGTTGCCAGTCCTTTGATGCTTTTTGTTAGTGCCATGCCGCATTAAATATTCTGTGCAGTCATGTCACTCCTGTTTCTCCTGCTGAAGGTATTATTTCTATTGGTATCGGAAGAAGAGAACGATTAATTATATATATATATATGTATGTATGTGTGTGTGTATATATTTTCCTGCAGACAATGACAGTCTATGCTAATTGGTACATTATTTTATAAGTTCTACCGTTGTAGTATACTCATTATAGCAGAACATAAGTGTCAACGTTAGACTTTGTTTAGATGTTCACTCACTGGGATTATTGACAAGTACACGGAACCATGTAATACGGTATGGAACCTCCCAGGCTACAGTTACGTTATTTGTCACGCTGCTAAGACAGGTGGTATCATTGCCATCAGTTATAACTGTCGTCATCGTGTCTCCTCTAGTAAGAGTGTTACGAGCGGCTAGATCAGCTGTACAAATGAAACAGCAACATTTTAAACATTGTGTATATGTATGTGATAATATGTGGCATCTGTGTGTATGTTTACACGTGACTAAATGAAAGAGTGTTTTTTTAACATCAGAAAGACATTGTGGAATATGTGTGTGTGTGTGTGTGTGTGCGCGCGCACATGCTTTGACATTTATTACTACTTTGTTTAATGGGTAGATACCGTTGAAGTAATTACTCAGTAATAAATGCGGTGCCTATAGAAGGTGATGAGTCTTGTTCTTTCTTTCTTCTTTCTCCACTTCTTCTTGTACATGTTAGTGTTAGGAGGCAGATACTGAGTTCTGGTTCTCCCCCTTTTGGTGGCTACAATAATTGTGAATCGATGATGTAGTAATATTTCTTTGTCTACGCATCTTACTCGGGGTTTGCCTCTTCTCCCTTCTCCTCTTTTAATATATGCTTTGTATGGTAGGGAACCACTGGGCATTCTTTCTAGATAGGAAAACCATTTTATTGTGTTATTCTACAAATGACAAATTACTGAAGCTGGAGTCAATGGAAATAACACCATCAAAATGTCTGGTAGTAGGAGACTTTAACAGCCACTCTGAAAGATGGGGATATAAAGAGCCCAATGTCCGAAGTGAAGAAGTGGAAGAATGGTAAATAGACAGCAACTTATTCCTCATATCCTCTAGAGAGGGCCCCCACCCCCCAACCTTCTACTCAAGAAGATGGAAATAAACTTCCACTCCCGACCTAGCATTTGCAACTGGAGACATATCCATCAAAATAACCAGAAAAGTGCAGAATCAACTTGTAGATAGTGACCACAGATCTTGCACACAAACAGGAGTTGCAAATACCTCTTCTCCGCTGGAACTATAAGAGAGCAGACTGGGCACAGTTTGCCAGTCTCACTGATGCATATACTGAGCCTATCAACACCCACGAAAAGAAGGTCAATAATATGATAGATTCATCATTTTTTGGCCATGTAATGAGAAGAGAACAACTGGAATATATTGTAACAACTGGACAAATTGAGGGACGAAGAGATAGAGGGAAGCACAGAGAAAAAATAACTGACAGCTTAAGATAATGGCTTGGCAGAAGGTCAACAACAGAAATGATAAATAGCTATCGAGATCGATAGTTGTGAAGAGACATGATCACCTACGACAGCAGGCCCAGTACGTGATGATGAGGAATATGATAGAGCGGTTAACAAATAGAATCCTGAAAGCTGCTAAAGAATCCATTCCTAGAGGATCAAGAAGAAACTACAAGCCATACTGGAGCAAGGAAATACAAAGACTAGAAGAGGAACTGGACTCTGCCAGAGAACTAGCTGAAACATCACACAGCACAGAGAGCAACATTCCCTACAAAGCAGCCTCTGCCAAATACAGGCGTAGGGTCATGATATCAGCAAGACAGAGCTGGATAGACAAAACAGAGAGTCTTAATCTAGACAAAAAATGTTTATAAACTATGGAAACTTGCGAAAGCTCTAAGCGACAAAAACAACTGCTGACCTCCAATATCATTAGCACACAACCAGAACATCCTCACAGGCAAAAGGGCAGCAAATCTACTGATAGAGACTTACACAAACATTAGTAAAATAAACATTCCAATAGACAAACAGAAAGTTGCAAGACGAGAAAACCATGATGCAAAACACATGCCTTTAGCACCAGAAGAGCATCAGACGACCATCTTTACCCCAACTGAATTAGATGTTGCCCTCAAAGGAATGAAGCTCAAAAGTTCACCTGGTAAAGATGGAATCTCCAACGAAATGCTCATAAATATGGGACAGAAAGCCAAGGGGCAGCTTCTAAGGATAATAAATGCTAGCTGGAAGAGCGATCATGTGCCGACAATCTGGAAAGAAGCTATTATGGTGTCCATCCTCAAGCGTGGGAAAGACCCACTAGACCCAAGTAGCTATAGAGCAATTAGTCTACTGAGCTGCCTGAGTAAACTCATGGAAAGGCTTGTTAACAGAAGACTTATGTGGCATTTGGAGACAAACAACGAATCGTACCACAAGAAAGTGGCTTCCGTCAGCACAGATCAACTGAAGACATGGTCACCTACATAGCACAGGAAATAGAGGATGTTCTACAAGAAAAGAAACACACACTGCACTGGCAGTGTGGATCGACATGGAGAAGGCTATTGATAGGGTATTGCGAGAGGGTTTAAAAAACACGCTTTTTAGACTTGGCATCCAGGGTCGTTTATTCAATTGGGTCTCTCAAAACCTTCAAGATAGAACGGCCAGATTATAAGTACAAGGTCAACTAAGTAAGATGGTCACAATCGAACAAGGTGTCCCACAAGGCGGAGTCTTGTCCCCAACACTTTTTAATTTTCATAAATGACATCGTAATGGACATTCCACTCCTAATACACTCAGCAATATACGCAGATGATCTGGCGCTATGGGCTCTGGAGGAAAGTATGTCGGTGGCTGGATCCAGGATGCAAGATGCCCTAGGTGAACTTGAAAAATGGACGAACACCTGGTTCTTACTAATTAACGAAAAAACGACATATACAATTTTCAGCCCATCAAGAAACACACTCTCTGCAAACTTAAAGATGAACGACTATACACTCCCTATTTATCAAATCCCAACATCCTGGCGTCACCATGAATCGCAGAATGACTTGGAAAATTCAGATGGACAGAGCAAGAAAAAAAGCCAGAAAACGAACTAATATTATGAAGACATTGGCAGGAACGGATTGGGGAGCAGACAGCAATATTTTGAAACAACTATACGTAGGAAGAGTCATACCAGTCCTAGAGTATGGAGTCACAGCCTGGGCTATGGCTTCCAAATCATACCTTTACAAAATTAACAGAACACAGAACCAAGCTGCCAGTATCGTAACTGGTGCTATGACAACAACACCTATCACGACTCTACAAACAGTAACAGGTTGGTTTACAACCCTTAGATGACAGACGGGTCACTAAAGTATTGCAACAAGCGGAAAAATGTAGATGGCTCCTAAGCCACACCGTGTACCAAAGAATAATTGGTTTTGGAATTGTACGACTAAAGAGGAGCAGCTTCGCTGCAAATGCCAATAAACTAACTACTGGAGACCCAGTACTTTCCCAAACAATATCGAAACCCTTGGGCCCGTTTGATATGTCTCCTCATGGGAAACATAAAATACAAAAACTTAAGGCAAATATAACAGGAATCATGAAAAAAGGCACCCAATCAGACACAGAAAACAAACATGAAGCAGAAAAACACATACACGTACCTACCAACATGGCTCGTGGTCCCACATATACACAGATGGCTCTGCTCCAAATGCTACCTAAAATGGAGGGGGGCGGGGCGAATGTGTTCTTGACACTAAATAACCAGGTCAATAGCTACTGGGAAATTCTCAAATAATTTTAAAGCAGAAACTGAGGCCATCAGAGATGCTGCAACACTGGCCACTCAACACAACCATAACATGCACAATAAATTGGTGATTCTGACGGTTGCACTGTCCGTACTATCAGCTCTAAAAAGCCTCAAGAAAAATGAACTAGGTGACTTGAGAACAACCCTGGACCAACTATGCAATAACTTGCAGAGTTTAGTCATTCAGTGGATACCATCACACTGTAATATACTCGGGAAGGAACGCGCAGACAAATTAGCTAAAGAGGGAGTGATATTACCACAAGAGAACCATCCGCTCAGTTATGATGAAGCCAAATCCATCCTCAAGGATCAGTTCCATGAAAAATGGAAACGAGAACACCCAAAGCATAACGAGAGTGACGTATATTACCAACTATAAAGGAGGGATCGAGTCATCATACTTTGCCTACGCACTGACCACAATAGAATGAGAAATCACATGTTCACCAAATTCAAAATAGGTACAACCAGCCTATGCCACTGTACACTGGACAATATGACTACAAAACATGTTCTACAGGATTTCCCTCAGCAATTTATATATATATATATATATTTAATGGCATTAATTGTTTTTTCCTTGTAAATCGTTTCATCGTGACTTCTCCATCTGTGATAAGTAAATTGAGAACATCTGGTAAGAGATCGAACATCATAGAGAGTATGTATAAACAAAATGACATAACATCATTTGTGGCTGTACTATGGAAAAAAGCTGAAGAAATGAAAACAGGCGGAATTCAATGTGGATCAGTGGGTCTGACTTGTTCATTATGTGGTTGAATGTGTTTGTCAACATTGGTAGAATTAGCCACGAGAGAAGCTGTTCGAAACTAAACCCTCGAGAAGAAATACACAATATCATCAACTAAACCAGGGATGGCCAATTAGGTGCCCGCGGGCCACTTGTGACACGCGACGTCCTTTTTGTGGCCCGCTGCGGATACAAAATGAAATCAGGTTGCATTGAGCAAAATGTCCTGGGTAAAATTGATAAAAAATTTGTTACATTAACTTCTACCGTGGAGAAAGCTAACTCAAATATTCCCTAGTAGACCTATGTTTAAAACTCGGAACACACTAGTAGATAGGTTAACGTCGGCTTCCCGTCATTCCCAGCCCATCTTTTTTTCCTTTTGATCATCCTGCGACCGACTTAAACAAAGGAAAGAGCCAACGAATGGTTCTAGAGCCGACTCTCGGTTCGGCGAGTTCAAACAGTTTCCGCTAAGAAATACTGTCAGTCACCCACCTCCTCCACCCCAACACATTCACCTCACAATTAATTTACTTTCAGCTTCTTTCTCTCCAAACCTCTTTTCATCAGTCAAAATTATACATCGGATCTGATCATTCTGTTTTTGTCGAGTTACAGTGAACCGTTCCATTTTAACAAGAAACAGTGCTATTGTTGTAATCTGTGTTTTCATTGTCTGTTGCTTCGGTCGTGGTATAATATGAGCAATAAACATCAATTAAATGAAAAAATCTGATTTTTTTCATGAGAAATGGGAACATGATTTTTTATTTATCAACAATAAGGATAGCAAAGCGCAGTGCCTTGTGTGCTTGCAAGTGTTGTCTTAAACGGCATTACACACAGCATCACGCCGCTAAATACACGGACTACATTGGTACAAAACTTTCTACACTTGTGTGCGATTTGAAGAAAAAGGTTAATGCTCATAAATCTGTTTTTACTATATTAACAACAAAACAAAAAAGTTCCTTAATGACATCGTTTGTTGTAAGCGCAGAGATAGCGAAATAAAAAAAAAAATCATTATGTGACGGTGACTTCGTTAAGCGTTGTTCTATTAACATGGCGCGTGCATTTGGGAAGAAAAAATTGTCAGTCATTTTGAGAGCGTTCCACTATCAAAACAGACAGTCACTAGAAGGGTTGAGGAAATAAGTTCTCATATATCTAGTAAATTAAAGAGTGTCGTTACAAATTCCGCTTATTTTTCTCTGGCTTTGGATGAATCTACTGACATATCAGACATAGCACAACTTTTAATTTTCATAAGAACTGTTTCTGAAGCAGAGAGATAGCAACAAACATAGAGCAGGATGTTTAGTATAACAGTGGACCAAATAGTTGCAGAGGTCAGAATGAAATATAGTTGCGCAGCGAACAAAAGAGATTGAGAGGAAAGAGGAAGAAACGGTGCACCAAATGGAACGGGGGGTAGACAGGGGGTAACGTGGAAAAAGGACAGTTGGACGCAAGGTGGAGGATAGGAAAGTTGGCCAGTGAGTAAGTTAGTTGGAGTAGAGATGATGAATAGTCAGTGTTCTGAATGGATAGCTCGTGTGGCCAGATATCCTCTACTGCTGATGTAAATATCATAATTAGAAGTGTTATTCAATTTAATAAGTATTGAATATATATGAAGTAGTTAGCAACGGGCAATCAGAGAGGGGCGGACCTGATGGGAATAAGTTATTTACGGTAAGAGGGACAGTGTTAACTAAGTAGTGAATAGATATGAAGTTAGTTATAAAGGAAAGAGAGAACCATTAGAAGTTCGCTAGCAGAGACAGTGTAGAGACATATCGGTGTCTTATAACTGTAAAGTGGCGTGGTCCACTTACACTAAGTATTTAGAAATGAATCTTTTTCAGAGAGGAAAGTCTACTATAGCTTGTTTCATAACTCGTGCCCAACTTTTAAAATCGATAGCTTTTTAACCGCTTGTTGTAAGTTGTTCAAAATCTGCATGTAAAGTTATAATGATTAGAACCCAATAGGGAATTAATTTCATTAAAAAAACATTTGGTTATTATTGTTGCTTATTTGATTTATATAAATTTATAACGACCCATTGATGTAGTCAAAACTTAATGTTTAAAGTATTTTAAGTTAAAAATAGCGAGTAAAAATCCATACACGCTAAAATTTACGTGTTTGCACGCTTTTACCGTGGTTTTTTGACACAATTAGACACTTGTAAAAAACACGAGAAATTGTGTGTTCCATTTCCGTTCATTCATAGGTGCAGACGATAACATTTATCATGAGTCTTAAAATGAAATTCTGCAGTTTACAAAACATCGCAATAAAATTGTATGACTATTTTTGCAAAGAGGCTAAACGAGGAAGATTATTTCATTCTTTAGAAAACCCTGAGAATAGGACAAGACACATTTTGGATTTATCTAAACGGTCATTTAATCGCTGCATTCAAGCACGTGACCGTCAATGTTCAAAATATACAAAATAACAAGGAAGAGCAAAAATGTTGGATAATTTCGACAGTGAACTTATTAGAAGTGAAATTCGCAAAATGTTGGGTATGAATGAAACTGTTACAATAAGAAAATTAAAAGTATCGCTGAAAAAGAACAACAGTATTGAAATATCAAAGTCTACATTATGGAGGAATGTGAGAGCTGCAGGCTTTACATTCAGAAAGTATTCCAATGGACGAAACATCATCTGTGAGAAGCCACATATAGTAGTCATGAGAAGCAAGTACTTACGTGAAGTAAAAGAGGTGCGCAAGCAAGGTTATGATATTGTGTACTTGGATGAAACATGGATCAATGCTCACCACACTAACCAAAGGGAATGGCAGTCATCAGATGGAAAGATTAAGAGATTAATACCTAGCAGCAAAGGACAGCACTTGATAATTGCTCATGCAGGTAGTCGACAACATGGACTAATACAGAATGCAGAGCTCATTTTTCTTTCAAAATCCATAGACAATCGGGATTATCACTCTGAGATGAATGGTCACATATTTAGACATTGGATTGAAAATGCTGTTCTCCCATCACTAGATCGACCATCTTGCCTAATAATGGACAATGCAGCGTACCACAACATTGTTGCACTTGAAGATAAAGTCCCGACGTCATCCAGTACAAAAGATGCTATTAAGATATGGCTAACAAAGGAGCACATACAATTTAATAACATGTACTTAAAACCTGAATTACTATCTCTAGTAAAGCAAAAACAAAGGACACAGATTTTTCCAATAGATAAGATTATCCAAGAGCACGGTCATATAAGTTTGAGGCTGCCACCTTACCATGCTCATTTAAATCCAATAGAACTAATCTGGGCAACATTAAAAGGACAAGTGGCAGATGAAAATACAACATTCAAAATATGCGATGTAAAGTCTCTTGCTAATCTCGCTTTATTAAATATAGACAAAGATTATTGGGCTAAATGTGAAGACCACGTCTTAAAACAGGAAGAGGAATATTGGAAAAATGATGGTTTGTGGAATGTTCAACCCCAAACAGTTATTAATCTTTTAGACTCGTCTGATTCAGAATGAAAGTATATAGCCCCACAATGTTTACCCCTATATTACATTAAATTAGTTCAACAAACGGTCCTTATCAGGACCACACAACTATGAAAATTGGACATACAGGTATACCTTGATATTATCGTCCGTCCTCTAACTGAGAAGACAATAATTCTCCTGGTGTTTTGTCTTATTAGGTTATTTCCCCATTACGGCCACGCCTTTACCTAGTGAAAATTAATCATAGACCAGCAACTACGGTAATTTCTATTATTTAGGGGTTCACAATTTACAATTTTGACAAACATCAAAGAAATTCGCCGCTTTAAGAAAACTGCAGCTGCAAGATATGTGTTAAATATACATTTAAAGGGTCTTTTGCATTCTAATAACATTTGGACAATTTCAACAGTTTTTAACAAACGGTTACTGATTAATAGCGTTTTGAAGTTGAGCACGTGATTTGAAAGGAGCTATAGAAGTGTCATAGCACACTAACCATGAGTATTGCAGAATGGGTCTTTTCGGAGAGGAAAGGCTTGTGCAAAGTGTCGTAGAACACGCACAGTGTGATCACAAAGTGATTGCGCACTGAGTTTGACTTCAGAGGAAGTCCATATAAATTGTAGTTGCCCAGGGGCGACGAACAGTGATATTCGAGGAGGGGGTAATTCCCTGTCAATTCCAGGGCAGATTCCCTTGAAGGGGTGTCATAGAACACCAAAATTAGCACAAGTGTCGCAAGCGCTCGCACCGGTCCTGGAGGTAGCACAGGGCGAGCCAGGAGTCTGCTTCTCCAGTGAATTATCATATTGACGAGATGGAGAGTACCCTGATCGTCTGCATATTGTATGTTACCATAGTGGCGAGGGGAGTGAGTCCTGATCGCCAAAACGATTGAGTGTATAGCAGCACGGCTGTAGTGTATGTGTGTGGACGGGGCGGAATTGTCAGCCCAAAGGTTGTTACCACTGTCAAATGTAACATGATTTTCGATGATGAATAAAGCACCGGGATGTGTTATGGAATTGTTCCTTGATGTTTTATAGTAATATCTGTAATCGTCTGTACCGGGCGTAGCGAACGCTGGGAGGTTGTCAAGCACCAACACGGAGACTACACTATACGATCAAACGGCCATTGTTCTTGGTATTGCTGTATGGTTCTCATTATTGAAGCAAGTCAGTCAATCATGCAAAAATCAGGGTGAGCGACGCCACTGGTGGGCACGGTCGCACTATAAGGCAGTATCGTGAGTCATTGCTCATCGTGCGAAAGCACCCTTGGTAAAGATGGCTCGTGATATGTAGTGAAGGGGATAACACAGGAGAAGCAAGAGAAAGAAGCTTTCAATCGAGCCCTGGTATATCTTTCAATTGAGCCCTGGTATATTTCAAAAGACTTATTATCAATGAAGAGCTACTAGCTTTAGATTCATTGCATAATACGACCAAAGGTCAAGACATTTATAACTCAGTTATGAAAGTTGTTAACGGTATCGGTGACATAAACAGACTTTCGGCAATAGTGACAAATGGCGCTAAGTCAATGTGTGGTACTCAAAAAAGGTTTAGTTGAATTATTAAGGCAGGCTGGAATCCATTGCCCAGCATTACACTGCATTATACACCAGGAGGCACTGTGTGACAAGATTCTAGACGTGGAGGATGTTATGAACAATGTAATAAAATGTGTGAATTTAATAAAAAGCGGGAATCGGTCTTTGACACACCTACAGTTTATACATTTTCTATCAGAAGTTGAGGCGGAATATGGCGACTTGGTGCTCTACACACAAGTACGCTGGCTAAGCAGAGGGAATTGTTTGAGGCGGTTTTTTGCTTTGAGAAACGAGATAAAGCAGTTTTTAAAGAAACATGATACCAACAAAGAACTGATCAGAAAAATGTCTGATCCACATTTTAACAGCGTATTGGCCTTTTTAACTGATATCACCCAGCACATGAATGAACTCAACGTGAAGCTACAGGGACGTTCCCAAACAGTCTCAGATTTGGTAGGACACCTAGTTGGATTTATAAGTGAACTAAAAGTTTTTAGATTTACCATGGCCAAAGAAAACTTCATTCACTTTCCTTCTTGCAAAGAATTGATTGAGGAGCGCAGTGACGCTGATTTCAAATTTTCTGTCTTAAGGTTAGACAAACTATTGGAGCAATTCAATGAACGATTTTATGACTTCGGTGGTATACGACCAGAACTGGCATTGTTTAACAACCCTATGAAGTGTGACATTTTCCAACAACATGACACTTTTCAGTTGGAACCAAAGTGACCCCTTTTTCGAATCAAGGATGGAGATAGAAGTTGACTTTTGGAAACTTGTGCCACAAGAAAAATATCCCGCATTGAGTGATTTCAGTTTGAAAATTACTTCTATGATCGGAAGCACATATATATGTGAATGCCCTTTTTCAACAATGAAGGAGATTAAATCGTCACATAGAAACCGACTCACTGATGGCCACCTTCAGGATTTATTACGATTATCATCATCATCTTTACACATTGACTTTGATGAACTTGTAGCTGCACATGAACGTCCACATTGTTCTCATTAAGGTTTGTTACATGTCAACTTTAAAATGACCTAACTAAAACATGTTTGTTAAACAATATAAATAGCACATTTATTTCATTTTTATAAATCAACTAGGCATTTTTAACTATGTTGCAATAACATGATTTATGTAAGCAAACAATGCCGATAAATAACAAAAATATTACCTCAAAACAAATGCCAAGTTTATTTGTATTGATGTTGTTATGTGTGTGGCCCGCCACAAAAAAAATAATAAAAAAGTGGCCCGCCATTTGAAATAAATTGGCCATCCCTGAACTACACCGTCTGACAAGACGAAAAGGGCTATATACATATAATAACATTTACTAATAATTTCACTGAGCACATCTATTGTAACATTTAGAAAAAATACTGCGTTTGACATTAACACCAGAGGTATTGTTGAAATATTGCTATTTATTATTTCTTTGCTTTGTTACCATTTTGATTTTCAGTGTTTGATCATTGGCAACAATTCATAAACCACTTGGCTGGTCTTCTGGAATCTTGTTTATTTCATTATTATTTTGTTTCTGCAATTGAATCCAGAGTGAATAACCAGTAATAACAGCTTCACTGTGTTAGAATTAAATACTTGTTTATTATAAAACTCAAGAGTTATATCTGGTTCATTATCAAGAAATCTGCGGACATCATTATTCTTTACATTTTCCTTCTGGTAGCTGTTTCTACGCGGACTCAAATTATCAAAATAAACATCGCCTCATAAAATTTATTGAATAATGCATGGACTCATTTTTATAAAACAGAACTTGGTTGGCCATACATTTTTTGAGACAACAACGGGACATTGGGATGGCAAAGACGAGACGAGCTACGGTTATTTAATGTTCTTTTTTTCATGAAAAATTAAGAATACAACAGTGTCATTATATAAGCATACAAAGCTAACCACAGTTTTTTAACGACAAAACCAAACATTTTATGTAGACGTAGAGATGGGCGATATTTCACCAGGAAATAGTCTCGATCTCCATAAACAAAACTCAGTTTACTTGTATCCCATATCTAGAGTCTGCCGGGGAGGAGGTGGCACTTATAGAAACAGAGAATTAGGATCGCGCTTGCGCAGTGCAACCTTCCCGAGGTGTTCGGGTCAGAGTTGTTACTTCACTCCCGATAGAGAAACAAATGTTACAAATATCATTCCTTCTCGAGGTTTGGAACACAAGTTATTCTACTTTATGATTGTACACATTACAGGTATCAATGATAGTAATAGCCTTGGTGCATGAGTGGTTAGTGTACTTGCTAATGATTAAAAGTGTTCGGGTTTAATTCTAATCTATTATCGAACCGACAAGGCTCCGAGGTACCCGCAGCCTTTGAAAACCTATTACCCGAGATCTTTGTGGGAAGGAAAGGCGGCCTGCAAGAAACCGACAACACCCTGGAATGTGCCGTGGTCATGACAAAGATATGAACGTTAACATCATATATCCCCTACGCCAATAAAGCGTAGATGGAATCTTTACTTACCTTATGATGGTGATATAGGTTATGTTTTGCCGAAATATTTGTACAGCTCTCTTTGAATGAAATACAGAAAATGGACTTTTTAAAATTAAAACAACGAAACAGCTGGGAGACACGAAACAACGGAACAATCACGTTGATAACGATACGTATGTTCAGCATAAACATAAACTAGTATCCTCATTTACCTTTCAGCGTCGAGGGGATATATAATATGTAGTTTTGTGCTCTTTTCTTTACTTCTGCTGCTACTGTTTTCTAGTGTTTATAATATTCTAGCAATCCGTGTTTTTTGCAGTCGGCTTTTGGGTCTGTAGTTGTGGTCTGTTTGGTTTTTCTGCATTATCACGTCGCCAAAACATTTAATCTGTTTTGTTTTCTGTATTTTTTATATGGCTACGATTATTCCTAGCGTTTTTTCTCATTTCTTCATTTCTGATCTTTTTTCGCAGATTATTTCCTTTCTTTCGTATAACACATTTCATTTCTGTAGTGGTTATTGTTCTTATTGGTCTTGCATAAAAAGTTCAGGACTTATCATTAGCATTTCCAAAATATTTGCATTATGTAGAATCTTGTTTTTATTAACATGTATCACTTCTTATATGTCTATGGATCATGCCATCTGTTCTCCTGGTATAGATATTTATAAAAATGTTTTATCTCTAAAATAACGTTGCTTCTGATATCGATAGTGAACACTTTATACAAGCATTATTCTAATATAGTTACAGGACATCTCTTAGACATTTGTTTGTATTGAAGAGACAATTTTTGTTGTTAACACATTCTGGGAACTTACAATATTGACAAGCTGGTCCAAACCATCCTCTCAAACAGGTAGAGTTGTCTATACAATCACCGCTGTTATCACACTTGTTGTCCCTGCAGCGACATTTAAACTTAGAGTTCGTTCCAAACCATGCTCTACCAGGATCTAAAGATTACAAATAATAGAGACAGCCAGTGTCAGGTCTCTGATTGTAGGCTTTCATGTTTTCTAGTGTTCTTCTTATTTTTTTGTAATGAACATAGGCCCATCTTTACAGCTGAACCGCAATATATTTTGAAACGTATATATATATATATACATATGTGTGTGTATGAGTGTGTGGGAGACGCGGAAAGAAAAATAAAATGTATGTAGAATGTGTGTTAGATTTCGGTGTGTATAAAAGAGTGTGTTTGTATTTAGGTTAGTGATAGTTGCTTATGGTTAATGCTACCAGATTTGTAAAAACCCACACTATTTTAATACAATAATAGACATGAGTTTTCACAACAAACAGGACATAATAATGTGGTGATTATTTTCAATACTTTATATAGTAACATAATGTATGTCCTAGAATGTTGATATCTGTTAACCATATGTAGGATGGATGGATTGTTTTTAATGTATGTGGTAATATCTGTCTGAGCGAGAGAGAAAGAGAGAGAGAGAGAGAGAGAGAGAGAGAGAGAGAGAGAAAGAGAGTGGTCTGAGCTAACGTGACCCACACGGTGAGTGAAGAAGAGAATAGAGCCACTGTTCTCGGCCACGCATGTCATAAGAGGCGACTAAGGAGGTTTGAAATCGTCACCTGTGCAGTCGAGTAGGACGTGCGATATTGTCAACGGTATTTCCCGATGCATTTTTGGAAATTCTGTCACAAGTATTGGAGCGGATATAGGGAATTCCTGATGGAATGAAACTGGTTCCATTGATAGCAAAGAATAGAATACATCTGAGTTAGTTATATGTATATTAGTAACAATATATGCTTTTGTTTAAAATGAAAAGCAATGATCATATGACAAACTCTTGCTTATTCTTAGTTAATTCTAATACTTCGGCTGGACCGAATTTCTTCTTCTACTTTTTGGCACATTTGACTATCATTATCAAGTGCCCTGTATGATGATACAGGGAATCATGTCTATCCACACCATTTGTGACTCTCCTGTTGCTTACCAAGGCAGCTGTTGCATTATCACATCATTATTATTTTCAAACATTCGGTACCACGTGCCAAAAATCGTGTCTTTTTTAGTCAGCTCGCACACCGAAGTGTAATTTATTGACGTCTTCGCAACTATATTTACACGATAAATATGCCGATTTAGCTTCAATACCTATCACGTCACCATCTTTTTATTTTCATATTCACTTTGGATTCGCCCGCTATTTTTCACTCTTATTACATATTTTGATCAAATCACCTTTTGTCCTTCCCATCACAATGCACACATTGTCCTCTACTTTCACACACTTTTGCCTCTTTTCACACGTCTCCGATACGGTTCCATGCCAAATCTCTGAAAGGGCTCCAATATCGCTCCGGTATCGGTGCATATTTACGACATTGTATAATTTGAAAGAGCCATAGAGGTGAAAACAGATCTATACCTTGTTTCATAGATTATACCAAAGCATTTGACAAAGTAAAGCACCAATAAATAATCTCAATTTTTTAAAGCATAAACGTAGACAACAAAGATCTAAGAATAATAAAGAACTTGTACTGGCAACAAACAGTGCCATAAAAATTGTAAATCAATTGGTGATGTTTCAGCAAATACAACAACGCGTTAGGCAAGGTTGTGTGCTGTCACCATATTTATGTAATATGTATAGTGAGATTATTTTAAGATCCATAAAGGGCATGTCTGGAATAACATTTTATCTATCCATCTATTGATCTTTCGAGCCGTAGCCGGCCCATAGGACATAGACCCAGATACTCTTTCTCTTATCAAAATTTTATTCTAGCAGTTTTCAATCCTTGTAAAGATATTTTATCAAATCTCGCCATTTGTCTCTGTTCCGTGCAAGCAAATCTATCTTACTGAGTGAGCCGATTCCTGCTGCACTTGCTCGTGCCTCATGGATCAATGTTCTTCTCAGTGTATCTCTGGGTCGGCCTCTTTTCGTCTTACCTGATGTTTCCCACATGAGGGCGAATAACAGTCGGAGGTCATAATATAAATAATCTAAGGTATGCTGACGATACAGTCTTAATCGCTAAGAGTGACCATGAGTTACAATAAATGTTAGACATTATAGTGAAAGAAAGCAAGTAATCGTAGCAACAAAGAAAAAGACATCACCTCAATGCAAAATAAAGACAAATAGAATAATATTAAAACATGTAAATGAACTTAAATATTTGGGAACTTAGTTAACCTCAGACGGAAGATGTACAACAGAGGTGAGATGCAGAATGACTCAGGCAAAAGCAGCTTTCAAAAAAAGAGGAAGATACTATCTATACATTGTTGACAATAGAAACAAGAAAAAAGAGTTCTTAAATGTTATGTAGAGACAGTCTTAAAATGTGGACGCGAATCAATGACAATATAACAACAGACAAGGAAATCACTGAAGTCTGTAGAAATGCGGTTGTACAGAAGAATGTTGAGAATACCATGGGCAGCTAAAAAGAGTAATGAAAACGTTCTGAAAGAGGCCAAAGCAATAACAGAAAGCTAATTTCAAATATTAGGAAGAAATAATCATCATTTGTTTGGCCACGTAATGAGAATTGTACACTTGGAATATTTTGTAACAATTGGGAAAATTGGAGGAAGTAAAGATAGATGGAAGGAAAGAGAGAAGATACCATGTAAAAGGGGAACAACAGGATATTAATAATGTCTAGGTCGTGAGTATGCATTGTAATGTATTTTTAAAAGTGATGAGTGACCGGAATGGTTAAAAAATATCTCCAGACAGGTCAAATTGATCAATATCGCGCGTGGGTGGAAGAATATTCTATAGAATTAGGTTAAGGTGGACAGACGATCGTGGGAAAAAGGGAACAACAGGTCATTAACGGATAGAAGCGGACATAACAAGGTATTTATTAAAATAGGGATGAGGGACATGTATAGTTAAAACTATCGCCAGACAGTCCAAAAGATCAATTTTGCGAGTGTGTTGCAGACTATTCTAGAGAGTTAGGCTAAGGTGAGCAGACGAGTATAAGCGTGAAACACCAAATTAACGAAGAAAAGTATTGCAAGAGAGGAGAGATAATCAAAGAAAAACCTGAAGTAAAAGGTCATACAGAAAGGCATACGGATTTGGGAGAACATATAGAGAGACGGGCATGTGTAATACCGGAAGGCCGATAAGCTCGGACCCTTAGTTGAGCGGAATGCATAGAACCGAAGGGGAGAACACATAGAAAGAGGGGCATAAGACCAGATACTTAGTTGCGAAGAATGCATGGAGCCGCACAAGAGAACGAAGCTATTATATGCTTCTGTGAATGGAGATATAATATACTTGCTCGAGTGTTGCGAAATATGTTATATCGTAGAGGATGTGTGACATTATATACTTTATATGAATTGTGATAGTAGATTTTTGCTATGGGTTGGGAGATATTAAGTTCGGTGACAGTCTATCTTTGATTAATATTGTGTGATTTAGGCGGCCATCCTTACCGCCCATACACGACTGTCCGGGAACTCTATGTACACTGTGGGATTTGTAAATTCACTTATGTTGGTGTTGTATTACACCTGTTGTTTATATGTGTAAAGAAGTCTAGATTAACTTAAAGAAGGTATCCAGGGATGCAAGCGTAGTCCCGAATACCAATAACAGGAAACACAACGCGAAGTAACCACAACCACGGGGATAGTAAAAGTCTCTTGAAGCCAGATCCAGAAGTAAATGAAGAAGCCCATACTTAATGATAACCATAATTCCATACTAAGCGTGAAACACCAAACCACTGTTATTGACCATTTTAAAAATTCTTTTCTTTGCTATCAATGGAACCAGTTATATTCCATAATATTCCACCATACTTAAGGAGTGGATACCGTTGCCTACGTCACGCAGAGGGGACATTCTCGTGTATTATTACACACGACAGGAAATGCAGGGAACAGGACTCAGTCGTGGCCAATGCGGAAGCCAACGGTCTCATCTGGGATAACACCGATGCGAAAAATGCAGTTCTAGATACAGACGGATCTGTAATACGACACCAAA
Source organism: Megaustenia siamemsis (assembly GCA_032433765.1). NCBI lineage: Eukaryota > Metazoa > Mollusca > Gastropoda > Stylommatophora > Ariophantidae > Megaustenia > Megaustenia siamemsis. Next base: position 4,727,926 of record JAVIAB010000041.1, on the reverse strand, counting down.
TGAGTGCATGGTCATTTACAGCACGCTCGGCAGGCAGAATAGTCAAGGAAGACAGTGGTGCATACGTTATGACCACGAGTAGCATGACCATGGAGGTGATGGCAGTGATCAAGGCATTTAAATGATTAGAGTCATAAGACTACACCCACGCATGTATACTGAGTGATTCGATGAGCAGGATTAAAAAGTGGAGAAATGCTCTGTACGCATGCAATGGGTAAAGTCATTGCAGAAGTCCAAAATACGTAAGGTCACATGTGTCTATGTTCCTGGACATGCGGGAGTACGGGGAAATGAAAGAGCGGACAGGTTGGCTAGCTGCGCTGTCGTTGAGGTCGGTCAACCAATGGATGGGCGGACATCATCAATGCCATTCGAGATGTGGGAAGAGCACAGGACTTCGACAAACACAGATTCACGTCCCTTTTTCGGATGTTGTATGGAAATGGGAGTTAACATGGGCACAGTCAGAAATGAGAGTTAAGATGGGCACAGTCAGAAATGAGAAACTTAGTGGCCGTGTAAGAAGACTTATCAACCACCATAGAACTGGAGTCGTCAGTCGCTGGACACTGCGGGAATTGCTGAAAAGGGGATCTGAGCACCTATGGACATGTTCGGAGTGCAATGATGATGACCCGCAAATAACTCAATAAACTTTAATTTATCATACAGAGAAATTATGAAAATTTGCCGAAATTAAAAAAAATATACTTGACCAGCGCCAAATTTAATTGTTAAAAATATCTTCATTTAAATAATTTTTATAAATTTATTTTTGTTTCATACTCTGCAAGTCTTCAGCTGTATGAAATTATACGATATATATATTTTAAAATCTATTTCATTAATTTTGAGCACATTCTTTTTAAACTTTTTTCTCTGGCTATAATATTATTTAATAAACATTATTGATTATGGGGTTAGATGTTTTTTTCTCTGCCTGTGTTGTCTTTGGTGTTTCAAATATTTTACTTATAATTTTTTCACTAGCTTTATTTCCCAAATCTGTTAGTGCTTTCTTGGTTGCATTGGTAGCTGTTTCTTTTGCTGTATTGCTAGTCACTGCCGAAATAAAGGAATACAAGAAGCCTTTTCCTTCAAAACTATATGGGTATCTTTTTCGGGTTTTCTTTTGTTTTATAATCATTTTATGAAGAAACATGTATTCTTTTGTCTGACTCATTAATACTTCATAACCTTCTTCAGGTATATAATCCTTAAGTTCATTTGCAATATACGTCATTTCGTCATTCTAATAATATAGCATAACGTTCTAATAATTTATTTGTATCTAGCTCTCCTGGTTCTGAAGGAGGAAAAGGTACTACATTAATTCTATCTATTTTCTTTTATAAATTTATATTATAAACTATTTTTAATCATTGGGTTTTCAGTAGAATTATAAGACGGATAATATCTTACATTAGTTACATACAGTATTTTCCTATAATTATCTTCATCCTCATTTGAATATGTTTCAGGATTGTTCATAGTTAATAATTCCCATAATCCTGAAATTCCTTTATATTTTATATTAAAGAGAGAGAGAGAGAGAGAGAGAGAGAGAGATTTTCATGTTTTAATAAATTGTCATATTCATTAGGTTGATGCATTTTTTTGTCTTTTCTAGTATCTTCTTTCATTTCTGTCAATGCATTTTCTTAAATATAATAATAATAATATTTAATATGATAAAAATTAGTTTAAATTGTTCTTCAGATATTTTTCTATCTTCAAGTGCTTTGGAAATATAATTTTGTATTGTATTTAATTTTGCTTCAGATAAGTTTAAAATCGGTTGATGTTTATCTGCTTTATGTTGTAGTTTTGTATTTACATGTTTAGCTATAATACTTAACAATCCAGTTCCAATTGAAACTCCATCTATTATAATAACAATGCAGCAACTACTGTAGATAATAGAAACACTCCTAATGCGAGGATAGCAATTGATGTGGTTATTAAAAAAACCATCAGCTCCGCTAATTACCTTTAATATTCGTGAATATTTTTTTTAAGTCGTTCTTCTATCATCTTTACTTTTTTCAAAACTATTTTGAATATCAAGAATCTTTTGAATTCTATAATTATTAGCTTCAAATATTTCGGGTACTGGGCAGTTGGTAGTTGGGGATAAATATTTTTTATTTCCATTTTTATGTGATTAAATTAGGAAGTGGAATATGTTTAACTAAGTCACATAGAATTCCACTGCCGTCGTATATGTTTCCTTCTTCAGATAAATATAAACCTTCTCCGGAAGATTCTAATCCATTACCATTGACTTTTCCAAAATATAAACCTTTTCCATCAGATTCTATTTGACAAACACATCTGCGTGTTTTTAAAAAAATAATCCATATGCTGATACGTTTTTGAACACCACTAGAAGCTAGGCCCGTTAACGCACTAATTCCTAATGATTTTGCAATAGCATGAAAAGCTGTTTATAATAACGGTAATGCCATACTAACTAGAGCAGGTTAGAATCCTCCTTGTAGTTTCATATTGTATTTAATTTGTTTTACACTTAATTTAATAATAATCATCGAGTGCCGTCTCCGCAACGAAGGTTGGCTACCATGGATCGCTATTCTGCTCTCTCTCTTGCTTTGATGGTGCAGGTTGTCATAGATTGACATATCCATTTTTTGATGTTACTCGTCCATGTTAGTCTTGGTCTGCCTCTGTCTATTTTACCTTTTATTCCTTCCAATATTGCTTTTAGTAGACTGTTGTGTCATTTAACGTGCCCCAAAAATGGCATTTGTCTTGTCTTAATTGTATTTTGTAGTTCTCTTTTTATTTTTTAGTTGTTTTAAAACTTCATCGTTTGTTTTCTTTTCTTTCCATCCAATTCTACCTATTCTTTTATAAACCCACATTTCAATGGCTTCAATTCTCTGTTCTGTTTTCTTGTCTAATATCCATGTTTCTGCACCATACAGGAATATTGAGAAAATGTAACATTTTGCTATTCTTAGTTTCAGCCCTACAGTTATTTGCTTTGTTGTTAGTATATTTTTCATGGCATTACAATTAATTTTTGCCATACCTATTCTTTTGTTTATTTCAATTTTACATTTTCCATCATTGGTTATAGTATTTCCAAGGTAGTTGTGGCTCTGAACTGTGTCCAGATGTATACCTTCAACTGTGATATTTACTTGTAGGTCTTGAGAATTTTCTTTGTTTATGATCATAGTTTTAGTCTTTTTGATTTTGATATCTAGTCCATATTTTTTGCTTGTCATCTTTATCACATTAAGCTGTTGTTATATTGGTCTTTAGGATTTTCTGCTAGTAGAACAGTATCATCAGCATATCTTAGGTTATTAATTATCTTTTCATTAATGTCTAGGCCTGGCATCTCTGAGATGTTTTAAAAGATTTGCACAGTGTATAGATTGAACAAGCTTGGTGATAGGATGCATCCTTGTCTTACTCATTTTTTTATATCCATGGGTGTAGAGTTCTCCTTGTTATATTTTATTATTGCTGTTTGCTCCCAGTACAAATTACATATTAGTCGTGTGTCTATGTCGTCTAGATTTATATCCTTTAGGAACTATATAAGATGATTATGGTGCATTCTGTCGAAAGCTTTGGTGTAGTCTATGAAGCAGGCATATATTGGTTTGTTTATTTATATGTACTTTTAAATCAATGTCCTCATGCTAAATATGGCTTCTTTTGTGCCACTGTTTTCCCTGAATCCAAATTGTTGCTCATCTAATGCAGTATTGATTTTATTATGAATCCTTCTCTGTATAACATTTAGAAATTTGTTGTTACCTGGCTCATTAGGCTTATTGTTCTAAAATCACTGCATTCAACTGCACCATTCCTTTTAGGGAATGCAATTAAAGTTGATGTTTTGAGTTCGTTTGGTATGTCTTGTGTATGGTATATGCCACTACATATGTCTGTGATCACTTGAATGCCAAAATCTTCTAGTGCTTTTATCATCTCTATCTGTATATTGTCAGGTCCTGCTGTCTTTCCCTTTTTCATTGTTTTATAGTTTTTTCTACTTTCAGATTTCAGGATTTTATAGTTGTATGTACATGTTTGAATGGCTTTTTGTCTCTTTCGTCATGAAATAATTCACTTATATATTCCTGCCATCTATCTATTATATCTGTGTTGTCTGTTAGCATTCTTACCTCTTTGTTTGCAATACATCCGCTTCCTGCAGCTTTTTGACTTTATTAGGCATTTGTTTTATATTTCTGTGTGCATCTCTCTTATGTTTTGTTTACTTTCCATAGTTTCGACTTCTAGAAATCTTTGGTTGAGCCAGTCTTTTTTTGCCTGTTTGCACATTCTCCTTATTTCATTATCAATTTCCTTGTATCTGGCAGTGTTTTTCGCTTGTCTTCTTTCTTCCATTTTATTCTAAGATTTTGTCAGTTATCCATTTTTGTTTTTTTGTTATTTTCATTTTTGGGTAAGGTGTTGCAGGATTCTTGCATGCTGTTTTTTATGCATTGCCATTTTGTTGTGACTTTTTCCTCAGGATTTTCTTTTGTGTACTGCCCGATCCCCTCTTCTAGCAGCTTCTGATATGTGTTCTTTACGTGTGCAGTTTAAGTTTCTTTTACATTTTTCTGATTTCACGCTGTTATATCTATTGGTGTTGCTGAATTAGTTTTTTGTTTGTCTCTCTTCAATTTGATTTTCATTTTAATCATTGCAGGATTGTGATCTGAATTAATATCTGCTCCTATGTAGGTTTTGGCTTTCTTGACGCTGTTCCGGAATCTGTCTTTTATCATTATATAATCTATTTGATTCATCTTCCTGTCTCCGGGGCTTTTCCATGTGTATAATTTCCTTTTTCTCTTGCTCAAAGAAGGTGTTACATATTATCAGTCTGTTTTTTTCACAAAATTGTATTCTTTCTCCTCTGTTATTCCTTTTTCCTAAACCATGATTTTCTATTATGGTCTTATATTTACCTTTTCCTACTTTAGCGTTCATGTCACCCATTACAATCAAGGTGTCTGATGATTTTACTTGCTCGTAACTGTGTTTAGATCTTCATAGTAGTATACTTCTCTTTGTTCATCTGTATAGTCTTGAATAGGTGCGTTTGTCTGTATTATTGCTATGTGAAATAGTTTTTCCTTCATTTTTAATAGTATAATACTATCATTGGATGTCCAGTGTGTATTTATATATTTTTGTAGCTCTCATTTTATTAGTATACCTACTCCTCTTGATGTTCTGTTGTGTTACCTGAATATATAAATGTATATTTATCGTCTTGTATCCACTTTCCTTCCATCTTGTTTCTGATACGCTTAAAATATCTATGTTTAATCGTTCTGCTACTACCTTAAGATTTTCTAATTTTCCTTGTTGGTTTAAGGTCCTAACATTCCATGTAGCTATCTATTTTTAATTCGTTATTAAAACAAAAGTTATAATTTCTCTGCATGGCATTTTTTGGATTGTTACGTGATGAGACTCCAATCTCGTTCACTTTGGTCTGCCATATTTGTCTTTCGTGTTCTGAATATGTCTCAAGTGTACCACACACTTTGCTGTTTTCGCTTTCTAGGCCGTTGATCATTTCTGATTCATCCGCCCCATCCATCGTCACAGTCTTTTCACATTCGGGTTTAACATACCCGGCTACATTTTTGTCGAACCATGTGCCTGCCTATCGAACCACGAACACACGACACAAAAAAGAATAAATCATATTCCACTTAAATACACGTCAGAAGTAAAACATACACCAAACGGGGAATAGCAACACATAATTTCACAACTAGACTGTCGCGTAAATCATTTAAATATATCAGCAATTGCCGAATTATAAAAAAAAAACGACTACATGTAGCCGCCATGACACCGGAAGCCGCTTAATGTAATATCAGCTCCTTTATTTTGTTGAAAAGATTTTTTATAATTTATTTATTTTTGTTTTTGTTAATGCTTAACGATCATTACATGTTTCTGTAATTCATATAGTAGGTAGTATTTTATTTTTTATAGCATTTTGTATTTAATCTTGTTGATTATCAGAAATATTAAATTTTACTACTTGATATGTCATTTTTAAAGGTTTAAATTTCACTATCATTAAACTTCCCGAAGATGAAATATTAGAATAATTTTTCCCGTCTTAAATTTAATTGTTTAATTTTTTTTATCAGTAATAATCACTTTAAAAAAATGTATTGCTTTGTTAGTTACAAGCAGATAAATAGGGTTTCTCGGTTTCCCAATAATTTTATATCCTGGAAATACATTTGGGGAAAATTTATAAATGACAGGACTTGTTTGTCCATTAACTATACTTCTGTTGATTATTTTCAGATGAATTAATATACAATTAACATCAAGAATTTTTAAAACGCTTTCTGATTCATGAGCACCTGATGTACATTCTTTTGCATCAAACCCCAATAGTTTTTTGCATCAAACCCCAATAGTTTTTTGCATCAAACCCCAATAGTTTTGCAAGTGTATTTTTTTTACTTAAAACTAACTTTATAATTTTAATATATTTAATATTTTTAATATTAATATATATATGATACATTTCAAAGTATTTCTGTTTAGTTCATTTTTTATCGGTTTGCCAATCATTTTATTTATTGTTGCATTTAATTCTTTTTTTTTTAGTTCATAAGCACCTTCTGGTATGATTATTGTTTTACAAGCTTGTTCATCGTAATATCTAAACATGCTTTTTTCTTTACTAATATTAGGAAAGGAATAGTATGTTTCAAAATTAATTAATGCGATCTCATAGTGTTTAACTTTATCTAATTCAAGTGGAGTATTGACTGTAGTATTAAAGCTTGTTTTATTATCAGATACGATAATTTGAGTTGACAATTTATGCCTGGTTTTTTTTTTTTTTCTATTTGATTTAAGATGTCATCCATTATGGGGATATAAAATGTGTCTAATTTATATCTAGATTTACCATTGTCATTATCGCTTGAATTATCAATGACAAGAAATCCATTTGGTTTATTCCAACATGTATTACACAGTTTTATACATTCTTCTATTGGTATATCAAAACTTGCATGATCGTCGAATATTTGATTACGACTTTTTGCATCTTGTTTGAATAAACATATGAAATTAGAATGTTTCTCTTATTGTCTGTCTTGGTAACTTGAAATAATTGTGTGCTAAATAAAAACAATCAACGTTACTATGTCTACCTTTTACATAATAATCTTCACATTTATTTTGTTTTTCTAATAAAAAGATCATGAAAATTCGATAGGTAGTTGTTATCTGCAGATTTAAGTTCTCTTAGATCAGGAACATCAACAACGTTTTCATAAAAACAACATACGGTTGGGGAATTGGTAGAATGAAGTTTTCTTGCTTCTTCTAGAATTTCTTGAGGCAATATTTTGTTATTTATACACCATTCTCTTTCATTAAATAATCCTAATATCATTTCTTTTGGTAAGCTTTGTTCAAATCCTGTTTTAATTATCCTATATTCTGGTTGAAATAAAGATTTTCCAAATACTTGAAGATTGTCATAATCCAACCATCCATCGTTAAGAAGTAAATTTAAAAGTAAATTGGTTTTTCCACAATTAGATTTACCGATGGTTAATAAATCTTCTTATACTTTTTGGTAGTAAAGGATTATTATGTCTATTTGAAAAAATTTCATTCCATGACAAATCTGTTATGTTCATTTTTAAAGAGTGAAAAATAATATGAGAAATACTGATTGTGATAACAACACCAACATAACAAAACAAGTAGTAAACAAACAAACAAAAACACTGATACATATTACATTTTTTATACATATTTATTTAATAATTTGACAAGATCTAATTTAATATTTAGAGTTTTTTAAAAGCCGAAAATTGAAAACATCTCTCTCTCTCTCTCTCTCTCTCTCTCTCTCTCTCTCTCTCTCTCTGCGTTCAGGACTCAATCAGAGTAATGCTTCCAGACTCTCATATGAAGTCAGCTGTCAGGCTAAGTGTGTTGATCGCCCCCACAGACAGAACATCACAATTAGAGTCTGTCAGATCCACTCTGACTGAACACCCGTTAATACGTTGCACTGTGTTCTGCGCCAGTGGCCCAGTGCATCCGATTTCAGCCAACATTTTATTCGGATTTGCTTTCCCTAGCCTTTGATTGTCCCCAATCTTCCTGCAAGGCAGCAGATGATCTTTTCTGTAGGGGGATTCTGCCCTTAGATGGTAGGCCCTCCCAGGTTTACGAACACCATCTGCCCGAGTCACTAGAGGTGACTAACACAGACACGGACACACACAGATGTGAGATGTGACTAACACAGACATACACACACAAAGATGTGAGATGTGACTAACACAGACATGCACACACAAAGATATGAGATGTGACTAATGCAGACATGCACACAGCGATACGAGGCATGACTAACACTGACACACATCAAGATATATGACACATGACTAACATAAACATGCACATAAAGATATGAGATATAACTGACATTGACATGCACACACAAAGATATGGCACATGCCTAACATAGACATGCACACAAAGATAAGAGATATGACTAACATATATATGCACACACAAAGATATGAGATGGGACTAACATAGCCATGCACACACAAGGATATGAGATGTGACAAACACAGACATGCACACACAAAGATGTGGGATATGACTAACATAAACATGCACACAAAGATATGAGATATCACTAACCCAGACACGCAAACACAAAAATATGACATATGACTAACACTGGTACAACTAAGATATGAGATATGACTAAACACAGACACACATAAATATATGAAACATGATTAACACGGACACACCGAGATATGAGATATGACTAACATGACACACACCAAGATATGAGCCATGACCAGCACACACAAGCTAAGATATGAGCCATGGCTAGGACAGAAACACAGCAAGACATGAGCCATGGCTTCACTAAAAAACACCAAAAAATGAACCATGTCTAGCACAGAAACACATTAAAGTGTCCATATGCTTGGGCTTGTTGTAGTCGGCAGACTCTTCTGAACGTGGGAATCACAGGTTTCGTTAAACAGTTGTCCGGAGATTTGAGAGTGCAGTCTGACCCATAGAACGTTCTCTTGCATGTACAGATTCCCGATCGACTGTTGACAGGTGTCGTTGAAACAGTTGTCCGGACATTTGAGAGTACATATGATGTCACAGCCTTCAGAACACATCTGTTCGAACTGTAGCCCAAAATTACCATCTGGACAAGTGTCATTACAGGTATAGCCAAGATGTTTACATTGTAGGCATTTTCCAGATTTTTCCTCAAATAAAGGACAGACACTGAGACAAGACCCGGAACAGTCGTGTCCATAGATCCCATGTGAACAGTAGCCGTGACAAGTACCGATGATGACATTGCAGCCTTTACTACACCCACTACACACTGCACAAAACGACAAGAATGCTCGTCCAGACAATAGGTGTCTGTAAATGTTTGCACCTCACATACCGTCAGTGCACTGTCGGTCTGCGAAATGGTCGGTGAGAACTCAATCTTAATGTGTGCCATTGACGTTTGTGTTCTGACTACAATAGTGTTTACAGATAAATTAGGGTAGGATATATCATTATACTGGAACACTTCTCCGCCACTGTCAGAGAAAGCCTTTAGAGTGGCATTCTTTATCCAAATCATAGTGCTAGGTCGATGATAGATTCGAATGATGTGAGTCTTCTGGGGCGTTGCAAAGTTCAGATACCAGTACACAGAATTGGTTCCACTTATCCATTATGTGTGTGTGCAGTCATTGTCATAGAGATTGGTCTTTGTTTTGCTATTAACTGCGGCCTGTGGTCCACATCCGTCTCCTGTATAACAAGCATCAAATGTTTTGTGCATTAAATCGGTCTGGTTTGTGTTCTGTTTGAGAGCCAGTTTCCGACACCCGCCAATGTAGTTGGAGCAGATATTTGCAACTATCGCCCTTTCAATCCATAATTTGTTGATCAGACCAGCCCCAGGGCAGAAGGCATCAATCTCGTGCGGACTAACTACAAACCTTGCTACATTGTTACATGAGGTAGAACCATTCAGTTTTACCGTGAAACTGTCCGGATATTTTAAGTCATTCGCATAAATCCTAAACCAGGAGCACGGCAAAGATTGATTGAGAGTTGCCTCAACTGATGTAGAATCTGTATCCGGATTACATGAGGTGTCGTTGCCATCAAACAGGAAAGTAGGTTCAGATTTTTGGGCATATTTGCAAATAAAATCCAAGTACTGACACTGGGGTCAAAAAATTTTGTGCTGACAACTGTCATTGTTTGGGCATGTCCCTGTAGTTTTGTCACAAACTAAGCCATTATAGCAGTGACATTGTAACGTACAATTTGTCCCAAATGAACCGGCTGCACAAGTAAGGTCATTAGCTTCCATTGTTACTAACGAAGCCAGCGAATAAAGACTTGATCTACAGCGATGGTTAACGAACTGTGTACACACATTTATTATCAAACCCGTGTTTACATTTCAAAAAAATCCGCCATCTCACTGTGGTAACAGATAGCGTGAAATTCTCTAATAGAATGAGATAAACCGTTGAAGACAAGGAAAGTCAACATTGTTTACATGGCTTGGACGCAAAAGAAGAGTCCCAAAACATATAATTTTAATAGTTTTAACATTAACTACACATGTGTTGGTTCCCATTCTTGGTACAGAGCACGTGTGTAGCTTATCAAAGCCAAAAGATAGAATCACTTCTTTCACGCTCTGACGCACACAAAATTAAATTGAATATTACTGCATTTAATATTACCCCACACCCTAGACACATGTGTTGCAACCAAGTATTCCATCTTTCCCCTTCTCATGATGTGCCAGAAAAATGTTGATTGTTTCTTTCTAATGTTTTTTAGGAGTTCTCTTTTTGTGTTGGCCCCATTGAGAATTTCCTCATTGGTATTTTTAGCTGTCCAGAGAATTTCCAACATTCGTCTGAGAAATCCCATCAATGTGGCCCCTAATCATCTTTTCATTTGTTTATCTACTGTCCATGATTCGCTTCCGTCCGTCAGATTTGGTTCTATATAGCACCGCTGAACTCTATTTCTCACTTCTATAGACATAGATTTGTTGCATAAAATATTTTTTTATTTTCTGAAATGCTATTTTTGTCTGAGCTATTCTGCTTGTTATTTCTATGGTGCATCTTCCATCTGATGTTATTATTGTGCCCAGGGTTTGGCGCGTTGTACTTGTTTCAGATTTGGCCTGTTTAATTTTATGCTGCATGATGGTGATGATTGTTTCTGTGATATAACCATTACTTCTGTTTTCATACTATTAAGACTGAGACCGTTTTTTTTTATTTTTTGCCTTCTTTTACTATTATGTCTATTATTTATTGTAGTTCATTCTCTGTCTCTACTATTAAGACTGTGTCATTCGCATATCGAAAATTATTAATGTTGTGACCGTTGACTTCAATACCTTTTTTTTGTCCATTATTGATCTCATAATATGTTTGTAGTAAAATGAAACAAATGCCCCATATCGCTGTGTGCATATCTGTGTTGGTCACATCACATATCTTTGTGTGTGCATGTCTGTGTTAGTCACATCTAGTGACTCGGGCAGATGGTGCTCGTAAACCTGGGAGGGCCGACCATCTAAGGGCAGAATCCTCCCTACATAAAAGATCATCTGCTGCCTTGCAGGAAGATTGGGGACAATCAAAGACTATGGATTGAAAACCTGAATAAAATGCTGGCTGAAATCGGATGCACTGGGCCACTGGCGCAGAACACAGTGCAACGTTTTAATGGGTGTTCAGTCAGAGTGGATCTGGCAGACTCTAATAGTGATGTTCTGTCTGTGGGGGCGATCAACACACTTAGCCTGACAACTGACTTCATGTGAGAGTCTGAGATCCTTCTCTGATTGAGTCCTGATCGCAGAGAGAGAGAGAGAGAGAGAGAGAGGGAGAGAGAGAGAGAGAGAGAGAGAGCGAGAAACAAATCCGGCGACAGAACACAGCCTTGTCTGATTTCTTGTTTTATATATTGAAATTGTCCTGTTAGAAATTAAATATCCGAGCTAAAGATTAGCCGAACAGATAAGCCATGGACACGGAAAAGTATTTAGAGTAATAATCTAGACACTGCTATAAATTAACAGTCGACCAACGTGCAAACACTGTTAAATGGATAACTTAAAGTGCAATGGCAGGTCATGAAACATCCTATACAATGTTTATTCATTGTCATAATCATCAAACTTTAGATAATTAACGTCATAAGGAAACTATCGGCAAAGTTTTAAAAGCATTAATTACACAATTAAAAGTATATTTTTTTAAAAGTTGCAAAACTGGGATTGACATTGATTAGGAGAGTGTTTGAAATCCCCTAATTGTATTCTCAATTGAAGATTGTCACAAATAAGACTTGCAAAAATTTAAACTGCTTAAGACGAGACATGTGGTTATGATTACACAAGTTCATAATCAAATGTTATATGGTACCAACCCATTTACAGACACTCTCCAATACGTTTACAGTTATTTTGTGTGGGTGTTATTGACATTATTTTTTCTTCCAACTCAGTAGCCATTGTAAGAACTTCCACTGCAGATACTTTAGTCGTTCATATTTCAGCTCCAGTTGTGCTTGACGTTTGAATTAATACATGGAAATATACTCAGTGTAACTTCATCATTCAATATAGCAAAGTCTGACAAATTATAAGGAAAACATTAATATAAATAAACATGAAACAAAAATTAAAGAAATATATTTATTTACGAGAATGTTGAGAATACCAGGGACAGCTAAGAAGAGTAATGAAAACGTTCTGAAAGAGACTACAGAAAAAGACAGCTAATTTCCAATATTAGGAAGAAACAATCATCATTGTTTGACCATGTTATGAGAGTGGAACAGCTGGAATATATTGTAGCAACTGGAAATATCGAGGGACAAAGAAATAGAAGGAAGGAAAGAGAAATGATCCCATACAGCTTAAGAGAATGGTTTAGCAAAAGATCAACAACTGAAATGATACATAACTATCGAGATCAAAAGTTGTGGGGAGGCATGATTACCTGCGCCAGCATGCACGGTGCATGATGATGATGATATTTATTTCAACAGTTAACCAATGAGTATATTCTATTTTTTTTAAATAAAAAAAATTAACATATAAATGTGTCTAAATGTCACCCAAAAATAAATATATAAATTTGGCATAAAGTGGGAACTGGTTCTAAGATTATTTCAACTATTATAAGTGGGTAGTTTTTTTAAAAAGCGCATGATCTGTTTTTTCTAAAACTACTAGTTCATCTCTCAAATGTTTTTCTCTTCTTACACCTCTCTTCCTATCTTTTTTTTCTATCTTCCGTATAACTTCTTTGTGCTGTTGTACAGTTCTTTCATATTTACTATATTTGCTTCTTCTCTGCTTCTTTAGCTAATTCATCTATATATTTCCTCTAATCCCTTTTAATGCATCTTCTAACTATACGTACTTTGCTCACCTTTTGTTTCCTGTGTCTTGGTTTTAGTATTTCTCGTTTTGGTTTTATTTATGTCTGCCTTTTTATTCTTTCTTTCATTAAGTTTATCCAGGGTCTCTGCTGTCATCGATGCCTTTTCTGGCGTTCTCTTTTCCCCAGGCTTTCTTCGCATATCTCTGTTCATATATGTATTTCCTGTTTCCAATGATCTTCTATATTTATCTAATTGTTAGAGGACTTGGTATTTGTTTGATGTTGTGACTGCATTTTTATCTTTAATTCCTCGCTTTTTAAGAAACGCTTCATTACAATACTTTCTACCCTTATGTGTTGTATATCTTTTCAGTTTAAGAATGGCTAGCAGAAGATGATGATCTGAAGCTACATCTGCTCCTACATATACATTTTCATCATGTAAGGATGACTTAAATTTATTGTTAATACACATGTGGTCAATTTGTTTCTCCATTCTATGATCTAGTGACACCCCTGTAGCTTTATGTATTTTTCTATGTTGTGATATTGTTCCTCCTAGGCTCATTTGATTACGAGCAGAGAAGAACACGAATATCTCTCCATTCTCATTCATTTCTTCAAGTCAATGTTTTCCCATGATCTCTTCAAAACCTCTGTTGACCGATCTTACTTTTGCATTTAGATCTCCCATCAAGATGATACTATCCTTGGCTTGTCTTTCATCCATCTGACATTGCAGCTGTTTATATAATTCATCTTTAACTACATCATCCTTATCATTGGTTGGTCGAATAATCATCGAATAATGTGTTTTTTTTTATTCTTTCTTGTTGTTTTAAATGTTTCTCTTATTAGTCTTGCTCCTACTGCTTCCCATTCTATCAGCGCCTTCTGTGCTTTCCTTGAAAACATTATAGCTGCGCTTTCGCTATGTTGTGCTCCAAGTTCCTGGTGTCCTGATGATAACATTATCTCTCCTATGTTTAGTTTTATCATTTCTGTTCCTAACCATCTTGTTTCGCACATTGCTAGAATATATATTTTGAAGTTTGCAAATTTATTCTGCTACTTGTGTAGCTTTTACCTGTTCATTTAATGTACGTACATGCCAGATGCCAATTCTGGAGGATTTCCTGATAGGCAAATAGTGAGTCGGCGACCCTGACTCCTTCGTCTTTCTCCGGATTGCGTCATGCATCTCTTAAACCGAGAAACTTTATCTTTTCTGGATGACGGATTAACTTTTTTTCATGTCTTAGACTTGTCCATGATTGTGACGTTTTTTTCGGCTTTTTTTTACAGTACGGATAGCCAGTACCATGCCCAACCTCCTTAGTCACCTCTTACGAACATGCCTGGTAGGGAACAGCGTCACAATTCTTTACTCCCCTTTCGGACCCCGGTATCGCACAGGCGAGGTTCCTAGTGTCAAGATGACAAAATCATCTCTCTCGTGTTTAGTTTTATCCTTTCTGTTCCTAACCATCTTGTTTCGCACATTACTAGAATATCTATTTTGTACTTTGCCATTTCTGCTGCTACTTGTGTAGCTTTTCCTTGTTCATTTAAAGTACGTACATTTATGGTAACAATTCTGGAGAATTTCCAGGTAGACTAAAGGTGATTTGACGACCCTGACACCAAGCGGCTTCCTCTGGATTGCGTCCTACATCTCTTAAACAGAGAGCATTTATAGTTCACGGATAACGGGTTTTTTTTTTCTTAGACGTGTCCATGACTGTGGCGATTTTTTGGCTCATTTATTTATAGTACAAGATAGCCAGTCCCATAACCATCCCTCATTATTCGTAAATTACGAACATGTCTGGTAAGGAACATCGCTACAATTCACTACAACCTTTTCAGACCCCGGCAGCACACGGGCGATATTGATATATTTCTTATAAATTAAATATGTATATCATAAACTGTGGTATCCTCAATCATAAACTAAATCACTCAAATTGCATGTATGAAAATATCAACCACAAAACATAATTCAATAGCATGTAGATCATATAATTGTTACAAAATAATACATAAACAAAATAAGTAGACCCCATACTAATTGTGATAACATTAACCATAAATAAAATAATTTAGGTTTTACATTTTATGAAATTATTAACCACAATCAATATCATTTATGCTCCACAAGAAATCATTATGATCCCATAATTGTGACAACTACAATCACAAAACAAAAACAATCAACTTACTTTGCGCCTGTGATAAACTTGGACACATCAAGCAAACAAACAGGAACCATGTTGTTACAATCGAGGTTGTCATTGGGTTGCACGTGAAACTGCCTCCTAATTTATGACTGCAAGTTTGACTGAATTCACACAAGTAGACGGGGAATAAAATCTAAATTCTAATTTTCCCTGGAGATAGCAGTTGACATGAACGATGTGAGAGAAAAAAAAATCAAATTGAACATTAACATTATTAATGTTTATAGCTACAAAAATATTTTAAGATTGTATAAATTGTAATTGCTATTATAAAGTTAATCAAATTCCAGTTATCAGTAGGTCGGGTTTACAATAAAAAAAAATATAATCCAATGATATTGGGCATAAAACTAGCTTACAGTTTTATAATGAGACAAGTATAGCACATATGTAAACAAATGTGAAGTCTACATGGATTTATATAATTGAGAAAAAAAAAAATTAATGAACGAACTAGAGACTTGCCAGCACAATATCAATTTTATCTCCGTTATTGCTACATTAAATGGCATCTGTTGACTAGTTTATTATCTACAGCTTGGCATTTATATACAACTTTTATATGCAACGTGGAACAAAGATGGTAAGGGAATTAGGGGTCGATCAATAGACACGCAGAAGTACGATACATTCAAAACAGTGATTTCAATTAGGGCGGGCTTGATAAGTGATTGACTTCAGACGGACAGCAGTAACGATATCTTTTAGAGCGTTTATGTGTTAAAGGGAATGAACATAATAATTTCATGAATTATTTCGGTGTTCAATTGAATTTAATGAAAATTAAAAAGGAAAAAAAAAGAGGATAGGTCGTTTGACGTTTTGTCCATCATCTATGTTAGTCTTTTTATAATACCAATTGTTTCCCATTTAAAGTTGTCATTCCAATCATAAGCTTTACAGCAGCTTCGCATTTTCACGTTACTTGATGCATTTGTATGCCATTACCTCGATTGAATGGAGGTGATTTTTTGTCTTGCTTGTTCAGCCTATTACATAAATTATCTAACTGTTCAAAAACCCATCTTTTAAAAGTTAATGTTATAGTTATGGAATGCCCCGGTATCACTGCAACGAATTAAAATCCATTATTGCTCAACCGCCCGTGCCAGTGGAGTCTTTTGAATTACTATTTCATCGTCCAAACAAAGAAAGGTAGCTGTAGATCCTATCATAGCAGTATCAACACATCCCAAAAGACATAAGGCTAAGCCACACAGAAGTGAACAAAGCCAACTGTTCTCTGTCATACGATATCGTAGGCAATCGGAAAATCGACTGCTATGATGGGGACTACAGCTACCTTTCTTTGTTTGGACGATGAAATAGTAATTCAAAAGACTCCACTGGCACGGGCGGTTGAGCAACTATGGATTTTAATTCATTTGTAGTGATACCGGCGCATTCCAAAACCATAATCAAACTAGCTCTTTTTTGCTAGATTATGCACGAATTCATTGAAACAAGATTTCAAAGTCCAAACTAGACCGCCATGTGTTAAGAGAGTTGCACGAACTGAAATGTTACGGCTATTGTTGGCTCAGTTTTCAGGTAACGTTTTACTGCTAGAAGGAGAGCCTAAAGTTTGTGAAGCCGTAAGTTAGAAAAAAAGAATAACATTAAATACAGGAGATTTGATATTATCATCATGACACCAGGAACCTGGAGCACAACATAGTGAAGGAGTAGCTATAGTGCTATCAAGGAATGCACATAAGACACTAATAGATAGAATGGGAAGCAGTAGCAACATTTAAAACAACCAAAAACAAAATAAAATTACACGTTATTCAATGCTATGCACCAACCAACGATAAGGATGATTTAGTTAAAGATGATTTCTATAAACAGCTACAATGTCAGATGGATGCAAGACGAGCCAAGGATATTATAATCTTCATAGGAGACCTAAATGCTAAATTAGGATCAGACAACAGAGACTTCGAAGAGATTATGGGAAAACATGGACTTGGAGATATAAACGAGAATGGAGAGATATTTGTGAATTTCTGCGCCCGTAATCAAGTGAGCCTAGGAGGAACAATATTCAAACATAACAGAATACACAAAGCTACATGGGTGTCACCAGATCATAGAACGGAAAATCAAATTGATCACATATGTATTAATAATACGTTAAAGTTATCCTTACAGGATGTAAAAGTATATAGAGGGGCAGATGTAGCGTCTGATCATCATCTTATGATAGCCAAACTTAAAATTAAACAAAAAAGCTATACTACAGCGAATAAGGGTAGAAAGTATTTCAATGTAGTTTCTTAAAGAACAAGGAATTAAAGATAAATTCGCAGTATCAAACAAATACCAAGTCCTCCAACAACTAGAAAATACTATAAATAAAAAAGATCATTGGAAACAGGTAAAAGATATATATAAAGAGACATGCGAAGAAACACTAGGAAAAAGAGAACGCCAGAATAAGGCATGGATGACAGCAAAGACCCTGGATAAAATTAAAGAAAGAAAGTACAAGAAAGCAGACATAAATAAAAGCAAAACGAGAAGTAATAAAGCCAAGACACATGCAACTTACACAGAGATGAACAAAGAAGTGAGAAGATGCATTAAAAGGGACAAGAGGAAATATATAGATGGACTAGCTAAATAGGCAGAAGAAGCAGCAAATAAATGGAATATGAAAGAAATGTACAACAGCACAAAGAAATTAAGTGGAAAATACAAACAGATCAATGCCTTCATTACAGATGAGAAAGTAAATCTGCTTAGCAATATAAGGAAACAAATGGCGAGATGGAAAGAGCATTTTGAAGAACTTTTGAACAGACACGGCTCAAATAATCCTCCAGATATACTACCAGCAGAAGCGTTACACGTTAACTGTGGAAAACCAAGTAAAGAAGAAATAATGAAAGCCATCAAACTATTAAAAAATGGTAAAGCCACATGACTAGATGAAATTCCTTCGGAAGCCACCGAAGCAGATAATAACACTTCTTCTAATATGTTACATAGCCTACTAGATAAAAATTTGGGAGAGGGAAGAAATACATAAAGACTGGAAAGAAGGTTATATGATCAAACTACCAAAGAAAGGAAGTTTACAGGAGTGCACAAATTATAGGGGAATTATGCTACTATCAGTGCTAGAAAACATATTAAGCAGAATCATTCTGGAGAGACTAAAAGAGGCCATAGAGAAACATTTGAGAGATGAACAAGCAGGTTTTAGGAAGAACAGATCATGTGCTGATCAAATAACTACTCTACGTATAATAGTTGAACAAAGTTTAGAGCTAAAATCCCCACTTTATATTGGATTCATATATTACTAAAAGGCATTTGATAGCTTAGACAGAAGAATGCTTTGGAAGTTGCTGAGTCATTACGGAATCCCCATAAAGTTTATTAGCATGATAAAAACAATGTATGAAGGAACGAAATGTAGCGTGGTGCATGTAGGACATATTTTAGAAGCATTTGAAATAGGAACATCCTCAAAACGGATGAAACGCACGGCTCATGGTATAGCATTCAGTTCTGTAGTGTATCTCCAGCAGCATGCCGGATTTTGAATATAGGAAACTGCAACAAGGAACACTTTTCAGACACAGCCTGTAATGGTTCCTGCCGCCTATCTGCCATTTTGACCGGAATTTCACGTCCTACCGAAAATGTTGATCATTTTTTTTTATGTATAGCGATTGATGATGTTAGGACGTGGTTGTTGTCTTCAAATCCAAACATATGAAACACAGTTATTCATCGGATTATTCAGATCGGATATCGAAAAACAGTCCAGTGCTGTGATCTCCCCTGCAACGTGAATCTGCGAGTTGATAAACCAGTCCACAAGTCTTCCCTAATCTCGCAGTCTTGAATCTAGACAACATCTTTCCTGACCAATATGAAACTCCGTGAGTCACAGTGGGGCTGCAAAGTCATGCACAAAACTCCGTTTCACCCTTCATTATAAGCGTACCATCGGTTTAGGGATAAAATGTTCAATGATCATGATGACGTACCACAAACAACAATGGATGCGCCCACAGACGACCGATTAATCTAGTAAATGCAGCCAACAACGCACGTAACACTGTAACTATGGTGCAAAATCTTCGATTGACTTGGCAGAGCAGTCCATATTAATTAGTTGTAACTTGTAACTAATTAACGTCAAACAATTCCAACGACATCCTATCAACAGCACTCAATATGAAGACGTAAACAGAATATCAATCCAAAACGGGGAACGTTCGCATTCACACTTGATCTGCCAAAGAGGAATATTGCTATGTGCACGGCTCCTCTTTACCGGCGCAAATAAGTTAGGTGGAACATTAGGTTGACTTTAAAGCAGAAATCTGCAATGGAGAGCTGAAATTAATCAGCCCCCAAATCCAAATCCTGCAGCAGTCGAAAGAACATGAACTTCATTCCACCATCATGGAACCGAAAGTCCCTGTAAGACATATATTTATTGTTTTAACTATTCTGTTTATTACTGTTTAAACATTCTGTCCATATATTTTATTCTTTTAGTAAATGTTAATTCTGACATTATTCTGCTTCGTCTTCAGTGACCAGCTATTGTAACGAGTTTAAACATTTAGAGCAGCATGAACGGTGACCATGGCGGTGCGTTTGAGGTCTTCCCCCGTTTCCCAAAATGTGTCAAGCTGGGTTGTTACTGTGGAGCATTTTTTTACTCGAGGGGTGTTGAGAGTACTGCAATCCTGTGAGGTATGCTGTCGAGTTTTAATGGGTACTCCGTAGTCACATGTTGCAAAGTCACTGAGTCCCAAGTTGTGTAGGTTTACTCTGAGTCCACAATGACTTGTTCTGAGTTTAAATCATGTCTGCTGAGTGTGTTTAAGCTGTCGAGTTCTGGCTCATATTTTCCATATAACTCTCTCCATTCTGTTCTTTTAACTTATGTTCTGCTTATGGAGTCTGTATCGCTCCCACTAAAGCGCGTTGGCAAATTATGTTGGGAATGTCTATGGCTGTGCGTAGAGCATTGCCTCTGCTATGATATTCTATAAATCTCTTGGGTATTTTTCATTGAGAAACATAAATGACAGGAATCTCCTATCTGTCTCGGGTTACACGTTTTGAGAGAAACTTCCGTGAACATATAGGATTATTTTGTTTTGTTTTTACAGTTGCACAATGGTTCGGGTGTGAGGGCTTCACAAAGATCTTTGTTTGGTTCTGATACATGTACGTGTTGTTTGAATTTGTACTTGCAAGAAGATTTGTCTTGGAATTGTTGGTGCAGTGATCGCAGCAACCACGCACTCATTCAAGTATGATATCTGCTCATTTAGACAAACTTTCTACTGAAGCTCTCATTTATTCTAACGAACTTTGTATTTAAAGTAATCGAAACAATTTCTCATTTATTGAAAATAATCCTCACTTTTTCACACGAGCTCTCATTCAATATTAAAATGTTATATATTTTTTAAAGAAAAAAAATGCATTACGTTAGTGCTTTAATATTTTAATGGAATAAAATGTATGAAAAAGAGAATGCTTTTAAATTTAAACTTCGAAATTGTAGTAAATATGATGGTGTCTTTTGAGGACGTTAAAACTGTCGTTAGAAAACACCATTCAGGGAGAACTGGAAAGTTTATGGACAACGATTTCAGACACTACTATATCTACAATCCTCCATATTTGAAGATAATGATCGCTGTGAGCAATGTAACAAAAATGTAGACACCATTCAATAGCTATGCAACGTGTACAATTCAATGTGAGACAACTGTTGGCCTTCTATCATCGATATTTCAGCTCTTTTTGTTCAGGGACCCCTGTGGATATTCAAAGTTGTTCTTAGGTTTGTGCTTGTGATGTACTGTTCTAGTGTTTCTATGGTTTCTCCACGTTGCCACGAAAGCTGTTGCACAGTCCCTCGAAATTATACATTTTCTTATTATGTCATTTTAATAACCCGTTAAGATTAATTCACTGTGTATGAATAACATGCCTCATCCGTTGGTATTCCAGCTTTCCATAAACTAACTTTATGTTTTGTTGTTATCAAAACAGACCTGCCGCTTACTTAAACAGTTCAGGTTTACAGCGTATTTTATTGCAAATCCTCCTTTAATTAACTTCTGTAATAAAATATTGCCACCATTGAGCTAAGCCCATGCGTTTATCCATTTACCGATGTCGGCTAATTAGCAGAACTTTGCAGGAACGATGTAACATGTGTACAAACACGACAGAGCGGAGACTCTAGCAATTTGCCATGCTCACGAATTAGGAAAACTAATACAAACTAAACCTGTGCTGTAGTTAACTAAAGTTACCTGCTGAAGAAATAAACCTTGTGTCAGATGTTGCGTTACTCAAAGATGTACTATGGATTATCAACACTCAACACATTTTGTAGAAAAAATATAACGTAAGTTTAAACAATACAACATGAAGGGTGTAGGAATGGCCATGTGTGAATAGTTTGAGCACGAAGATGAAAAAAAAAATCATGAGATTATAGAGGGCATACAACTTTTGTCAGATTGACACTTCTCCAATTCAGGAATAGGATATTTTTGAAAAAAATAATGTGAAGATCATGCCACTCTGACCATCATCATCATCGTCGTGTGCCCTCTCCGCAACGAAGGTTGGCTACCATTGATCGCCATTCTACTCTGTTTCTTGCTTTGAAGGTGCAGGCTGTCATAGATTGACTTGTCCATCTTTTGATGTTACTCGTCCATGTTAGACTTGGTCTGCCTCTGCCTCTTTTACCTTGTATTTTTCCTTCCAATATTACTTTTAGTAGGCTGGTGTGTCTGTTAACATGCTCCAAAGATTTCATTTGTCTTGTCTTAATTGTATTCAGCAGTTCTCTTTTTATTTTCAGTTGTTTTAAAACTTCATCGTTTGTTATCTTTTGTTTCCATCCAATTCTACCTATTCTTCTATAAATCCACATTTCAAAGGCTTCAATTTTCTGTTCTGTTTTCTTGTCTAATGTCCATGTTTCTGCACCATACAGTAATATTGAGAAGATGTAACATTTTGCCATTCTTAGTTTCAGCCCTGCTGATATTTATTTTGTTGTCATGGCATTAAAATTACTTTTTGCCATACCTATTCTTTTGTTTATTTCAGTTTTGTATTTTCCATCATTGGTTATAGTATGTCCCAGGTAGTTATAACTCTGGACTGTCTCCAGATGTATTCCCTCAACTTTGATATTTAATTGTAGGTCTTGATAATTTTCTTTGTTTATGATCATAGTTTTAGTCTTTTTGATATTCATTTCTACGCCATATTTTTTGCTTGTTGTGTTTATGACATTAAGCAATTGTTGTAGGTCTTTAGGATTTTCTGCTAGTAGAACAGTATCATCTGCATATCTCAGGTTATTGATTATCTTTTCATTAATGTTTAGGCCTGGCATCTCTGAGATGTTTTTAAAGATTTGCTCAGTGTATAGATTGAACAAGCTTGGTGATAGGATGCATCCTTGTCTTACTCCTCTTTTTATGTCCATGGGTGTAGAGTTATCCTTTTTATATATTATTATTGCTGTTTGCTCCCAGTACAAATTACATATTAGTCGTATGTCTGCGTCATCTAGATTTATATCTCGTAGGCAGTCTATAAGTTGGTTATTGTGTATTCTATCGAAAGCTTTGGTGTAGTCTATAAAGCAGGCATATATTGGTTTGTTTACTTCTGTGTACTTTTCAATCAATGTTCTCATGCTGAATATGGCTTCTTTTATCCCACTGTTTTTCCTGAATCCAAATTGCTGCTCATCTAATTCAATATTGATTTTATTCTGAATCCTTCCCTGTATAACTTTTAGTACACTTTTTGTTACCTGGTTCATTAGGCTTATTGTTCTGAAGTCACTGCATTCAACCGCACCATTCTTTTTAGGCAATGCAATGAAAGTTGATGTTTTTAGATCGTTTGGTATGTATCCTGTATGGTATATGTCATTACATATGACTGTGATCACTTCGACGCCAAGCTCTTCTAGAGCCTGTATTATCTCAATATGTATATTGTCAGGCCCTGCTGCTTTTCCCTTTTTCATTGTTTTTATAGCTTTTTCTACTTCGGATTTCAGGATTTTATAGTTGTATGTACATTTTATGTCTGGCTTTTTGTCCCTTTCATCATGAAATAACTCTATATTATATATTCTTGCCATCTATCTATTATATCTTTGTTGTCTGATAGCATTCTTCCCTTTTTGTTTGCAATACATCCGTTTCCTGCAGCTTTTGTTGTCTTTATTCGTCATTCTCTTTTTTTTCTGTGTGCATCTCTCTTGAGGTTTTGTTTACTTTCCATATTTTCGATTTCTAGACATCTTCGGTTGAGCCAGTCTTCTTTTGCCTTTTTGCACATTCTCCGTATTTCATTGTCTATATCCTTGCATCTGGCAGTGTTTTTCGCTTGTCTTCTTTCTTCCATTTTTTCTAATATTTTGTCAGTTATCCATTTTTTATTTTTGTTACTTTCCTTTTTGGGCAATGTGTTGCAGGATTCTTGCATGCTGTTTTTTATGCATTGCCATTTTGTTGCGACTTTTTCCCCATGATTTTCTCTCCTGTACTGCTCAATCCCCTCTTCTAGCAGCTTCTGATATGTGTTCTTTACTTGTACAGTATAAGTTTCTTGTAAATCTTTCTGGTTCAACGCTGTTATATCTATTGATATTGCTGCATTAGTTTTTTGCTTGTTTCTCTTTAATTTGATTTTCATTTTATCATTACAGGATTGTGGTCTGAATTTATATCTGCTCCTGGGTAGGTTTTGGCTTTCTTGACGCTGTTCATGAATCTGTCTTTAATCATTATGTAATCTATTTGATTTCTCTTCTTGTCTCCAGGGCTTTTCTTTGTGTATAATTTCATTTTCTCTTGCTCGGTGTTGTATATTATCAGTCTGTTTTCTTCACAAAATTGTATTAATCTTTCTCTTCTGTTATTTCTGTTTCCTAGACCATGATTTTCTATTATGGTCTTATATTTACCTTTTCCTACTTTAGCGTTCATATCACCCATTATAATCAAGATGTCTGATGATTTCACTTGCTTCATAACTGTGCTTAGATCTTCATAGTATGCCTCTATTTGTTCATCTGTATTGTCTTGAGTAGGTGCGCATGTCTGTAATATTGCTATGTCGTATGGTTTTGCCTTCATTTTTATTAGTATATTCCTATTATTATATGTCAATTGAGTATTTATATATTTTTGTAGTTCTCGTTTTATTAGAATGCCTACTCCTCTTTGATGTTCTGTTGTGTTACCTGAATATATAAATGTATATTTATCGTCTTGTATGTATCTACTTTCCTTCCATCTTGTTTCCGATATGCCTAAGATATCTATGTTTAGTCGTTCTGCTTCTACCATAAGATTTTCTAGTTTTCCTTGTTGGTACAAGGTCATAACATTCCATAATCTGACCATACCACAATCTGACCATACCAACCTCTAAATAACAGGTCAATTATACACACCGAGGCAATGTCGTCCAAATTAAAATAGTTAAAATGAAGGCGAATGGTAAATATTCTACAAGATCTGATATAAATGTTATTGAAACATGTGTAGACGTATCATCGTAAGTATTGCGTCTGCTGACGTGGGTGATCATAACTTGGTACTGTCCTTCTATTTGCTCAGGTCTGTTTTAGAGAAGGATACATTCTGTGAGATGATTCAAAACACTCTTCTAGCGTCCCTACTTTTTGTCATCTATTATTGTGAGCTGAGGAAATTGTCAAGGAGGTCAAAACACATGCACACACACACACACATACACACACATACACATACACACACACACACAAATAGCGCTTAAAACATTAGAAAGAAAGGATCGGCATTTTTCGGGAACATGATGAGAAGAAATTTGATACACATTTTGCAACTAGCTAAATATAGGGAAAAGGAGAGCTCGCAGACGATAAATAGATAAGATATTATAGAGTTATGTGTCATGGAATATGAAGCGAATAAGTTTAACTTATTTATATACACAGGGCCGTATGTTGGGTACAGTAATGACAACTGAGGTCTATAATGAGGTGGAACGGTTAAATAACAAAATTGATGACGTTGATTCTCACATAAATAATTGTTATTTCAGATTTTGCATTACGTCACAATTGTTGATGATTATTAATAAGCTGGCGTTATAGAAACAGTTTGGTATATGCTAAAAAAAAAAAGCTGACGAAATCGCCTATTTTTTTGCTTTTTATTCTTTCTTTCTTTCTTCCTTTTTTGTCATTTCCTCTTGTTCGGGTGTTAAGGGAGATAAACAATTATGTTTTCTTGTTTGGTTCTGGTCTGCATTTGATGCGCCGTCCAGGAACCATGTCTAGACTTTTTGTTACTTCTAGCCCGCTGTGTGCTTTGACATGACCACACTATTTGAATTTAATCTGCAAAGTTATGTTTATATGACAGTTCTTTTCAATATTTAGTTCTTTTAAAATGTCTTTAATTTTCCTTTTCATTATCAAAGGTATTTTGGGATTTTTCTGGAGCATTTTGTTTCAAATGAGTCGATTTTCTTGCTTCACGTTTTTGATATTGTTCGAGATTATAAGTCACATTTTGTTGTGGGGAAGATACATGTTCTCAGTTATTAAACTGTTGCTGCCTTGCTGCTATTGTGGCACATGTTCTCAGTAATTAAAATGTTGCTGCCTTGCTGCTACTGTGCCACATGTTCTCAGTAATTAAAAAGATGCTGCCTCGCTGCTATTGTGCCACATACTCTCAGTAATTAAACTGTTGCTGCCTTGCTAGCTGCTACTGTGCCACATGTTCCCAGTCATTAAAATGATACTACCTTGCTGCTACTGTGCCACATTTTCTCAGTAATTAAGATGTTACACCTTGCTGCTACAGTGCCACATGTTCTCAGTAAAGAAAATGTTGCTACCTTGCTGCTACTGTGCTACATTCTACCAGTAAATAAAATGTTGCTACCTTGATGCTACTCTGCCACATGTTCTCAGTAATTAAAATGTTCCTACCTTGCTGCTACTGTGTCACATTCTACAAGTAAATAAAATGTTGATACCGTGCTGCTACTGTGTCACATTCTGTCAGTAATTAAAATGTTGCTACCTTGCTGTTACTGTGTCACATGCTCTCAGTAATTAAAATGTTCCTACCCTGCAGTTACAGTGTAACAAGCTCTCAGTAATTAAAATGTTGCTACCTTACTGCTACTGTGCCACATGTTCTCAGTAATTAAAACGTTTTTAGCTTGCTGGCTGTGCCACATGTTCTCAGTAATTAAAATGTTGATACCTTGCTGCTACTGTGCCACATGTTCTCATTAATTAATTTGTTGCTGCCTTGCTGCTATTGTTCCACATGTTCTCAGTAATTAAAATGTTGCTGCCTTGCTACTACTGTGCTACATGTTCTCAGTAATTAAACTGTTGCTGCCTTGCTACTACTGTGCCACATGTTATCAGTAATTAAAAAGTTGCTACTCTGCTGCAATTGAGTCACATGCTCATAGTAATTAAAATGTTGTTACCTTGCTGCTACTGTGTCACATGTTATCAGTAATTAAATGTTGCTACCTTGCTGCTACTGTGCCACATTTTCTTAGTAATTAAAATGTTGTTACCTTGCTGCAACTGTGCCACATTTTCTTAGTAATTAAAATGGCACCTTGCTGCTACTGAGCAACATGTTCACAGTAACTAAAATGTTCATACCTTGCTGTTACTTTGTCACATTCTCTCAGTAAATAAAATGTTGCTACCTTGCTGCTACTGTGCCACATGTTCTCAGTAATTAAAATGTTGTTACCTTGCAGCAACTGCGCCACATGATTTCAGTAATTCAAATGTTGCTACTTTGCTGCTACTGTGCCACATGTTCAAAGTAATTAAAATGTTGTTACCTTGCTGTTACTGTGCCACAAGTTCTCAGTAATTAAAAACTTGATAGTTTGCTTCTAAAGTGCCACATCTTCTGAAAAATTAAATTGTTGCTACCTTGCTGCTACTGTGCCACATGTTCTCAGTAATTAAAATGTTGTTACCTTGCTGCTACTGTGCCACATGTTCTCGGTAAATAAAAAGTTGCTACCTTGCTGCTACTGTGCCACATGTTCACAGAAATTCAAATGTTGCTACCTTGCTGCTACAATGGCACATGTTATCAGTAATTAAAATGTTGTTTCCCTGCTGCAACTGTGCCACATGTTCTCATTAATTAAATTGTTTCTACCTTGCTGCTACTGTGTCAAGTGCTCTCAGTAATTAAAATGTTGCTACTTTGCTGCTATTGTGTTACATGCACTCAGTAATTAAAATGTTGCTACTTTTCTGTTACTGTGCCACATGTTCTCATTAATTATAATGTTGCTAGCTTTTTGCTACTGTGTCACACTTTCTCAGTAATTACAATGTTGTTACCTTGCTGCTACCGTGCCACATGTTCTCAGTAATTAAGGTATTGCACCTTCCTGTTACTGTGTAACATATTCTCAGTAATTAAAATGTTGCTACATTTTCAGCTAATGTGCCACATGTTCGCAGTAATTGAAATGTTGCTACTTTGATGCACCTTACTGTGCCACATGTTCTACTCAATTACAATGTTGCTTCATTGCTGCTACTGTGCAACATATTCTCAGTAATTAAAATGGTGCTACTTGCTGCTGTTGTGTAACATGCTCTCATTAATTAAAGTGTTGCAACATTGCTGCACTTTACTGTACCACATGTTCTAAGTAATTAAAATGTTGCTAACTTGCTGCTATTGTGCCACACTTTCTCAGTAGTTGTAATGTTGTTACCATGCCGCTACTGTGCCACATGTTCTAATTAATTCAAATGTTGCTACATTGCTGCTACTGTGCCACATGTTCTCATTAATTAAAATGTTGCTACCATGCTGCTACTGCGTCACATGCTCTCAGTAATTAATTATGTTGCTACTTTACTGCTATTGTGTCACATGCTGTCAGTAAATACAATGTTGCTACCTTGCTGTTACTGAGCCACATTTTATCAATAATTTAAATATTGCTGCTTCGCTGCTACATTGTCACATTTTCTCAGTAATTAAAATGTTGCTACCTTGCTGCTACTGTGCCACAAGTTCTCAGTAATTAAAATTTTGATAGTTTGCTGCTAAAGTGCCACATGTTAGGAATAATTAAATGGTTGCTACATTGCTGCTACTGTATCACATGCTCTCAGTAATTAATATGTTGCTAATTTGCTGCTATTGTGTCACATGCTCTCAGTAATTAACATGTTGTTACCTTGCTGCTACTGTGTAACAAGCTCTCAGTATTTAAAATGTTGCTACCTTGCTGTTACTGTGCCACGCTTTCTCAGTAATTAAAATGTTGCTAACATGAGCTACTGTGCCACACTTTCTCAGTAATTCCAATGTTGTTACTTTGCTGCTACTCGTCACATGTTCTCAGTAATTAAGATGTTGCACATCGCTGCTAGTGTGCCACATGTTCTCAGTAACTAAAATGTTGCTAATTTGCTGCTAATGTGCCACATGTTCTCAGTATTCAAAATGTTGCTATCTTACTGCTATTCTGTCAGATGCTCTAAGTAATTAAAATGTTTCTTTTTTGCTGCTACTGTGCAACATGTTCTCATTAATTATAATGTTGCTACCTTGCTGCTAATGTGCCACACTTTTTCAGTAATTACTATGTTGTTACCTTGCTGCTGCTGTGTCACATGCACTCAATAACTAAAATGTTGCTACTTTGCTGCTACTGTGCCACATGTACTCATTAATTAAAATGTTGCTACTTTGCTGCTACTGTACCACATTTTCTTATTAATTAAAATTGTGTTACCTTGCTGCAACTGTGCCACATTTTCTTTGTTATTAAAACGTTACGTTGCTGCTACTGCGCAACATGTTCTCAGTAATTAAAATGTTCATACCTTGCGGTTACTGTGTCACATTCTCTAAGTAAATAAAATGTTGTTACCTTGCTGCTACTGTACCACATGTTCTCAGTAATTAAGATATTGCACCTTGGTGTTACTGTGCAACATATTCCCAGTAATTAAAATGTTGCTACATTGCTGCTAATGTGTTACATGTTCGCAGTAATTAAAATGTCGCTACTTTGTTGCACCTTTCTGTGCCACATGTTCTAAGTAATTAAAATGTTGCTAACTTGCTGCTACTGTGCCAAACTCTCTCAGTAATTAAAATGTTGTTACCTTGCAGCAACTGCGCCACATGATTTCAGTAATTCAAATGTTGCTACTTTGCTGCTACTGTGCCACATGTTCAAAGTAATTAAAATGTTGTTACCTTGCTGTTATTGTGCCACAAGTTCTCAGTAATTAAAAAATTGATAGTTTGCTTATAAAGTGCCACACCTTCTGAATAATTAAATTGTTGCTACCTTGCTGCTACTGTGCCAAATGTACTCAGTAATTAAAATGTTGTTACCTTGCTTCTACTGTGCCACATGTACTCATTAATTAAAATGTTGCTACTTTGCTGCTACTGTACCACATGTTCTCAGTAATTAAACTGTTGCTGCTTAGCTGCTACTTTGCCACATGTTATCAGTAATAAAAAAGTTCCTACTTTGCTTCTATTGTGTCACGTGCTCTCAGTAATTAAAATGTTGTTACCTTGCTGCTATTGTGAAACATGTTCTCAGTAATTAAACTGTTGCTGCTTAGCTGCTACTTTGCCACATGTTATCAGTAATTAAAATGTAGCTACCTTGCTGCTACTGTGCCACATTTTCTTATTAATTAAAATGTTGTTACCTTGCTGCAACTGTGCCACATTTTCTTAGTAATTAAAACGTTACGTTGCTGCTACTGCGCAACATGTTCTCAGTAATAAAAATGTTCATACATTGCGGTTACTGTGTCACATTCTCTAAGTAAATAAAATGTTGCTACCTTGCTGTTACTGTGCCATATGTTCTCAGTAATTAAAACGTTGCTAATTTGCTGCAACTGTGCAACACATTCTCATTAATTATAATGTTGCTACCTTGCTGTTAATGTGCCACACTTTTTCAGTAATTACTATGTTGTTACCTTGCTGCTGCTGTGTCACATGTACTCATTAATTAAACTGTTGCTGCTTAGCTGCTACTTTGCCACATGTTATCAGTAATAAAAAAGTTCCTACTTTGCTTCTATTGTGTCACATGCTCTCAGTAATTAAAATGTTGTTACCTTGCTGCTACTGTGAAACATGTTCTCAGTAATTAAACTGTTGCTGCTTAGCTGCTACTTTGCCACATGTTATCAGTAATTAAAATGTAGCTACCTTGCTGCTACTGTGACACATTTTCTTATTAATTAAAATGTTGTTACCTTGCTGCAACTGTGCCACATTTTCTTAGTAATTAAAACGTTGCTAACTTGATGCTACCGTGCCACATGTACTCAGTAATTAAAATGTTGTTACCTTGCTTCTACTGTGCCACATATTCTCAGTAATTCAAATGTTGCTACCTTGCTGCTACTATGCCACATGGTATCAGTAATTAAAATGGTGTTTCCATGCTGCTACTGTGCCACATGTTCTCATTAATTAAATTGTGTATACCTTGCTGCTACTGTGTCACATGCTCTAAGTAATTAAAATGTTGCTACTTTGTTGCTATTGTGTCACATGCACTCAGTAATTTAAATGGTGCTACCTTGCTGCTACTGTGTAACAAGCTCTCAGTTATTAAAATGTTGCTACTTTGCTGTTACTGTGCCACATGTTCTCATTAATTAAAATGTTGCAAACTAGCTGCTAATGTGCCACACTTTCTCAGTATTTAAAATGTTGCTACCTTGTTGCTACTTGTTCACACTTTCTCAGTAATTAAAATGTTGCTACCTTGCTGCTACTGTGCCACAAGTTCTCAGTAATTAAAATTTTGATAGTTTGCTGCTAAAGTGCCACATGTTAGGAATAATTAAATGGTTGCTACATTGCTGCTACTGTATCACATGCTCTCAGTAATTAATATGTTGCTAATTTGCTGCTATTGTGTCACATGCTCTCAGTAATTAACATGTTGTTACCTTGCTGCTACTGTGTAACAAGCTCTCAGTATTTAAAATGTTGCTACCTTGCTGTTACTGTGCCACGCTTTCTCAGTAATTAAAATGTTGCTAACATGAGCTACTGTGCCACACTTTCTCAGTAATTCCAATGTTGTTACTTTGCTGCTACTCGTCACATGTTCTCAGTAATTAAGATGTTGCACATCGCTGCTAGTGTGCCACATGTTCTCAGTAACTAAAATGTTGCTAATTTGCTGCTAATGTGCCACATGTTCTCAGTATTCAAAATGTTGCTATCTTACTGCTATTCTGTCAGATGCTCTAAGTAATTAAAATGTTTCTTTTTTTGCTGCTACTGTGCAACATGTTCTCATTAATTATAATGTTGCTACCTTGCTGCTAATGTGCCACACTTTTTCAGTAATTACTATGTTGTTACCTTGCTGCTGCTGTGTCACATGCACTCAATAACTAAAATGTTGCTACTTTGCTGCTACTGTGCCACATGTACTCATTAATTAAAATGTTGCTACTTTGCTGCTACTGTACCACATTTTCTTATTAATTAAAATTGTGTTACCTTGCTGCAACTGTGCCACATTTTCTTTGTTATTAAAACGTTACGTTGCTGCTACTGCGCAACATGTTCTCAGTAATTAAAATGTTCATACCTTGCGGTTACTGTGTCACATTCTCTAAGTAAATAAAATGTTGTTACCTTGCTGCTACTGTACCACATGTTCTCAGTAATTAAGATATTGCACCTTGGTGTTACTGTGCAACATATTCCCAGTAATTAAAATGTTGCTACATTGCTGCTAATGTGTTACATGTTCGCAGTAATTAAAATGTCGCTACTTTGTTGCACCTTTCTGTGCCACATGTTCTAAGTAATTAAAATGTTGCTAACTTGCTGCTACTGTGCCAAACTCTCTCAGTAATTAAAATGTTGTTACCTTGCAGCAACTGCGCCACATGATTTCAGTAATTCAAATGTTGCTACTTTGCTGCTACTGTGCCACATGTTCAAAGTAATTAAAATGTTGTTACCTTGCTGTTATTGTGCCACAAGTTCTCAGTAATTAAAAAATTGATAGTTTGCTTATAAAGTGCCACACCTTCTGAATAATTAAATTGTTGCTACCTTGCTGCTACTGTGCCAAATGTACTCAGTAATTAAAATGTTGTTACCTTGCTTCTACTGTGCCACATGTACTCATTAATTAAAATGTTGCTACTTTGCTGCTACTGTACCACATGTTCTCAGTAATTAAACTGTTGCTGCTTAGCTGCTACTTTGCCACATGTTATCAGTAATAAAAAAGTTCCTACTTTGCTTCTATTGTGTCACGTGCTCTCAGTAATTAAAATGTTGTTACCTTGCTGCTATTGTGAAACATGTTCTCAGTAATTAAACTGTTGCTGCTTAGCTGCTACTTTGCCACATGTTATCAGTAATTAAAATGTAGCTACCTTGCTGCTACTGTGCCACATTTTCTTATTAATTAAAATGTTGTTACCTTGCTGCAACTGTGCCACATTTTCTTAGTAATTAAAACGTTACGTTGCTGCTACTGCGCAACATGTTCTCAGTAATAAAAATGTTCATACATTGCGGTTACTGTGTCACATTCTCTAAGTAAATACAATGTTGCTACCTTGCTGTTACTGTGCCATATGTTCTCAGTAATTAAAACGTTGCTAATTTGCTGCAACTGTGCAACACATTCTCATTAATTATAATGTTGCTACCTTGCTGTTAATGTGCCACACTTTTTCAGTAATTACTATGTTGTTACCTTGCTGCTGCTGTGTCACATGTACTCATTAATTAAACTGTTGCTGCTTAGCTGCTACTTTGCCACATGTTATCAGTAA
Source organism: Megaustenia siamemsis (assembly GCA_032433765.1). Lineage (NCBI taxonomy): Eukaryota > Metazoa > Mollusca > Gastropoda > Stylommatophora > Ariophantidae > Megaustenia > Megaustenia siamemsis. Next base: position 4,694,297 of record JAVIAB010000041.1, on the reverse strand, counting down.
TAAAAAAGTTCCTACTTTGCTTCTATTGTGTCACATGCTCTCAGTAATTAAAATGTTGTTACCTTGCTGCTACTGTGAAACATGTTCTCAGTAATTAAACTGTTGCTGCTTAGCTGCTACTTTGCCACATGTTATCAGTAATTAAAATGTAGCTACCTTGCTGCTACTGTGACACATTTTCTTATTAATTAAAATGTTGTTACCTTGCTGCAACTGTGCCACATTTTCTTAGTAATTAAAACGTTGCTAACTTGATGCTACCGTGCCACATGTACTCAGTAATTAAAATGTTGTTACCTTGCTTCTACTGTGCCACATATTCTCAGTAATTCAAATGTTGCTACCTTGCTGCTACTATGCCACATGGTATCAGTAATTAAAATGGTGTTTCCATGCTGCTACTGTGCCACATGTTCTCATTAATTAAATTGTGTATACCTTGCTGCTACTGTGTCACATGCTCTAAGTAATTAAAATGTTGCTACTTTGTTGCTATTGTGTCACATGCACTCAGTAATTTAAATGGTGCTACCTTGCTGCTACTGTGTAACAAGCTCTCAGTTATTAAAATGTTGCTACTTTGCTGTTACTGTGCCACATGTTCTCATTAATTAAAATGTTGCAAACTAGCTGCTAATGTGCCACACTTTCTCAGTATTTAAAATGTTGCTACCTTGTTGCTACTTGTTCACACTTTCTCAGTAATTACAATGTTGTTACCTTGCTGCAATTGTGCCACATGTTCTCAGTAATTAAGATATTGCACCTTGCTGTTACTGTGCCACATGTTCTCAGTAATTAAAATGTTGCTACCTTGCTGCTACTGTGCCAACTGTTCTCATTAAATAAAATGTTGCTACCTTGCTGCTACTGTGCCACATGTTCACAGTAATTCAAATGTTGCTACCTTGCTGCTATAATGACACATGTTATCAGTAATTAAAATGTTGTTTCCCTGCTGCAACTGTGCCACATGTTCTCATTAATTAAATATATTGCACCTTGCTGTTACTGTGCCACATGTTCTCAGTAATTAAAATGTTGCTACCTTGCTGCTACTGTGTCAAATGTTCTCAGTAAATAAAAAGTTGCTACCTTGCTGCTACTGTGCCACATTTTCACAGTAATTAAAATGTAGCTACCTTGCTGCTACTGTGCCACATTTTCTTATTAATTAAAATGTTGCTACCTTGCTGCTACTGTGCCACATGTTCTCAGTAATTAAAACGTTGCTAACTTGCTGCTACCGTGCCACATGTACTCAGTAATTAAAATGTTGTTACCTTGCTTCTACTGTGCCACATATTCTCAGTAATTCAAATGTTGCTACTTTGCTGCTACTGTGCCACATGTTCAAAGTAATTAAAATGTTGTTACCTTGCTGTTACTGTGCCACAAGTTCTCAGTAATTAAAAACTTGATAGTTTGCTTCTAAAGTGCCACATCTTCTGAAAAATTAAATTGTTGCTACCTTGCTGCTACTGTGCCACATGTTCTCAGTAATTAAAATGTTGTTACCTTGCTGCTACTGTGCCACATGTTCTCGGTAAATAAAAAGTTGCTACCTTGCTGCTACTGTGCCACATGTTCACAGAAATTCAAATGTTGCTACCTTGCTGCTACAATGGCACATGTTATCAGTAATTAAAATGTTGTTTCCCTGCTGCAACTGTGCCACATGTTCTCATTAATTAAATTGTTTCTACCTTGCTGCTACTGTGTCAAGTGCTCTCAGTAATTAAAATGTTGCTACTTTGCTGCTATTGTGTTACATGCACTCAGTAATTAAAATGTTGCTACTTTTCTGTTACTGTGCCACATGTTCTCATTAATTATAATGTTGCTAGCTTTTTGCTACTGTGTCACACTTTCTCAGTAATTACAATGTTGTTACCTTGCTGCTACCGTGCCACATGTTCTCAGTAATTAAGGTATTGCACCTTCCTGTTACTGTGTAACATATTCTCAGTAATTAAAATGTTGCTACATTTTCAGCTAATGTGCCACATGTTCGCAGTAATTGAAATGTTGCTACTTTGATGCACCTTACTGTGCCACATGTTCTACTCAATTACAATGTTGCTTCATTGCTGCTACTGTGCAACATATTCTCAGTAATTAAAATGGTGCTACTTGCTGCTGTTGTGTAACATGCTCTCATTAATTAAAGTGTTGCAACATTGCTGCACTTTACTGTACCACATGTTCTAAGTAATTAAAATGTTGCTAACTTGCTGCTATTGTGCCACACTTTCTCAGTAGTTGTAATGTTGTTACCATGCCGCTACTGTGCCACATGTTCTAATTAATTCAAATGTTGCTACTTTGCTGCTACTGTGCCACATGTTCTCATTAATTAAAATGTTGCTACCATGCTGCTACTGCGTCACATGCTCTCAGTAATTAATTATGTTGCTACTTTACTGCTATTGTGTCACATGCTGTCAGTAAATACAATGTTGCTACCTTGCTGTTACTGAGCCACATTTTATCAATAATTTAAATATTGCTGCTTCGCTGCTACATTGTCACATTTTCTCAGTAATTAAAATGTTGCTACCTTGCTGCTACTGTGCCACAAGTTCTCAGTAATTAAAATTTTGATAGTTTGCTGCTAAAGTGCCACATGTTAGGAATAATTAAATGGTTGCTACATTGCTGCTACTGTATCACATGCTCTCAGTAATTAATATGTTGCTAATTTGCTGCTATTGTGTCACATGCTCTCAGTAATTAACATGTTGTTACCTTGCTGCTACTGTGTAACAAGCTCTCAGTATTTAAAATGTTGCTACCTTGCTGTTACTGTGCCACGCTTTCTCAGTAATTAAAATGTTGCTAACATGAGCTACTGTGCCACACTTTCTCAGTAATTCCAATGTTGTTACTTTGCTGCTACTCGTCACATGTTCTCAGTAATTAAGATGTTGCACATCGCTGCTAGTGTGCCACATGTTCTCAGTAACTAAAATGTTGCTAATTTGCTGCTAATGTGCCACATGTTCTCAGTATTCAAAATGTTGCTATCTTACTGCTATTCTGTCAGATGCTCTAAGTAATTAAAATGTTTCTTTTTTGCTGCTACTGTGCAACATGTTCTCATTAATTATAATGTTGCTACCTTGCTGCTAATGTGCCACACTTTTTCAGTAATTACTATGTTGTTACCTTGCTGCTGCTGTGTCACATGCACTCAATAACTAAAATGTTGCTACTTTGCTGCTACTGTGCCACATGTACTCATTAATTAAAATGTTGCTACTTTGCTGCTACTGTACCACATTTTCTTATTAATTAAAATTGTGTTACCTTGCTGCAACTGTGCCACATTTTCTTTGTTATTAAAACGTTACGTTGCTGCTACTGCGCAACATGTTCTCAGTAATTAAAATGTTCATACCTTGCGGTTACTGTGTCACATTCTCTAAGTAAATAAAATGTGGTTACCTTGCTGCTACTGTACCACATGTTCTCAGTAATTAAGATATTGCACCTTGGTGTTACTGTGCAACATATTCCCAGTAATTAAAATGTTGCTACATTGCTGCTAATGTGTTACATGTTCGCAGTAATTAAAATGTCGCTACTTTGTTGCACCTTTCTGTGCCACATGTTCTAAGTAATTAAAATGTTGCTAACTTGCTGCTACTGTGCCAAACTCTCTCAGTAATTAAAATGTTGTTACCTTGCAGCAACTGCGCCACATGATTTCAGTAATTCAAATGTTGCTACTTTGCTGCTACTGTGCCACATGTTCAAAGTAATTAAAATGTTGTTACCTTGCTGTTATTGTGCCACAAGTTCTCAGTAATTAAAAAATTGATAGTTTGCTTATAAAGTGCCACACCTTCTGAATAATTAAATTGTTGCTACCTTGCTGCTACTGTGCCAAATGTACTCAGTAATTAAAATGTTGTTACCTTGCTTCTACTGTGCCACATGTACTCATTAATTAAAATGTTGCTACTTTGCTGCTACTGTACCACATGTTCTCAGTAATTAAACTGTTGCTGCTTAGCTGCTACTTTGCCACATGTTATCAGTAATAAAAAAGTTCCTACTTTGCTTCTATTGTGTCACGTGCTCTCAGTAATTAAAATGTTGTTACCTTGCTGCTATTGTGAAACATGTTCTCAGTAATTAAACTGTTGCTGCTTAGCTGCTACTTTGCCACATGTTATCAGTAATTAAAATGTAGCTACCTTGCTGCTACTGTGCCACATTTTCTTATTAATTAAAATGTTGTTACCTTGCTGCAACTGTGCCACATTTTCTTAGTAATTAAAACGTTACGTTGCTGCTACTGCGCAACATGTTCTCAGTAATAAAAATGTTCATACATTGCGGTTACTGTGTCACATTCTCTAAGTAAATAAAATGTTGCTACCTTGCTGTTACTGTGCCATATGTTCTCAGTAATTAAAACGTTGCTAATTTGCTGCAACTGTGCAACACATTCTCATTAATTATAATGTTGCTACCTTGCTGTTAATGTGCCACACTTTTTCAGTAATTACTATGTTGTTACCTTGCTGCTGCTGTGTCACATGTACTCATTAATTAAACTGTTGCTGCTTAGCTGCTACTTTGCCACATGTTATCAGTAATAAAAAAGTTCCTACTTTGCTTCTATTGTGTCACATGCTCTCAGTAATTAAAATGTTGTTACCTTGCTGCTACTGTGAAACATGTTCTCAGTAATTAAACTGTTGCTGCTTAGCTGCTACTTTGCCACATGTTATCAGTAATTAAAATGTAGCTACCTTGCTGCTACTGTGACACATTTTCTTATTAATTAAAATGTTGTTACCTTGCTGCAACTGTGCCACATTTTCTTAGTAATTAAAACGTTGCTAACTTGATGCTACCGTGCCACATGTACTCAGTAATTAAAATGTTGTTACCTTGCTTCTACTGTGCCACATATTCTCAGTAATTCAAATGTTGCTACCTTGCTGCTACTATGCCACATGGTATCAGTAATTAAAATGGTGTTTCCATGCTGCTACTGTGCCACATGTTCTCATTAATTAAATTGTGTATACCTTGCTGCTACTGTGTCACATGCTCTAAGTAATTAAAATGTTGCTACTTTGTTGCTATTGTGTCACATGCACTCAGTAATTTAAATGGTGCTACCTTGCTGCTACTGTGTAACAAGCTCTCAGTTATTAAAATGTTGCTACTTTGCTGTTACTGTGCCACATGTTCTCATTAATTAAAATGTTGCAAACTAGCTGCTAATGTGCCACACTTTCTCAGTATTTAAAATGTTGCTACCTTGTTGCTACTTGTTCACACTTTCTCAGTAATTAAAATGTTGCTACCTTGCTGCTACTGTGCCACAAGTTCTCAGTAATTAAAATTTTGATAGTTTGCTGCTAAAGTGCCACATGTTAGGAATAATTAAATGGTTGCTACATTGCTGCTACTGTATCACATGCTCTCAGTAATTAATATGTTGCTAATTTGCTGCTATTGTGTCACATGCTCTCAGTAATTAACATGTTGTTACCTTGCTGCTACTGTGTAACAAGCTCTCAGTATTTAAAATGTTGCTACCTTGCTGTTACTGTGCCACGCTTTCTCAGTAATTAAAATGTTGCTAACATGAGCTACTGTGCCACACTTTCTCAGTAATTCCAATGTTGTTACTTTGCTGCTACTCGTCACATGTTCTCAGTAATTAAGATGTTGCACATCGCTGCTAGTGTGCCACATGTTCTCAGTAACTAAAATGTTGCTAATTTGCTGCTAATGTGCCACATGTTCTCAGTATTCAAAATGTTGCTATCTTACTGCTATTCTGTCAGATGCTCTAAGTAATTAAAATGTTTCTTTTTTGCTGCTACTGTGCAACATGTTCTCATTAATTATAATGTTGCTACCTTGCTGCTAATGTGCCACACTTTTTCAGTAATTACTATGTTGTTACCTTGCTGCTGCTGTGTCACATGCACTCAATAACTAAAATGTTGCTACTTTGCTGCTACTGTGCCACATGTACTCATTAATTAAAATGTTGCTACTTTGCTGCTACTGTACCACATTTTCTTATTAATTAAAATTGTGTTACCTTGCTGCAACTGTGCCACATTTTCTTTGTTATTAAAACGTTACGTTGCTGCTACTGCGCAACATGTTCTCAGTAATTAAAATGTTCATACCTTGCGGTTACTGTGTCACATTCTCTAAGTAAATAAAATGTTGTTACCTTGCTGCTACTGTACCACATGTTCTCAGTAATTAAGATATTGCACCTTGGTGTTACTGTGCAACATATTCCCAGTAATTAAAATGTTGCTACATTGCTGCTAATGTGTTACATGTTCGCAGTAATTAAAATGTCGCTACTTTGTTGCACCTTTCTGTGCCACATGTTCTAAGTAATTAAAATGTTGCTAACTTGCTGCTACTGTGCCAAACTCTCTCAGTAATTAAAATGTTGTTACCTTGCAGCAACTGCGCCACATGATTTCAGTAATTCAAATGTTGCTACTTTGCTGCTACTGTGCCACATGTTCAAAGTAATTAAAATGTTGTTACCTTGCTGTTATTGTGCCACAAGTTCTCAGTAATTAAAAAATTGATAGTTTGCTTATAAAGTGCCACACCTTCTGAATAATTAAATTGTTGCTACCTTGCTGCTACTGTGCCAAATGTACTCAGTAATTAAAATGTTGTTACCTTGCTTCTACTGTGCCACATGTACTCATTAATTAAAATGTTGCTACTTTGCTGCTACTGTACCACATGTTCTCAGTAATTAAACTGTTGCTGCTTAGCTGCTACTTTGCCACATGTTATCAGTAATAAAAAAGTTCCTACTTTGCTTCTATTGTGTCACGTGCTCTCAGTAATTAAAATGTTGTTACCTTGCTGCTATTGTGAAACATGTTCTCAGTAATTAAACTGTTGCTGCTTAGCTGCTACTTTGCCACATGTTATCAGTAATTAAAATGTAGCTACCTTGCTGCTACTGTGCCACATTTTCTTATTAATTAAAATGTTGTTACCTTGCTGCAACTGTGCCACATTTTCTTAGTAATTAAAACGTTACGTTGCTGCTACTGCGCAACATGTTCTCAGTAATAAAAATGTTCATACATTGCGGTTACTGTGTCACATTCTCTAAGTAAATAAAATGTTGCTACCTTGCTGTTACTGTGCCATATGTTCTCAGTAATTAAAACGTTGCTAATTTGCTGCAACTGTGCAACACATTCTCATTAATTATAATGTTGCTACCTTGCTGTTAATGTGCCACACTTTTTCAGTAATTACTATGTTGTTACCTTGCTGCTGCTGTGTCACATGTACTCATTAATTAAACTGTTGCTGCTTAGCTGCTACTTTGCCACATGTTATCAGTAATAAAAAAGTTCCTACTTTGCTTCTATTGTGTCACATGCTCTCAGTAATTAAAATGTTGTTACCTTGCTGCTACTGTGAAACATGTTCTCAGTAATTAAACTGTTGCTGCTTAGCTGCTACTTTGCCACATGTTATCAGTAATTAAAATGTAGCTACCTTGCTGCTACTGTGACACATTTTCTTATTAATTAAAATGTTGTTACCTTGCTGCAACTGTGCCACATTTTCTTAGTAATTAAAACGTTGCTAACTTGATGCTACCGTGCCACATGTACTCAGTAATTAAAATGTTGTTACCTTGCTTCTACTGTGCCACATATTCTCAGTAATTCAAATGTTGCTACCTTGCTGCTACTATGCCACATGGTATCAGTAATTAAAATGGTGTTTCCATGCTGCTACTGTGCCACATGTTCTCATTAATTAAATTGTGTATACCTTGCTGCTACTGTGTCACATGCTCTAAGTAATTAAAATGTTGCTACTTTGTTGCTATTGTGTCACATGCACTCAGTAATTTAAATGGTGCTACCTTGCTGCTACTGTGTAACAAGCTCTCAGTTATTAAAATGTTGCTACTTTGCTGTTACTGTGCCACATGTTCTCATTAATTAAAATGTTGCAAACAAGCTGCTAATGTGCCACACTTTCTCAGTATTTAAAATGTTGCTACCTTGTTGCTACTTGTTCACACTTTCTCAGTAATTACAATGTTGTTACCTTGCTGCAATTGTGCCACATGTTCTCAGTAATTAAGATATTGCACCTTGCTGTTACTGTGCCACATGTTCTCAGTAATTAAAATGTTGCTACCTTGCTGCTACTGTGCCAACTGTTCTCATTAAATAAAATGTTGCTACCTTGCTGCTACTGTGCCACATGTTCACAGTAATTCAAATGTTGCTACCTTGCTGCTATAATGACACATGTTATCAGTAATTAAAATGTTGTTTCCCTGCTGCAACTGTGCCACATGTTCTCATTAATTAAATATATTGCACCTTGCTGTTACTGTGCCACATGTTCTCAGTAATTAAAATGTTGCTACCTTGCTGCTACTGTGTCAAATGTTCTCAGTAAATAAAAAGTTGCTACCTTGCTGCTACTGTGCCACATTTTCACAGTAATTAAAATGTAGCTACCTTGCTGCTACTGTGCCACATTTTCTTATTAATTAAAATGTTGCTACCTTGCTGCTACTGTGCCACATGTTCTCAGTAATTAAAACGTTGCTAACTTGCTGCTACCGTGCCACATGTACTCAGTAATTAAAATGTTGTTACCTTGCTTCTACTGTGCCACATATTCTCAGTAATTCAAATGTTGCTACCTTGCTGCTACTATGCCACATGGTATCAGTAATTAAAATGTTGTTTCCCTGCTGCTACTGTGCCACATGTTCTCATTAATTAAATTGTTTATACCTTGCTGCTACTGTGTCAAGTGCTCTCAGTAATTAAAATGTTGCTACTTTGCTGCTATTGTGTTACATGCACTCAGTAATTAAAATGTTGCTACTTTTCTGTTACTGTGCCACATGTTCTCATTAATTATAATGTTGCTACCTTTTTGCTACTGTGTCACACTTTCTCAGTAATTACAATGTTGTTACCTTGCTGCTACCGTGCCACATGTTCTCAGTAATTAAGATATTGCACCTTCCTGTTACTGTGTAACATATTCTCAGTAATTAAAATGTTGCTACATTTTCAGCTAATGTGCCACATGTTCGCAGTAATTGAAATGTTGCTACTTTGATGCACCTTACTGTGTCACATGTTCTACTCAATTAAAATGTTGCTTCATTGCTGCTACTGTGCAACATATTCTCAGTAATTAAAATGGTGCTACCTTGCTGCTGTTGTGTAACATGCTCTCATTAATTAAAGTGTTGCTACATTGCTGCACCTTACTGTACCACATGTTCTAAGAAATTAAAATGTTGCTAACTTGCTGCTATTGTGCCACACTTTCTCAGTAATTAAAATGTTGTTACCTTGATGCAACTGCGCCACATGTTATCAGGAATTCAAATGTTTTTACTTTGCTGCTATTGTGCCACATTTTCAAAGTAATTAAAATGTTGCTACCTTGCTGCTACTGTGTCAGATATTCTCAGTAATTAAGATGTTGCACCTTGCTGTTACTGTGCCGCATGTTCTCTGTAATTAAAATGTTGTTTCCCTGCCGCAACTGTGCCACATGTTCTCAGTAATTATAATGTTGCTACCTTGCTGCTAATGTGCCACACTTTTTCAGTAATTACTATGTTGTTGCCTTGCTGCTGCTGTGTCACATGCACTCAATAACTAAAATGTTGCTACTTTGCAGCTACTGTGCCACATGTACTCATTAATTAAAATGTTGCTACTTTTCTGCTACTGTACCACATGTTCTCAGCAATTAAACTGTTGCTGCTTAACTGCTACTTTGCCACATGTTATCAGTAATTAAAAAGTTCCTACTTTGCTTCTATTGAGTCACATGCTCTAAGTAATTAAAATGTTGTTACCTTGCTGCAACTGTGCCACATGTTCTCAGTAATTAAACTGTTGCTGCTTAGCTGCTACTTTGCCACATGTTATCAGTAAATAAAATGTTGCTACCTTGCTGCTACTGTGCCACATGTTCTCAGTAATTAAAACGTTGCTAACTTGCTGCTACCGTGCCACATGTACTCAGTAATTAAAATGTTGTTACCTTGCTTCTACTGTGCCACATATTCTCAGTAATTCAAATGTTGCTACCTTGCTGCTACTATGCCACATGGTATCAGTAATTAAAATGTTGTTTCCCTGCTGCTACTGTGCCACATGTTCTCATTAATTAAATTGTTTATGCCTTGCTGCTACTGTGTCAAGTGCTCTCAGTAATTAAATTGTTGCTACTTTGCTGCGATTGTGTTACATGCACTCAGTAATTAAAATGTTGCTACTTTTCTGTTACTTTGCGACATGTTCTCATTAATTATAATGTTGCTACCTTTTTGCTACTGTGTCACACTTTCTCAGTAATTACAATGTTGTTACCTTGCTGCTACCGTGCCACATGTTCTCAGTAATTAAGATATTGCACCTTCCTGTTACTGTGTAACATATTCTCAGTAATTAAAATGTTGCTACATTTTCAGCTAATGTGCCACATGTTCGCAGTAATTGAAATGTTGCTACTTTGATGCACCTTACTGTGCCACATGTTCTACTCAATTAAAATGTTGCTTCATTGCTGCTACTGTGCAACATATTCTCAGTAATTAAAATGGTGCTACCTTGCTGCTGTTGTGTAACATGCTCTCATTAATTAAAGTGTTGCTACATTGCTGCACCTTACTGTACCACATGTTCTAAGTAATTAAAATGTTGCTAACTTGCTGCTATTGTGCCACACTTTCTCAGTAGTTAAAATGTTGTTACCTTGCCGCTAATGTCCCACATGTTCTAATTAATTCAAATGTTGCTACTTTGCTGCTACTGTGTAACATGTTCTCAGTAATTAAAATGTTGCTACCTTGCTGCTACTGCGTCACATGCTCTCAGTAATTAATAATGTAGCTACTTTACTGCTATAGTGTCACATGCTGTAAATAAATACAGTGTTGCTACCTTGATGTTACTGAGCCACATTTTCTCAATAATTTAAATATTGCTGCTTAGCTGCTACTTTGTCACATTTTCTCAGTAATTAAAATGTTGCTACCATGCTGCTACTGCGCAACATGTTCTCAGTAATTAAAATGTTCATACCTTGCGATTACTGTTCACATTCTCTAATTAAATAAAATGTTGCTACCTTACTGCTACTGTGCCACATGTTCTCTGTAATTAAAACGTTGCTAACTTGCTGCTACCGTGCCACATGTACTCTGTAATTAAAATGTTGTTACCTTGCTTCTACTCTGCCACATGTTCTCATTAATTATAATGTTGCTACCATTTTTCTACTGTGTCACACTTTCTCAGTAATTACAATGTTGTTACCTTGCTACTACCGTGCCACATGTTCTCAGTAATTAAGATATTGCACCTTCCTGTTACTGTGTAACATATTCTCAGTAATTAAAATGTTGCTACATTTTCAGCTAATGTGCCACATGTTCGCAGTAATTGAAATGTTGCTACTTTGATGCACCTTACTGTGCGACATTTTCTACTCAATTAAAATGTTGCTTCATTGCTGCTACTGTGCAACATATTCTCAGTAATTAAAATGGTGCTACCTTGCTGCTGTTGTGTAACATGCTCTCCTTAATTAAAGTGTTGCTACATTGCTGCACCTTACTGTACCACATGTTCTAAGTAATTAAAATGTTGCTAACTTCCTGCTATTGTGCCACACTTTCTCAGTAATTAAAATGTTGTTATCTTGATGCAACTGCGCCACATGTACTCAGTAACTAAAATGTTGCTAATTTGCTGCTAATGTGCCACATGTTCTCAGTATTCAAAATGTTGCTATCTTACTGCTATTCTGTCAGATGCTCTAAGTAATTAAAATGTTTCTTTTTTGCTGCTACTGTGCAACATGTTCTCATTAATTATAATGTTGCTACCTTGCTGCTAATGTGCCACACTTTTTCAGTAATTACTATGTTGTTACCTTGCTGCTGCTGTGTCACATGCACTCAATAACTAAAATGTTGCTACTTTGCTGCTACTGTGCCACATGTACTCATTAATTAAAATGTTGCTACTTTGCTGCTACTGTACCACATTTTCTTATTAATTAAAATTGTGTTACCTTGCTGCAACTGTGCCACATTTTCTTTGTTATTAAAACGTTACGTTGCTGCTACTGCGCAACATGTTCTCAGTAATTAAAATGTTCATACCTTGCGGTTACTGTGTCACATTCTCTAAGTAAATAAAATGTTGTTACCTTGCTGCTACTGTACCACATGTTCTCAGTAATTAAGATATTGCACCTTGGTGTTACTGTGCAACATATTCCCAGTAATTAAAATGTTGCTACATTGCTGCTAATGTGTTACATGTTCGCAGTAATTAAAATGTCGCTACTTTGTTGCACCTTTCTGTGCCACATGTTCTAAGTAATTAAAATGTTGCTAACTTGCTGCTACTGTGCCAAACTCTCTCAGTAATTAAAATGTTGTTACCTTGCAGCAACTGCGCCACATGATTTCAGTAATTCAAATGTTGCTACTTTGCTGCTACTGTGCCACATGTTCAAAGTAATTAAAATGTTGTTACCTTGCTGTTATTGTGCCACAAGTTCTCAGTAATTAAAAAATTGATAGTTTGCTTATAAAGTGCCACACCTTCTGAATAATTAAATTGTTGCTACCTTGCTGCTACTGTGCCAAATGTACTCAGTAATTAAAATGTTGTTACCTTGCTTCTACTGTGCCACATGTACTCATTAATTAAAATGTTGCTACTTTGCTGCTACTGTACCACATGTTCTCAGTAATTAAACTGTTGCTGCTTAGCTGCTACTTTGCCACATGTTATCAGTAATAAAAAAGTTCCTACTTTGCTTCTATTGTGTCACGTGCTCTCAGTAATTAAAATGTTGTTACCTTGCTGCTATTGTGAAACATGTTCTCAGTAATTAAACTGTTGCTGCTTAGCTGCTACTTTGCCACATGTTATCAGTAATTAAAATGTAGCTACCTTGCTGCTACTGTGCCACATTTTCTTATTAATTAAAATGTTGTTACCTTGCTGCAACTGTGCCACATTTTCTTAGTAATTAAAACGTTACGTTGCTGCTACTGCGCAACATGTTCTCAGTAATAAAAATGTTCATACATTGCGGTTACTGTGTCACATTCTCTAAGTAAATAAAATGTTGCTACCTTGCTGTTACTGTGCCATATGTTCTCAGTAATTAAAACGTTGCTAATTTGCTGCAACTGTGCAACACATTCTCATTAATTATAATGTTGCTACCTTGCTGTTAATGTGCCACACTTTTTCAGTAATTACTATGTTGTTACCTTGCTGCTGCTGTGTCACATGTACTCATTAATTAAACTGTTGCTGCTTAGCTGCTACTTTGCCACATGTTATCAGTAATAAAAAAGTTCCTACTTTGCTTCTATTGTGTCACATGCTCTCAGTAATTAAAATGTTGTTACCTTGCTGCTACTGTGAAACATGTTCTCAGTAATTAAACTGTTGCTGCTTAGCTGCTACTTTGCCACATGTTATCAGTAATTAAAATGTAGCTACCTTGCTGCTACTGTGACACATTTTCTTATTAATTAAAATGTTGTTACCTTGCTGCAACTGTGCCACATTTTCTTAGTAATTAAAACGTTGCTAACTTGATGCTACCGTGCCACATGTACTCAGTAATTAAAATGTTGTTACCTTGCTTCTACTGTGCCACATATTCTCAGTAATTCAAATGTTGCTACCTTGCTGCTACTATGCCACATGGTATCAGTAATTAAAATGGTGTTTCCATGCTGCTACTGTGCCACATGTTCTCATTAATTAAATTGTGTATACCTTGCTGCTACTGTGTCACATGCTCTAAGTAATTAAAATGTTGCTACTTTGTTGCTATTGTGTCACATGCACTCAGTAATTTAAATGGTGCTACCTTGCTGCTACTGTGTAACAAGCTCTCAGTTATTAAAATGTTGCTACTTTGCTGTTACTGTGCCACATGTTCTCATTAATTAAAATGTTGCAAACAAGCTGCTAATGTGCCACACTTTCTCAGTATTTAAAATGTTGCTACCTTGTTGCTACTTGTTCACACTTTCTCAGTAATTACAATGTTGTTACCTTGCTGCAATTGTGCCACATGTTCTCAGTAATTAAGATATTGCACCTTGCTGTTACTGTGCCACATGTTCTCAGTAATTAAAATGTTGCTACCTTGCTGCTACTGTGCCAACTGTTCTCATTAAATAAAATGTTGCTACCTTGCTGCTACTGTGCCACATGTTCACAGTAATTCAAATGTTGCTACCTTGCTGCTATAATGACACATGTTATCAGTAATTAAAATGTTGTTTCCCTGCTGCAACTGTGCCACATGTTCTCATTAATTAAATATATTGCACCTTGCTGTTACTGTGCCACATGTTCTCAGTAATTAAAATGTTGCTACCTTGCTGCTACTGTGTCAAATGTTCTCAGTAAATAAAAAGTTGCTACCTTGCTGCTACTGTGCCACATTTTCACAGTAATTAAAATGTAGCTACCTTGCTGCTACTGTGCCACATTTTCTTATTAATTAAAATGTTGCTACCTTGCTGCTACTGTGCCACATGTTCTCAGTAATTAAAACGTTGCTAACTTGCTGCTACCGTGCCACATGTACTCAGTAATTAAAATGTTGTTACCTTGCTTCTACTGTGCCACATATTCTCAGTAATTCAAATGTTGCTACCTTGCTGCTACTATGCCACATGGTATCAGTAATTAAAATGTTGTTTCCCTGCTGCTACTGTGCCACATGTTCTCATTAATTAAATTGTTTATACCTTGCTGCTACTGTGTCAAGTGCTCTCAGTAATTAAAATGTTGCTACTTTGCTGCTATTGTGTTACATGCACTCAGTAATTAAAATGTTGCTACTTTTCTGTTACTGTGCCACATGTTCTCATTAATTATAATGTTGCTACCTTTTTGCTACTGTGTCACACTTTCTCAGTAATTACAATGTTGTTACCTTGCTGCTACCGTGCCACATGTTCTCAGTAATTAAGATATTGCACCTTCCTGTTACTGTGTAACATATTCTCAGTAATTAAAATGTTGCTACATTTTCAGCTAATGTGCCACATGTTCGCAGTAATTGAAATGTTGCTACTTTGATGCACCTTACTGTGTCACATGTTCTACTCAATTAAAATGTTGCTTCATTGCTGCTACTGTGCAACATATTCTCAGTAATTAAAATGGTGCTACCTTGCTGCTGTTGTGTAACATGCTCTCATTAATTAAAGTGTTGCTACATTGCTGCACCTTACTGTACCACATGTTCTAAGAAATTAAAATGTTGCTAACTTGCTGCTATTGTGCCACACTTTCTCAGTAATTAAAATGTTGTTACCTTGATGCAACTGCGCCACATGTTATCAGGAATTCAAATGTTTTTACTTTGCTGCTATTGTGCCACATTTTCAAAGTAATTAAAATGTTGCTACCTTGCTGCTACTGTGTCAGATATTCTCAGTAATTAAGATGTTGCACCTTGCTGTTACTGTGCCGCATGTTCTCTGTAATTAAAATGTTGTTTCCCTGCCGCAACTGTGCCACATGTTCTCAGTAATTATAATGTTGCTACCTTGCTGCTAATGTGCCACACTTTTTCAGTAATTACTATGTTGTTGCCTTGCTGCTGCTGTGTCACATGCACTCAATAACTAAAATGTTGCTACTTTGCAGCTACTGTGCCACATGTACTCATTAATTAAAATGTTGCTACTTTTCTGCTACTGTACCACATGTTCTCAGCAATTAAACTGTTGCTGCTTAACTGCTACTTTGCCACATGTTATCAGTAATTAAAAAGTTCCTACTTTGCTTCTATTGAGTCACATGCTCTAAGTAATTAAAATGTTGTTACCTTGCTGCAACTGTGCCACATGTTCTCAGTAATTAAACTGTTGCTGCTTAGCTGCTACTTTGCCACATGTTATCAGTAAATAAAATGTTGCTACCTTGCTGCTACTGTGCCACATGTTCTCAGTAATTAAAACGTTGCTAACTTGCTGCTACCGTGCCACATGTACTCAGTAATTAAAATGTTGTTACCTTGCTTCTACTGTGCCACATATTCTCAGTAATTCAAATGTTGCTACCTTGCTGCTACTATGCCACATGGTATCAGTAATTAAAATGTTGTTTCCCTGCTGCTACTGTGCCACATGTTCTCATTAATTAAATTGTTTATGCCTTGCTGCTACTGTGTCAAGTGCTCTCAGTAATTAAATTGTTGCTACTTTGCTGCGATTGTGTTACATGCACTCAGTAATTAAAATGTTGCTACTTTTCTGTTACTTTGCGACATGTTCTCATTAATTATAATGTTGCTACCTTTTTGCTACTGTGTCACACTTTCTCAGTAATTACAATGTTGTTACCTTGCTGCTACCGTGCCACATGTTCTCAGTAATTAAGATATTGCACCTTCCTGTTACTGTGTAACATATTCTCAGTAATTAAAATGTTGCTACATTTTCAGCTAATGTGCCACATGTTCGCAGTAATTGAAATGTTGCTACTTTGATGCACCTTACTGTGCCACATGTTCTACTCAATTAAAATGTTGCTTCATTGCTGCTACTGTGCAACATATTCTCAGTAATTAAAATGGTGCTACCTTGCTGCTGTTGTGTAACATGCTCTCATTAATTAAAGTGTTGCTACATTGCTGCACCTTACTGTACCACATGTTCTAAGTAATTAAAATGTTGCTAACTTGCTGCTATTGTGCCACACTTTCTCAGTAGTTAAAATGTTGTTACCTTGCCGCTAATGTCCCACATGTTCTAATTAATTCAAATGTTGCTACTTTGCTGCTACTGTGTAACATGTTCTCAGTAATTAAAATGTTGCTACCTTGCTGCTACTGCGTCACATGCTCTCAGTAATTAATAATGTAGCTACTTTACTGCTATAGTGTCACATGCTGTAAATAAATACAGTGTTGCTACCTTGATGTTACTGAGCCACATTTTCTCAATAATTTAAATATTGCTGCTTAGCTGCTACTTTGTCACATTTTCTCAGTAATTAAAATGTTGCTACCATGCTGCTACTGCGCAACATGTTCTCAGTAATTAAAATGTTCATACCTTGCGATTACTGTTCACATTCTCTAATTAAATAAAATGTTGCTACCTTACTGCTACTGTGCCACATGTTCTCTGTAATTAAAACGTTGCTAACTTGCTGCTACCGTGCCACATGTACTCTGTAATTAAAATGTTGTTACCTTGCTTCTACTCTGCCACATGTTCTCATTAATTATAATGTTGCTACCATTTTTCTACTGTGTCACACTTTCTCAGTAATTACAATGTTGTTACCTTGCTACTACCGTGCCACATGTTCTCAGTAATTAAGATATTGCACCTTCCTGTTACTGTGTAACATATTCTCAGTAATTAAAATGTTGCTACATTTTCAGCTAATGTGCCACATGTTCGCAGTAATTGAAATGTTGCTACTTTGATGCACCTTACTGTGCGACATTTTCTACTCAATTAAAATGTTGCTTCATTGCTGCTACTGTGCAACATATTCTCAGTAATTAAAATGGTGCTACCTTGCTGCTGTTGTGTAACATGCTCTCCTTAATTAAAGTGTTGCTACATTGCTGCACCTTACTGTACCACATGTTCTAAGTAATTAAAATGTTGCTAACTTCCTGCTATTGTGCCACACTTTCTCAGTAATTAAAATGTTGTTATCTTGATGCAACTGCGCCACATGTTATCAGGAATTCAAATGTTTTTACTTTGCTGCTATTGTGCCACATTTTCAAAGTAAGTAAAATGTTGCTACCTTGCTGCTGGGTGTCCGGTTAGCGCAATCGATAGGCGGTTGGCTTACCACGGCAACAGCCGGGGTTCGTACCCTGGCGAGGACACCTGGGTTTTACTAATTCCCTAAAAATTAGTGGGAGCCGCGATAGCTCAGTGGTTAGTGAACTGGACTACTACGGACAAGGGGTAGGGTTCGATCCCAACCGACGGCTCCGGGTTCACCCAGCCGTAAATGGGTACCAGATTTTTTCTGGGAAAGTAAAGCAGCACGGGCGTAATACCGACCACATTACCCCAAAAATCATGTGCTGAAGGTCTGTAAAATATAGGGTCACTAACACCATATTTCCCTATACGCCACTTGGCGTGACGGGGGTACTTTACTTTTTTTTTACTACCTTGCTGCTACTGTGTCACATATTCTCAGTAATTAAGATGTTGCACCTTGCTGTTACTGTGCCGCATGTTCTCTGTAATTAAAATGTTGCTGCTTAGCTGCTACTTTGCCACATGTTATCAGTAAATAAAATGTTGCTACCTTGCTGCTACTGTGAAACATGTTCTCAGTAATTAAACTGTTGCTGCTTAGCTGCTACTTTGCCACATGGTATCAGTAATTAAAATGTAGCTACCTTGCTGCTACTGTGACACATTTTCTTATTAATTCAAATGTTGCTACCTTGCTGCTACTATGCCACATGGTATCAGTAATTAAAATGGTGTTTCCATGCTGCTACTGTGCCACATGTTCTCATTAATTAAATTGTGTATACCTTGCTGCTACTGTGTCACATGCTCTAAGTAATTAAAATGTTGCTACTTTGTTGCTATTGTGTCACATGCACTCAGTAATTTAAATGGTGCTACCTTGCTGCTACTGTGTAACAAGCTCTCAGTTATTAAAATGTTGCTACTTTGCTGTTACTGTGCCACATGTTCTCATTAATTAAAATGTTGCAAACTAGCTGCTAATGTGCCACACTTTCTCAGTATTTAAAATGTTGCTACCTTGTTGCTACTTGTTCACACTTTCTCAGTAATTACAATGTTGTTACCTTGCTGCAATTGTGCCACATGTTCTCAGTAATTAAGATATTGCACCTTGCTGTTACTGTGCCACATGTTCTCAGTAATTAAAATGTTGCTACCTTGCTGCTACTGTGCCAACTGTTCTCATTAAATAAAATGTTGCTACCTTGCTGCTACTGTGCCACATGTTCACAGTAATTCAAATGTTGCTACCTTGCTGCTACAATGACACATGTTATCAGTAATTAAAATGTTGTTTCCCTGCTGCAACTGTGCCACATGTTCTCATTAATTAAATATATTGCACCTTGCTGTTACTGTGCCACATGTTCTCAGTAATTAAAATGTTGCTACCTTGCTGCTACTGTGTCAAATGTTCTCAGTAAATAAAAAGTTGCTACCTTGCTGCTACTGTGCCACATTTTCACAGTAATTAAAATGTAGCTACCTTGCTGCTACTGTGCCACATTTTCTTATTAATTAAAATGTTGTTACCTTGCTGCAACTGTGCCACATTTTCTTGGTAATTAAAACGTTACGTTGCTGCTACTGCGCAACATGTTCTCAGTAATTAAAATGTTCATACCTTGCGGTTACTGTGTCACATTCTCTAAGTAAATAAAATGTTGCTACCTTGCTGCTACTGTGCCACATGTTCTCAGTAATTAAAACGTTGCTAACTTGCTGCTACCGTGCCACATGTACTCAGTAATTAAAATGTTGTTACCTTGCTTCTACTGTGCCACATATTCTCAGTAATTCAAATGTTGCTACCTTGCTGCTACTATGCCACATGGTATCAGTAATTAAAATGTTGTTTCCCTGCTGCTACTGTGCCACATGTTCTCATTAATTAAATTGTTTATACCTTGCTGCTACTGTGTCAAGTGCTCTCAGTAATTAAAATGTTGCTACTTTGCTGCTATTGTGTTACATGCACTCAGTAATTAAAATGTTGCTACTTTTCTGTTACTGTGCCACATGTTCTCATTAATTATAATGTTGCTACCTTTTTGCTACTGTGTCACACTTTCTCAGTAATTACAATGTTGTTACCTTGCTGCTACCGTGCCACATGTTCTCAGTAATTAAGATATTGCACCTTCCTGTTACTGTGTAACATATTCTCAGTAATTAAAATGTTGCTACATTTTCAGCTAATGTGCCACATGTTCGCAGTAATTGAAATGTTGCTACTTTGATGCACCTTACTGTGTCACATGTTCTACTCAATTAAAATGTTGCTTCATTGCTGCTACTGTGCAACATATTCTCAGTAATTAAAATGGTGCTACCTTGCTGCTGTTGTGTAACATGCTCTCATTAATTAAAGTGTTGCTACATTGCTGCACCTTACTGTACCACATGTTCTAAGAAATTAAAATGTTGCTAACTTGCTGCTATTGTGCCACACTTTCTCAGTAATTAAAATATTGTTACCTTGATGCAACTGCGCCACATGTTATCAGGAATTCAAATGTTTTTACTTTGCTGCTATTGTGCCACATTTTCAAAGTAATTAAAATGTTGCTACCTTGCTGCTACTGTGTCAGATATTCTCAGTAATTAAGATGTTGCACCTTGCTGTTACTGTGCCGCATGTTCTCTGTAATTAAAATGTTGTTTCCCTGCCGCAACTGTGCCACATGTTCTCAGTAATTATAATGTTGCTACCTTGCTGCTAATGTGCCACACTTTTTCAGTAATTACTATGTTGTTGCCTTGCTGCTGCTGTGTCACATGCACTCAATAACTAAAATGTTGCTACTTTGCAGCTACTGTGCCACATGTACTCATTAATTAAAATGTTGCTACTTTTCTGCTACTGTACCACATGTTCTCAGCAATTAAACTGTTGCTGCTTAACTGCTACTTTGCCACATGTTATCAGTAATTAAAAGTTCCTACTTTGCTTCTATTGAGTCACATGCTCTAAGTAATTAAAATGTTGTTACCTTGCTGCAACTGTGCCACATGTTCTCAGTAATTAAAACGTTGCTAACTTGCTGCTACCGTGCCACATGTACTCAGTAATTAAAATGTTGTTACCTTGCTTCTACTGTGCCACATATTCTCAGTAATTCAAATGTTGCTACCTTGCTGCTACTATGCCACATGGTATCAGTAATTAAAATGTTGTTTCCCTGCTGCTACTGTGCCACATGTTCTCATTAATTAAATTGTTTATACCTTGCTGCTACTGTGTCAAGTGCTCTCAGTAATTAAAATGTTGCTACTTTGCTGCGATTGTGTTACATGCACTCAGTAATTAAAATGTTGCTACTTTTCTGTTACTTTGCGACATGTTCTCATTAATTATAATGTTGCTACCTTTTTGCTACTGTGTCACACTTTCTCAGTAATTACAATGTTGTTACCTTGCTGCTACCGTGCCACATGTTCTCAGTAATTAAGATATTGCACCTTCCTGTTACTGTGTAACATATTCTCAGTAATTAAAATGTTGCTACATTTTCAGCTAATGTGCCACATGTTCGCAGTAATTGAAATGTTGCTACTTTGATGCACCTTACTGTGCCACATGTTCTACTCAATTAAAATGTTGCTTCATTGCTGCTACTGTGCAACATATTCTCAGTAATTAAAATGGTGCTACCTTGCTGCTGTTGTGTAACATGCTCTCATTAATTAAAGTGTTGCTACATTGCTGCACCTTACTGTACCACTGTTCTAAGTAATTAAAATGTTGCTAACTTGCTGCTATTGTGCCACACTTTCTCAGTAGTTAAAATGTTGTTACCTTGCCGCTAATGTCCCACATGTTCTAATTAATTCAAATGTTGCTACTTTGCTGCTACTGTGTAACATGTTCTCAGTAATTAAAATGTTGCTACCTTGCTGCTACTGCGTCACATGCTCTCAGTAATTAATAATGTAGCTACTTTACTGCTATAGTGTCACATGCTGTAAATAAATACAGTGTTGCTACCTTGATGTTACTGAGCCACATTTTCTCAATAATTTAAATATTGCTGCTTAGCTGCTACTTTGTCACATTTTCTCAGTAATTAAAATGTTGCTACCATGCTGCTACTGCGCAACATGTTCTCAGTAATTAAAATGTTCATACCTTGCGATTACTGTTCACATTCTCTAATTAAATAAAATGTTGCTACCTTACTGCTACAGAGCATGTTCTCTGTAATTAAAATGTTGTTTCCCTGCCGCAACTGTGCCACATGTTCTCAGTATTTATAATTTTGCTACCTTGCTGCTAATGTGCCACACTTTTTCAGTAATTACTGTGTTGTTACCTTGCTGCTGCTGTGTCACATGCACTCAATAACTAAAATGTTGCTACTTTGCAGCTACTGTGCTACATGTACTCATTAATTAAAATGTTGCTACTTTGCTGTTACTGTACCACATGTTCTCAGCAATTAAACTGTTGCTGCTTAGCTGCTTCTTTGCCACATGTTATCAGTAATTAAAAAGTGCCTACTTTGCTTCTATTGAGTCACATGCTCTAAGTAATTAAAATGTTGTTTCCTTGCTGCTACTGTGCCACATGTTCTCAGTAATTAAACTGTTGCTGCTTAGCTGCTACTTTGCCACATGTTATCAGTAAATAAAATGTTGCTACCTTGCTGCTACTGTGCCACATGTTCTCAGTAATTAAAACGTTGCTAACTTGCTGCTACCGTGCCACATGTACTCAGTAATTAAAATGTTGTTACCTTGCTTCTACTGTGCCACATATTCTCAGTAATTCAAATGTTGCCACCTTGCTGCTACTATGCCACATGCTATCAGTAATTAAAACGTTGCTAACTTGCTGCTACCGTGCCACATGTACTCAGTAATTAAAATGTTGTTACCTTGCTTCTACTCTGCCACATGTTCTCATTAATTATAATGTTGCTACCTTTTTGCTACTGTGTCACACTTTCTCAGTAATTACAATGTTGTTACCTTGCTGCTACCGTGCCACACGTTCTCAGTAATTAAGATACTGCACCTTCCTGTTACTGTGTAACATATTCTCAGTAATTAAAATGTTGCTACATTTTCAGCTAATGTGCCACATGTTCGCAGTAATTGAAATGTTGCTACTTTGATGCACCTTACTGTGCCATATGTTCTACTCAATTAAAATGTTGCTTCATTGCTGCTACTGTGCAACATATTCTCAGTAATTAAAATGGTGCTACCTTGCTGCTGTTGTGTAACATGCTCTCATTAATTAAAGTGTTGCTACATTGCTGCACCTTACTGTACCACATGTTCTAAGTAATTAAAATGTTGCTAACTTGCTGCTATTGTGCCACACTTTCTCAGTAATTAAAATGTTGTTACCTTGATGCAACTGCGCCACATGTTATCAGGAATTCAAATGTTTTTACTTTGCTGCTATTGTGCCACATTTTCAAAGTAATTAAAATGTTGCTACCTTGCTGCTACTGTGTCACATATTCTCAGTAATTAAGATGTTGCACCTTGCTGTTACTGTGCCGCATGTTCTCTGTAATTAAAATGTTGTTTCCCTGCCGCAACTGTGCCACATGTTCTCAGTAATTATAATGTTGCTACCTTGCTGCTAATGTGCCACACTTTTTCAGTAATTACTATGTTGTTGCCTTGCTGCTGCTGTGTCACATGCACTCAATAACTAAAATGTTGCTACTTTGCAGCTATTGTGCCACATGTACTCATTAATTAAAATGTTGCTACTTTGCTGCTACTGTACCACATGTTCTCAGCAATTAAACTGTTGCTGCTTAGCTGCTACTTTGCCACATGTTATCAGTAATTAAAAAGTTCCTACTTTGCTTCTATTGAGTCACATGCTCTAAGTAATTAAAATGTTGTTACCTTGCTGCTACTTTGCCACATGTTATCAGTAAATAAAATGTTGCTACCTTGCTGCTACTGTGCCACATGTTCTCAGTAATTAAAACGTTGCTAACTTGCTGCTACCGTGCCACATGTACTCAGTAATTAAAATGTTGTTACCTTGCTTCTACTGTGCCACATATTCTCAGTAATTCAAATGTTGCTACCTTGCTGCTACTATGCCACATGGTATCAGTAATTAAAATGTTGTTTCCCTGCTGCTACTGTGCCACATGTTCTCATTAATTAAATTGTTTATACCTTGCTGCTACTGTGTCAAGTGCTCTCAGTAATTAAAATGTTGCTACTTTGCTGCGATTGTGTTACATGCACTCAGTAATTAAAATGTTGCTACTTTTCTGTTACTTTGCGACATGTTCTCATTAATTATAATGTTGCTACCTTTTTGCTACTGTGTCACACTTTCTCAGTAATTATAATGTTGTTACCTTGCTGCTACCGTGCCACATGTTCTCAGTAATTAAGATATTGCACCTTCCTGTTACTGTGTAACATATTCTCAGTAATTAAAATGTTGCTACATTTTCAGCTAATGTGCCACATGTTCGCAGTAATTGAAATGTTGCTACTTTGATGCACCTTACTGTGCCACATGTTCTACTCAATTAAAATGTTGCTTCATTGCTGCTACTGTGCAACATATTCTCAGTAATTAAAATGGTGCTACCTTGCTGCTGTTGTGTAACATGCTCTCATTAATTAAAGTGTTGCTACATTGCTGCACCTTACTGTACCACATGTTCTAAGTAATTAAAATGTTGCTAACTTGCTGCTATTGTGCCACACTTTCTCAGTAGTTAAAATGTTGTTACCTTGCCGCTAATGTCCCACATGTTCTAATTAATTCAAATGTTGCTACTTTGCTGCTACTGTGTAACATGTTCTCAGTAATTAAAATGTTGCTACCTTGCTGCTACTGCGTCACATGCTCTCAGTAATTAATAATGTAGCTACTTTACTGCTATAGTGTCACATGCTGTAAATAAATACAGTGTTGCTACCTTGATGTTACTGAGCCACATTTTCTCAATAATTTAAATATTGCTGCTTAGCTGCTACTTTGTCACATTTTCTCAGTAATTAAAATGTTGCTACCATGCTGCTACTGCGCAACATGTTCTCAGTAATTAAAATGTTCATACCTTGCGATTACTGTTCACATTCTCTAATTAAATAAAATGTTGCTACCTTACTGCTACTGTGCCACATGTTCTCTGTAATTAAAACGTTGCTAACTTGCTGCTACCGTGCCACATGTACTCTGTAATTAAAATGTTGTTACCTTGCTTCTACTCTGCCACATGTTCTCATTAATTATAATGTTGCTACCATTTTTCTACTGTGTCACACTTTCTCAGTAATTACAATGTTGTTACCTTGCTACTACCGTGCCACATGTTCTCAGTAATTAAGATATTGCACCTTCCTGTTACTGTGTAACATATTCTCAGTAATTAAAATGTTGCTACATTTTCAGCTAATGTGCCACATGTTCGCAGTAATTGAAATGTTGCTACTTTGATGCACCTTACTGTGCGACATTTTCTACTCAATTAAAATGTTGCTTCATTGCTGCTACTGTGCAACATATTCTCAGTAATTAAAATGGTGCTACCTTGCTGCTGTTGTGTAACATGCTCTCCTTAATTAAAGTGTTGCTACATTGCTGCACCTTACTGTACCACATGTTCTAAGTAATTAAAATGTTGCTAACTTCCTGCTATTGTGCCACACTTTCTCAGTAATTAAAATGTTGTTATCTTGATGCAACTGCGCCACATGTTATCAGGAATTCAAATGTTTTTACTTTGCTGCTATTGTGCCACATTTTCAAAGTAATTAAAATGTTGCTACCTTGCTGCTGGGTGTCCGGTTAGCGCAATCGATAGGCGGTTGGCTTACCACGGCAACAGCCGGGGTTCGTACCCTGGCGAGGACACCTGGGTTTTACTAATTCCCTAAAAATTAGTGGGAGCCGCGATAGCTCAGTGGTTAGTGAACTGGACTACTACGGACAAGGGGTAGGGTTCGATCCCAACCGACGGCTCCGGGTTCACCCAGCCTTAAATGGGTACCAGATTTTTTCTGGGAAAGTAAAGCAGCACGGGCGTAATACCGACCACATTACCCCAAAAATCATGTGCTGAAGGTCTGTAAAATATAGGGTCACTAACACCATATTTCCCTATACGCCACTTGGCGTGACGGGGGGTACTTTACTTTTTTTTTACTACCTTGCTGCTACTGTGTCACATATTCTCAGTAATTAAGATGTTGCACCTTGCTGTTACTGTGCCGCATGTTCTCTGTAATTAAAATATTGTTTCCCTGCCGCAACTGTGCCACATGTTCTCAGTATTTATAATGTTGCTACCTTGCTGCTAATGTGCCACACTTTTTCAGTAATTACTATGTTGTTACCTTGCTGCTGCTGTGTCACATGCACTCAATAACTAAAATGTTGCTACTTTGCAGCTACTGTGCTACATGTACTCATTAATTAAAATGTTGCTACTTTGCTGTTACTGTACCACATGTTCTCAGCAATTAAACTGTTGCTGCTTAGCTGCTTCTTTGCCACATGTTATCAGTAATTAAAAAGTGCCTACTTTGCTTCTATTGAGACACATGCTCTAAGTAATTAAAATGTTGTTACCTTGCTGCTACTGTGCCACATGTTCTCAGTAATTAAACTGTTGCTGCTTAGCTGCTACTTTGCCACATGTTATCAGTAAATAAAATGTTGCTACCTTGCTGCTACTGTGCCACATGTTCTCAGTAATTAAAACGTTGCTAACTTGCTGCTACCGTGCCACATGTACTCAGTAATTAAAATGTTGTTACCTTGCTTCTACTGTGCCACATATTCTCAGTAATTCAAATGTTGCTACCTTGCTGCTACTATGCCACATGGTATCAGTAATTAAAACGTTGCTAACTTGCTGCTACCGTGCCACATGTACTCAGTAATTAAAATGTTGTTACCTTGCTTCTACTCTGCCACATGTTCTCATTAATTATAATGTTGCTACCTTTTTGCTACTGTGTCACACTTTCTCAGTAATTACAATGTTGTTACCTTGCTGCTACCGTGCCACACGTTCTCAGTAATTAAGATACTGCACCTTCCTGTTACTGTGTAACATATTCTCAGTAATTAAAATGTTGCTACATTTTCAGCTAATGTGCCACATGTTCGCAGTAATTGAAATGTTGCTACTTTGATGCACCTTACTGTGCCACATGTTCTACTCAATTAAAATGTTGCTTCATTGCTGCTACTGTGCAACATATTCTCAGTAATTAAAATGGTGCTACCTTGCTGCTGTTGTGTCACATGCTCTCATTAATTAAAGTGTTGCTACATTGCTGCACCTTACTGTACCACATGTTCTAAGTAATTAAAATGTTGCTAACTTGCTGCTATTGTGCCACACTTTCTCAGTAATTAAAAAGTTGTTACCTTGATGCAACTGCGCCACATGTTATCAGGAATTCAAATGTTTTTACTTTGCTGCTATTGTGCCACATTTTCAAAGTAATTAAAATGTTGCTACCTTGCTGCTACTGTGTCACATATTCTCAGTAATTAAGATGTTGCACCTTGCTGTTACTGTGCCGCATGTTCTCTGTAATTAAAATGTTGTTTCCCTGCCGCAACTGTGCCACATGTTCTCAGTAATTATAATGTTGCTACCTTGCTGCTAATGTGCCACACTTTTTCAGTAATTACTATGTTGTTGCCTTGCTGCTGCTGTGTCACATGCAGTCAATAACTAAAATGTTGCTACTTTGCAGCTACTGTGCCACATGTACTCATTAATTAAAATGTTGCTACTTTGCTGCTACTGTACCACATGTTCTCAGCAATTAAACTGTTGCTGCTTAGCTGCTACTTTGCCACATGTTATCAGTAATTAAAAAGTTCCTACTTTGCTTCTATTGAGTCACATGCTCTAAGTAATTAAAATGTTGTTACCTTGCTGCTACTTTGCCACATGTTATCAGTAAATAAAATGTTGCTACCTTGCTGCTACTGTGCCACATGTTCTCAGTAATTAAAACGTTGCTAACTTGCTGCTACCGTGCCACATGTACTCAGTAATTAAAATGTTGTTACCTTGCTTCTACTGTGCCACATATTCTCAGTAATTCAAATGTTGCTACCTTGCTGCTACTATGCCACATGGTATCAGTAATTAAAATGTTGTTTCCCTGCTGCTACTGTGCCACATGTTCTCATTAATTAAATTGTTTATACCTTGCTGCTACTGTGTCAAGTGCTCTCAGTAATTAAAATGTTGCTACTTTGCTGCGATTGTGTTACATGCACTCAGTAATTAAAATGTTGCTACTTTTCTGTTACTTTGCGACATGTTCTCATTAATTATAATGTTGCTACCTTTTTGCTACTGTGTCACACTTTCTCAGTAATTACAATGTTGTTACCTTGCTGCTACCGTGCCACATGTTCTCAGTAATTAAGATATTGCACCTTCCTGTTACTGTGTAACATATTCTCAGTAATTAAAATGTTGCTACATTTTCAGCTAATGTGCCACATGTTCGCAGTAATTGAAATGTTGCTACTTTGATGCACCTTACTGTGCCACATGTTCTACTCAATTAAAATGTTGCTTCATTGCTGCTACTGTGCAACATATTCTCAGTAATTAAAATGGTGCTACCTTGCTGCTGTTGTGTAACATGCTCTCATTAATTAAAGTGTTGCTACATTGCTGCACCTTACTGTACCACATGTTCTAAGTAATTAAAATGTTGCTAACTTGCTGCTATTGTGCAACACTTTCTCAGTAGTTAAAATGTTGTTACCTTGCCGCTAATGTCCCACATGTTCTAATTAATTCAAATGTTGCTACTTTGCTGCTACTGTGTAACATGTTCTCAGTAATTAAAATGTTGCTACCTTGCTGCTACTGCGTCACATGCTCTCAGTAATTAATAATGTTGCTACTTTACTGCTATAGTGTCACATGCTGTCAATAAATACAATGTTGCTACCTTGATGTTACTGAGCCACATTTTCTCAATAATTTAAATATTGCTGCTTAGCTGCTACTTTGCCACATGTTATCAGTAATTAAAAAGTTCCTACTTTGCTTCTATTGAGTCACATGCTCTAAGTAATTAAAATGTTGTTACCTTGCTGCTACTTTGCCACATGTTATCAGTAAATAAAATGTTGCTACCTTGCTGCTACTGTGCCACATGTTCTCAGTAATTAAAACGTTGCTAACTTGCTGCTACCGTGCCACATGTACTCAGTAATTAAAATGTTGTTACCTTGCTTCTACTGTGCCACATATTCTCAGTAATTCAAATGTTGCTACCTTGCTGCTACTATGCCACATGGTATCAGTAATTAAAATGTTGTTTCCCTGCTGCTACTGTGCCACATGTTCTCATTAATTAAATTGTTTATACCTTGCTGCTACTGTGTCAAGTGCTCTCAGTAATTAAAATGTTGCTACTTTGCTGCGATTGTGTTACATGCACTCAGTAATTAAATGTTGCTACTTTTCTGTTACTTTGCGACATGTTCTCATTAATTATAATATTGCTACCTTTTTGCTACTGTGTCACACTTTCTCAGTAATTACAATGTTGTTACCTTGCTGCTACCGTGCCACATGTTCTCAGTAATTAATATATTGCACCTTCCTGTTACTGTGTAACATATTCTCAGTAATTAAAATGTTGCTACATTTTCAGCTAATGTGCCACATGTTCGCAGTAATTGAAATGTTGCTACTTTGATGCACCTTACTGTGCCACATGTTCTACTCAATTAAAATGTTGCTTCATTGCTGCTACTGTGCAAAATATTCTCAGTAATTAAAATGGTGCTACCTTGCTGCTGTTGTGTAACATGCTCTCATTAATTAAAGTGTTGCTACATTGCTGCACCTTACTGTACCACATGTTCTAAGTAATTAAAATGTTGCTAACTTGCTGCTATTGTGCCACACTTTCTCAGTAGTTAAAATGTTGTTACCTTGCCGCTAACTTCCCACATGTTCTAATTAATTCAAATGTTGCTACTTTGCTGCTACTGTATAACATGTTCTCAGTAATTAAAATGTTACTACCTTGCTGCTACTGCGTCACATGCTCTCAGTAATTAATAATGTTGCTACTTTACTGCTATATTGTCACATGCTGTCAATAAATACAATGTTGCTACCTTGATGTTACTGAGCCACATTTTCTCAATAATTTAAATATTGCTGCTTAGCTGCTACTTTGTCACATTTTCTCAGTAATTAAAATGTTGCTACCATGCTGCTACTGCGCAACATGTTCTCAGTAATTAAAATGTTCATCCCTTGCGATTACTGTTCACATTCTCTAATTAAATAAAATGTTGCTACCTTGCTGCTACTGTGCCACATGTTCTCAGTAATTAAAATGTTGCTAACTTGCTGCTATTGTGCCACACTTTCAAAGTAATTAAAATGTTGCTACCTTGCTGCTACTGTGTCACATATTCTCAGTAATTAAAATGTTGCTAACTTGCTGATATTGTGCCACACTTTCTCAGTAGTTAAAATGTTGTTACCTTGCCGCTAATGTCCCACATGTTCTAATTAATTCAAATGTTGCTACTTTGCTGCTACTGTGCCACATGTTCTCAGTAATTAAAATGTTGCTACCTTGCTGCTACTGCGTCACATGTTCTCAGTAATTATTAATGTTGCTACTTTACTTCTATAGTGTCACATGCTGTCAATAAATACAATGTTGCTACCTTGCTGTTACTGAGCCACATTTTCTCAATAATTTAAATATTGCTGCTTAGCTGCTACTTTGTCACATTTTCTCAGTAATTAAAATGTTGCTACCATGCTGCTACTGTGCCACAAGTTCTCAGTAATTAAAATGTTGATAGTTTGCTGCTAAAGTGCCACATGTTAGAAATAATTAAATTGTTGCTACATTGCTGCTACTGTATCACATGCTCTCAGTAATTAATATGTTGCTAATTTGCTGCTATTGTGTCACATGCTCTCAGTAATTAACATGTTGCTACCTTGCTGATACTGTGTAACAAGCTCTCAGTATTTAAAATGTTGCTACCTTGCTGTTACTGTGCCACACTTTTTCAGTAATTAAAATGTTGCTACCATGAGCTACTGTGCCACACTTTCTCAGTAATTCCAATGTTGTTACCTTGACGCTACTGTGCCACATGTTCTAATTAATTAAAATGTTGCTACCTTGCTGCTACTGTCCCACAAGTTCTCAGTAATTAAAATTTTGATAGTTTGCTGCTAAAGTGCCACATGTTAGGAATAATTAAATTGTTGCTATATTGCTGCTACTGTATCACATGCTCTCAGTAATTAATATGTTGCTACCTAGCTGCTAATGTGCCACACTTTCTCAGTAGTTAAAATGTTGCTACCTTGTTGCTACTTGTTCACACTTTCTCTGTAATTACAATGTTGTTACCTTGCTGCTATTGTGCCACATGTTCTCAGTAATTAAAATGTTGCTACTTTGCTGCTGTTGTGTAACATGCTCTCAGTAAATAAAATGTTGCTACTTTGCTGCACCTTACTGTGTCACATGTTCTAAGTAATTAAAATGTTGATAACTTGCTGCTACTGTGCCACACTTTCTCAGTAATTAAAATGTTGTTACCTTGATGCAACTGCGCCACATGTTATCAAGAATTCAAATGTTTTACTTTGCTGCTATTGTGCCACATTTTCAAAGTAATTAAAATGTTGCTACCTTGCTGCTACTGTGTCACATATTCTCAGTAATTAAGATGTTGCACCTTGCTGTTACTGTGCCGCATGTTCTCTGTAATTAAAATGTTGTTTCCCTGCCGCAACTGTGCCACATGTTCTCAGTAATTAAAATGTGGCTACCATGAGCTACTGTGCCACACTTTCTCAGTAATTCCAATGTTGTGACCGTGCTGCTAATGTGCCACATGTTCTCAGTATTTAAAATGATGCTATCTTGCTGCTTTTCTGTCAGATGCTCTAAGTAATTAAAATGTTGTTTTTTTTGCTGCTACTTTGCAACATTTTCTCATTAATTAAAATGTTGTTACCTTGCTGCTACTGTGAAACATGTTCTCAGTAATTAAACTGTTTCTGCTTAGCTGCTACTTTGACACATGTTATCAGTAATTAAAATGTAGCTACCTTGCTGCTACTGTGCCACATTTTCTTATTAATTAAAATGTTGTTACCTTGCTGCAACTGTGCCACATGTTCTTAGTAATTAAAACGTTGCTAACTTGCTGCTACCGTGCCACATGTACTCAGTAATTAAAATGTTGTTACCTTGCTTCTACTGTGCCACATATTCTCAGTAATTCAAATGTTGCTACCTTGCTGCTACTATGCCACATGGTATCAGTAATTAAAATGTTGTTTCCCTGCTGCTACTGTGCCACATGTTCTCATTAATTAAATTGTTTATACCTTGCTGCTACTGTGTCAAGTGCTCTCAGTAATTAAAATATTGCTACTTTGCTGCTATTGTGTTACATGCACTCAGTAATTAAAATGTTGCTACTTTTCTGTTACTGTGCGACATGTTCTCATTAATTATAATGTTGCTACTTTTTTGCTACTGTGTCACACTTTCTCAGTAATTACAATGTTGTTACCTTGCTGCTACCGTGCCACATGTTCTCAGTAATTAAGATATTGCACCTTCCTGTTACTGTGTAACATATTCTCAGTAATTAAAATGTTGCTAACTTGCTGCTATTGTGCCACACTTTCTCAGTAGTTAAAATGTTGTTACCTTGCCGCTAACGTCCCACATGTTCTAATTAATTCAAATGTTACTACTTTGCTGCTACTGTGTAACATGTTCTCAGTAATTAAAATGTTACTACCTTGCTGCTACTGCGTCACATGCTCTCAGTAATTAATAATGTTGCTACTTTACTGCTATAGTGTCACATGCTGTAAACAAATACAATGTTGCTACCTTGATGTTACTGAGCCACATTTTCTCAATAATTTAAATATTGCTGCTTAGCTGCTACTTTGTCACATTTTCTCAGTAATTAAAATGTTGCTACCATGCTGCTACTGCGCAACATGTTCTCAGTAATTAAAATGTTCATACCTTGCGATTACTGTTCACATTCTCTAATTAAATAAAATGTTGCTACCTTGCTGCTACTGTGCCACATGTTCTCAGTAATTAAAACGTTGCTAACGTGCTGGTACCGTGCCACATGTACTCAGTAATTAAAATGTTGTTACCTTGCTTCTACTCTGCCACATGTTCTCATTAATTATAATGTTGCTACCTTTTTGCTACTGTGTCACACTTTCTCAGTAATTACAATGTTGTTACCTTGCTGCTACCGTGCCACATGTTCTCAGTAATTAAGATATTGCACCTTCCTGTTACTGTGTAACATATTCTCAGTAATTAAAATGTTGCTACATTTTCAGCTAATGTGCCACATGTTCGCAGTAATTGAAATGTTGCTACTTTGATGCACCTTACTGTGCCACATGTTCTACTCAATTAAAATGTTGCTTCATTGCTGCTACTGTGCAACATATTCTCAGTAATTAAAATGGTGCTACCTTGCTGCTGTTGTGTAACATGCTCTCCTTAATTAAAATGTTGCTACATTGCTGCACCTTACTGTACCACATGTTCTAAGTAATTAAAATGTTGCTAACTTGCTGCTATTTTGCCACACTTTCTCAGTAATTAAAATGTTGTTACCTTGATGCAACTGCGCCACATGTTATCAGGAATTCAAATGTTTTTACTTTGCTGCTATTGTGCCACATTTTCAAAGTAATTAAAATGTTGCTTCATTGCTGCTACTGTGCAACATATTCTCAGTAATTAAAATGGTGCTACTTGCTGCTGTTGTGTAACATGCTCTCATTAATTAAAGTGTTGCAACATTGCTGCACTTTACTGTACCACATGTTCTAAGTAATTAAAATGTTGCTAACTTGCTGCTATTGTGCCACACTTTCTCAGTAGTTGTAATGTTGTTACCATGCCGCTACTGTGCCACATGTTCTAATTAATTCAAATGTTGCTACTTTGCTGCTACTGTGCCACATGTTCTCATTAATTAAAATGTTGCTACCATGCTGCTACTGCGTCACATGCTCTCAGTAATTAATAATGTTGCTACTTTACTGCTATTGTGTCACATGCTGTCAGTAAATACAATGTTGCTACCTTGCTGTTACTGAGCCACATTTTCTCTATAATTTAAATATTGCTGCTTCGCTGCTACATTGTCACATTTTCTCAGTAATTAAAATGTTGCTACCTTGCTGCTACTGTGCCACAAGTTCTCAGTAATTAAAATTTTGATAGTTTGCTGCTAAAGTGCCACATGTTAGGAATAATTAAATGGTTGCTACATTGCTGCTACTGTATCACATGCTCTCAGTAATTAATATGTTGCTAATTTGCTGCTATTGTGTCACATGCTCTCAGTAATTAACATGTTGTTACCTTGCTGCTACTGTGTAACAAGCTCTCAGTATTTAAAATGTTGCTACCTTGCTGTTACTGTGGCACACTTTCTCAGTAATTAAAATGTTGCTACCATGAGCTACTGTGCCACACTTTCTCAGTAATTCCAATGTTGTTACTTTGCTGCTACTCGTCTCATGTTCTCAGTAATTAGATGGTCCACATCGCTGCTAGTGTGCCACATGTTCTCAGTAACTAAAATGTTGCTAATTTGCTGCTAATGTGCCACATGTTCTCAGTATTCAAAATGTTGCTATCTTACTGCTATTCTGTCAGATGCTCTAAGTAATTAAAATGTTTCTTTTTTGCTGCTACTGTGCAACATGTTCTCATTAATTATAATGTTGCTACCTTGCTGCTAATGTGCCACACTTTTTCAGTAATTACTATGTTGTTACATTGCTGCTGCTGTGTCACATGCACTCAATAACTAAAATGTTGCTACTTTGCTGCTACTGTGCCACATGTACTCATTAATTAAAATCTTGCTACTTTGCTGCTACTGTACCACATTTTCTTATTAATTAAAATTGTGTTACCTTGCTGCAACTGTGCCACATTTTCTTTGTAATTAAAACGTTACGTTGCTGCTACTGCGCAACATGTTCTCAGTAATTAAAATGTTCATACCTTGCGGTTACTGTGTCACATTCTCTAAGTAAATAAAATGTTGCTACCTTGCTGCTACTGTGCCACATGTTGTCAGTAACTAAAACGTTGCTAACTTGCTGCTGCCGTGCCACATGTACTCAGTAATTAAAATGTTGTTACCTTGCTTCTACTCTGCCACATGTTCTCATTAATTATAATGTTGCTACCTTTTTGCTACTGTGTCACACTTTCTCAGTAATTACAATGTTGTTACCTTGCTGCTACCGTGCCACATGTTCTCAGTAATTAAGATATTGCACCTTCCTGTTACTGTGTAACTTATTCTCAGTAATTAAAATGTTGCTACATTTTCAGCTAATGTGCCACATGTTCGCAGTAATTGAAATGTTGCTACTTTGATGCACCTTACTGTGCCACATGTTCTACTCAATTAAAATGTTGCTTCATTGCTGCTACTGTGCAACATATTCTCAGTAATTAAAATGATGCTACCTTGCTGCTGTTGTGTAACATGCTCTCCTTAATTAAAATGTTGCTACATTGCTGCACCTTACTGTACCACATGTTCTAAGTAATTAAAATGTTGCTAACTTGGTGCTATTTTGCCACACTTTCTCAGTAATTAAAATGTTGTTACCTTGATGCAACTGCGCCACGTGTTATCAGGAATTCAAATGTTTTTACTTTGCTGCTATTGTGCCACATTTTCAAAGTAATTAAAATGTTGCTACCTTGCTGCTACTGTGTCACATATTCTCAGTAATTAAAATGTTGCTGCTTAGCTGCTACTTTGCCACATGTTATCAGTAAATAAATGTTGCTACCTTGCTGCTACTGTGCCACATGTTCTCAGTAATTAAAACGTTGCTAACTTGCTGCTACCGTGCCACATGTACTCAGTAATTAAAATGTTGTTACCTTGCTTCTACTCTGCCACATGTTCTCATTAATTATAATGTTGCTACCATTTTGCTACTGTGTCACACTTTCTCAGTAATTACAATGTTGTTACCTTGCTGCTACCGTGCCACATGTTCTCAGTAATTAAGATATTGCACCTTCCTGTTACTGTGTAAAATATTCTCAGTAATTAAAATGTTGCTACATTTTCAGCTAATGTGCCACATGTTCGCAGTAATTGAAATGTTGATACTTTGATGCACCTTACTGTGCGACATTTTCTACTAAATTAAAATGTTGCTTCATTGCTGCTACTGTGCAACATATTCTCAGTAATTAAAATGGTGCTACCTTGCTGCTGTTGTGTAACATGCTCTCCTTAATTAAAGTGTTCTACATTGCTGCACCTTACTGTACCACATGTTCTAAGTAATTAAAATGTTGCTAACTTGCTGCTATTGTGCCACACTTTCTCAGTAATTAAAAAGTTGTTACCTTGCTGCTACTGTGCCACATGTTCTCAGTAATTAAACTGTTGCTGCTTAGCTGCTACTTTGCCACATGTTATCAGTAAATAAAATGTTGCTACCTTGCTGCTACTGTGCCACATGTTCTCAGTAATTAAAACGTTGCTAACTTGCTGCTACCGTGCCACATGTACTCAGTAATTAAAATGTTGTTACCTTGCTTCTACTGTGCCACATATTCTCAGTAATTCGAATGTTGCTACCTTGCTGCTACTATGCCACATGGTATCAGTAATTAAAATGTTGTTTCCCTGCTGCTACTGTGCCACATGTTCTCATTAATTAAATTGTTTATACCTTGCTGCTACTGTGTCAAGTGCTCTCAGTAATTAAAATGTTGCTACTTTGCTGCGATTGTGTTACATGCACTCAGTAATTAAAATGTTGCTACTTTTCTGTTACTTTGCGACATGTTCTCATTAATTATAATATTGCTACCTTTTTGCTACTGTGTCACACTTTCTCAGTAATTACAATGTTGTTACCTTGCTGCTACCGTGCCACATGTTCTCAGTAATTAAGATATTGCACCTTCCTGTTACTGTGTAACATATTCTCAGTAATTAAAATGTTGCTACATTTTCAGCTAATGTGCCACATGTTCGCAGTAATTGAAATGTTGCTACTTTGATGCACCTTACTGTGCCACATGTTCTACTCAATTAAAATGTTGCTTCATTGCTGCTACTGTGCAAAATATTCTCAGTAATTAAAATGTTGCTACCTTGCTGCTGTTGTGTAACATGCTCTCATTAATTAAAGTGTTGCTACATTGCTGCACCTTACTGTACCACATGTTCTAAGTAATTAAAATGTTGCTAACTTGCTGCTATTGTGCCACACTTTCTCAGTAGTTAAAATGTTGTTACCTTGCCGCTAACGTCCCACATGTTCTAATTAATTCAAATGTTGCTACTTTGCTGCTACTGTGTAACATGTTCTCAGTAATAAAAATGTTACTACCTTGCTGCTACTGCGTCACATGCTCTCAGTAACTAATAATGTTGCTACTTTACTGCTATAGTGTCACATGCTGTCAATAAATACAATGTTGCTACCTTGATGTTACTGAGCCACATTTTCTCAATAATTTAAATATTGCTCCTTAGCTGCTACTTTGTCACATGTTCTCAGTAATTAAAATGTTGCTACCATGCTGCTACTGCGCAACATGTTCTCAGTAATTAAAATGTTCATACCTTGCGATTACTGTTCACATTCTCTAATTAAATAAAATGTTGCTACCTTGCTGCTACTGTGCCACATGTTCTCAGTAATTAAAATGTAGCTAACTTGCTGCTATTGTGCCACACTTTCAAAGTAATTAAAATGTTGCTACCTTGCTGCTACTGTGTCACATATTCTCAGTAATTAAAATGTTGCTAACTTGCTGCTATTGTGCCACACTTTCTCAGTAGTTAAAATGTTGTTACCTTGCCGCTAATGTGCCACATGTTCTAATTAATTCAAATGTTGCTACTTTGCTGCTACTGTGCCACATGTTCTCAGTAATTAAAATGTTGCTACCTTGCTGCTACTGCGTCACATGTTCTCAGTAATTATTAATGTTGCTACTTTACTTCTATAGTGTCACATGCTGTCAATAAATACAATGTTGCTACCTTGCTGTTACTGAGCCACATTTTCTCAATAATTTAAATATTGCTGCTTAGCTGCTACTTTGTCACATTTTCTCAGTAATTAAAATGTTGCTACCATGCTGCTACTGTGCCACAAGTTCTCAGTAATTAAAATGTTGATAGTTTGCTGCTAAAGTGCCACATGTTAGGAATAATTAAGTTGTTGCTACATTGCTGCTACTGTATCACATGCTCTCAGTAATTAATATGTTGCTAATTTGCTGCTATTGTGTCACATGCTCTCAGTAATTAACATGTTGCTACCTTGCTGATACTGTGTAACAAGCTCTCAGTATTTAAAATGTTGCTACCTTGCTGTTACTGTGCCACACTTTCTCAGTAGTTAAAATGTTGCTACCTTGTTGCTACTTGTTCACACTTTCTCTGTAATTACAATGTTGTTACCTTGCTGCTATTGTGCCACATGTTCTCAGTAATTAAAATGTTGCTACTTTGCTGCTGTTGAGTAACATGCTCTCAGTAAATAAAATGTTGCTACTTTGCTGCACCTTACTGTGTCACATGTTCTAAGTAATTAAAATGTTGATAACTTGCTGCTACTGTGCCACACTTTCTCAGTAATTAAAATGTTGTTACCTTGATGCAACTGCGCCACATGTTATCAAGAATTCAAATGTTTTTACTTTGCTGCTATTGTGCCACATTTTCAAAGTAATTAAAATGTTGCTACCTTGCTGCTACTGTGTCACATATTCTCAGTAATTAAGATGTTGCACCTTGCTGTTACTGTGCCGCATGTTCTCTGTAATTAAAATGTTGTTTCCCTGCCGCAACTGTGCCACATGTTCTCAGTAATTAAAATGTGGCTACCATGAGCTACTGTGCCACACTTTCTCAGTAATTCAATGGTGTGACCGTGCTGCTAATGTGCCACATGTTCTCAGTATTTAAAATGATGCTATCTTGCTGCTTTTCTGTCAGATGCTCTAAGTAATTAAAATGTTGTTTTTTTTGCTGCTACTTTGCAACATTTTCTCATTAATTAAAATGTTGTTACCTTGCTGCTACTGTGAAACATGTTCTCAGTAATTAAACTGTTTCTGCTTAGCTGCTACTTTGACACATGTTATCAGTAATTAAAATGTAGCTACCTTGCTGCTACTGTGCCACATTTTCTTATTAATTAAAATGTTGTTACCTTGCTGCAACTGTGCCACATGTTCTTAGTAATTAAAACGTTGCTAACTTGCTGCTACCGTGCCACATGTACTCAGTAATTAAAATGTTGTTACCTTGCTTCTACTGTGCCACATATTCTCAGTAATTCAAATGTTGCTACCTTGCTGCTACTATGCACATGGTATCAGTAATTAAAATGTTGTTCCCTGCTGCTACTGTACCACATGTTCTCATTAATTAAATTGTTTATACCTTGCTGCTACTGTGTCAAGTGCTCTCAGTAATTAAAATATTGCTACTTTGCTGCTATTGTGTTACATGCACTCAGTAATTAAAATGTTGCTACTTTTCTGTTACTGTGCGACATGTTCTCATTAATTATAATGTTGCTACTTTTTTGCTACTGTGTCACACTTTCTCAGTAATTACAATGTTGTTACCTTGCTGCTACCGTGCCACATGTTCTCAGTAATTAAGATATTGCACCTTCCTGTTACTGTGTAACATATTCTCAGTAATTAAAATGTTGCTAACTTGCTGCTATTGTGCCACACTTTCTCAGTAGTTAAAATGTTGTTACCTTGCCGCTAACGTCCCACATGTTCTAATTAATTCAAATGTTACTACTTTGCTGCTACTGTGTAACATGTTCTCAGTAATTAAAATGTTACTACCTTGCTGCTACTGCGTCACATGCTCTCAGTAATTAATAATGTTGCTACTTTACTGCTATAGTGTCACATGCTGTAAATAAATACAATGTTGCTACCTTGATGTTACTGATCCACATTTTCTCAATAATTTAAATATTGCTGCTTAGCTGCTACTTTGTCACATTTTCTCAGTAATTAAAATGTTGCTACCATGCTGCTACTGCGCAACATGTTCTCAGTAATTAAAATGTTCATACCTTGCGATTACTGTTCACATTCTCTAATTAAATAAAATGTTGCTACCTTGCTGCTACTGTGCCACATGTTCTCAGTAATTAAAACGTTGCTAACGTGCTGGTACCGTGCCACATGTACTCAGTAATTAAAATGTTGTTACCTTGCTTCTACTCTGCCACATGTTCTCATTAATTATAATGTTGCTACCTTTTTGCTACTGTGTCACACTTTCTCAGTAATTACAATGTTGTTACCTTGCTGCTACCGTGTAACAAGCTCTCAGTATTTAAAATGTTGCTACCTTGCTGTTACTGTGCCACACTTTTTCAGTAATTAAAATGTTGCTACCATGAGCTACTGTGCCACACTTTCTCAGTAATTCCAATGTTGTTACCTTGACGCTACTGTGTCACATGTTCTAATTAATTAAAATGTTGCTACCTTGCTGCTACTGTGCCACAAGTTCTCAGTAATTAAAATTTGATAGTTTGCTGCTAAAGTGCCACATGTTAGGAATAATTAAATTGGTGCTATATTGCTGCTACTGTATCACATGCTCTCAGTAATTAATATGGTGCTACCTAGCTGCTAATGTGCCACACTTTCTCAGTAGTTAAAATGTTGCTACCTTGTTGCTACTTGTTCACACTTTCTCTGTAATTACAATGTTGTTACCTTGCTGCTATTGTGCCACATGTTCTCAGTAATTAAAATGTTGCTACTTTGCTGCTGTTGTGTAACATGCTCTCAGTAAATAAAATGTTGCTACTTTGCTGCACCTTACTGTGTCACATGTTCTAAGTAATTAAAATGTTGATAACTTGCTGCTACTGTGCCACACTTTCTCAGTAATTAAAATGTTGTTACCTTGATGCAACTGCGCCACATGTTATCAAGAATTCAAATGTTTTTACTTTGCTGCTATTGTGCCACATTTTCAAAGTAATTAAAATGTTGCTACCTTGCTGCTACTGTGTCACATATTCTCAGTAATTAAGATGTTGCACCTTGCTGTTACTGTGCCGCATGTTCTCTGTAATTAAAATGTTGTTTCCCTGCCGCAACTGTGCCACATGTTCTCAGTAATTAAAATGTGGCTACCATGAGCTACTGTGCCACACTTTCTCAGTAATTCCAATGTTGTGACCTTGCTGCTAATGTACCACATGTTCTCAGTAATTAAACTGTTTCTGCTTAGCTGCTACTTTGACACATGTTATCAGTAATTAAAATGTAGCTACCTTGCTGCTACTGTGCCACATTTTCTAATTAATTCAAATGTTGCTACTTTGCTGCTACTGTGCCACATGTTCTCATTAATTAAATTGTTTATACCTTGCTGCTACTGTGTCAAGTGCTCTCAGTAATTAAAATGTTGCTACTTTGCTGCGATTGTGTTACATGCACTCAGTAATTAAAATGTTGCTACTTTTCTGTTACTTTGCGACATGTTCTCATTAATTATAATATTGCTACCTTTTTGCTACTGTGTCACACTTTCTCAGTAATTACAATGTTGTTACCTTGCTGCTACCGTGCCACATGTTCTCAGTAATTAAGATATTGCACCTTCCTGTTACTGTGTAACATATTCTCAGTAATTAAAATGTTGCTACATTTTCAGCTAATGTGCCACATGTTCGCAGTAATTGAAATGTTGCTACTTTGATGCACCTTACTGTGCCACATGTTCTACTCAATTAAAATGTTGCTTCATTGCTGCTACTGTGCAAAATATTCTCAGTAATTAAAATGTTGCTACCTTGCTGCTGTTGTGTAACATGCTCTCATTAATTAAAGTGTTGCTACATTGCTGCACCTTACTGTACCACATGTTCTAAGTAATTAAAATGTTGCTAACTTGCTGCTATTGTGCCACACTTTCTCAGTAGTTAAAATGTTGTTACCTTGCCGCTAACGTCCCACATATTCTAATTAATTCAAATGTTGCTACTTTG
Organism: Megaustenia siamemsis; assembly: GCA_032433765.1. Lineage (NCBI taxonomy): Eukaryota > Metazoa > Mollusca > Gastropoda > Stylommatophora > Ariophantidae > Megaustenia > Megaustenia siamemsis. Next base: position 4,652,366 of record JAVIAB010000041.1, on the reverse strand, counting down.
CTGCTACTGTGTAACATGTTCTCAGTAATAAAAATGTTACTACCTTGCTGCTACTGCGTCACATGCTCTCAGTAACTAATAATGTTGCTACTTTACTGCTATAGTGTCACATGCTGTCAATAAATACAATGTTGCTACCTTGATGTTACTGAGCCACATTTTCTCAATAATTTAAATATTGCTCCTTAGCTGCTACTTTGTCACATGTTCTCAGTAATTAAAATGTTGCTACCATGCTGCTACTGCGCAACATGTTCTCAGTAATTAAAATGTTCATACCTTGCGATTACTGTTCACATTCTCTAATTAATAAAATGTTGCTACCTTGCTGCTACTGTGCCACATGTTCTCAGTAATTAAAATGTAGCTAACTTGCTGCTATATTGCCACACTTTCAAAGTATTAAAATGTTGCTACCTTGCTGCTACTGTGTCACATATTCTCAGTAATTAAAATGTTGCTAACTTGCTGCTATTGTGCCACACTTTCTCAGTAGTTAAAATGTTGTTACCTTGCCGCTAATGTGCCACATGTTCTAATTAATTCAAATGTTGCTACTTTGCTGCTACTGTGCCACATGTTCTCAGTAATTAAAATGTTGCTACCTTGCTGCTACTGCGTCACATGTTCTCAGTAATTATTAATGTTGCTACTTTACTTCTATAGTGTCACATGCTGTCAATAAATACAATGTTGCTACCTTGCTGTTACTGAGCCACATTTCTCAATAATTTAAATATTGCTGCTTAGCTGCTACTTTGTCACATTTTCTCAGTAATTAAATGTTGCTACCATGCTGCTACTGTGCCACAAGTTCTCAGTAATTAAAATGTTGATAGTTTGCTGCTAAAGTGCCACATGTTAGGAATAATTAAGTTGTTGCTACATTGCTGCTACTGTATCACATGCTCTCAGTAATTAATATGTTGCTAATTTGCTGCTATTGTGTCACATGCTCTCAGTAATTACATGTTGCTACCTTGCTGATACTGTGTAACAAGCTCTCAGTATTTAAAATGTTGCTACCTTGCTGTTACTGTGCCACACTTTTCAGTAATTAAAATGTTGCTACCATGAGCTACTGTGCCACACTTTCTCAGTAATTCCAATGTTGTTACCTTGACGCTACTGTGCCACATGTTCTAATTAATTAAAATGTTGCTACCTTGCTGCTACTGTGCCACAAGTTCTCAGTAATTAAAATTTTGATAGTTTGCTGCTAAAGTGCCACATGTTAGGAATAATTAAATTGTTGCTATATTGCTGCTACTGTATCACATGCTCTCAGTAATTAATATTTGCTACCTAGCTGCTAATGTGCCACACTTTTCTCAGTAGTTAAAATGTGCTACCTTGTTGCTACTTGTTCACACTTTCTCTGTAATTACAATGTTGTTACCTTGCTGCTATTGTGCACATGTTCTCAGTAATTAAAATGTTGCTACTTTGCTGCTGTTGAGTAACATGCTCTCAGTAAATAAAATGTTGCTACTTTGCTGCACCTTACTGTGTCACATGTTCTAAGTAATTAAAATGTTGATAACTTGCTGCTACTGTGCCACACTTTCTCAGTAATTAAAATGTTGTTACCTTGATGCAACTGCGCCACATGTTATCAAGATTCAAATGTTTTTACTTTGCTGCTATTGTGCCACATTTTCAAAGTAATTAAAATGTTGCTACCTTGCTGCTACTGTGTCACATATTCTCAGTAATTAAGATGTTGCACCTTGCTGTTACTGTGCCGCATGTTCTCTGTAATTAAAATGTTGTTTCCCTGCCGCAACTGTGCCACATGTTCTCAGTAATTAAATGTGGCTACCATGAGCTACTGTGCCACACTTTTCAGTAATTATTCCAATGTGTGACCGTGCTGCTAATGTGCCACATGTTCTCAGTATTTAAAATGATGCTATCTTGCTGCTTTTCTGTCAGATGCTCTAAGTAATTAAAATGTTGTTTTTTTTGCTGCTACTTTGCAACATTTTCTCATTAATTAAAATGTTGTTACCTTGCTGCTACTGTGAAACATGTTCTCAGTAATTAAACTGTTTCTGCTTAGCTGCTACTTTGACACATGTTATCAGTAATTAAAATGTAGCTACCTTGCTGCTACTGTGCCACATTTTCTTATTAATTAAAATGTTGTTACCTTGCTGCAACTGTGCCACATGTTCTTAGTAATTAAAACGTTGCTAACTTGCTGCTACCGTGCCACATGTACTCAGTAATTAAAATGTTGTTACCTTGCTTCTACTGTGCCACATATTCTCAGTAATTCAAATGTTGCTACCTTGCTGCTACTATGCCACATGGTATCAGTAATTAAAATGTTGTTTCCCTGCTGCTACTGTGCCACATGTTCTCATTAATTAAATTGTTTATACCTTGCTGCTACTGTGTCAAGTGCTCTCAGTAATTAAAATATTGCTACTTTGCTGCTATTGTGTTACATGCACTCAGTAATTAAAATGTTGCTACTTTTCTGTTACTGTGCGACATGTTCTCATTAATTATAATGTTGCTACTTTTTTGCTACTGTGTCACACTTTCTCAGTAATTACAATGTTGTTACCTTGCTGCTACCGTGCCACATGTCTCAGTAATTAAGATATTGCACCTTCCTGTTACTGTGTACATATTCTCAGTAATTAAAATGTTGCTAACTTGCTGCTATTGTGCCACACTTTCTCAGTAGTTAAAATGTTGTTACCTTGCCGCTAACGTCCCACATGTTCTAATTAATTCAAATGTTACTACTTTCTGCTACTGTGTAACATGTTCTCAGTAATTAAAATGTTACTACCTTGCTGCTACTGCGTCACATGCTCTCAGTAATTAATAATGTTGCTACTTTACTGCTATAGTGTCACATGCTGTAAATAAATACAATGTTGCTACCTTGATGTTACTGATCCACATTTTCTCAATAATTTAAATATTGCTGCTTAGCTGCTACTTTGTCACATTTTCTCAGTAATTAAAATGTTGCTACCATGCTGCTACTGCGCAACATGTTCTCAGTAATTAAAATGTTCATACCTTGCGATTACTGTTCACATTCTCTAATTAAATAAAATGTTGCTACCTTGCTGCTACTGTGCCACATGTTCTCAGTAATTAAAACGTTGCTAACGTGCTGGTACCGTGCCACATGTACTCAGTAATTAAAATGTTGTTACCTTGCTTCTACTCTGCCACATGTTCTCATTATTATAATGTTGCTACCTTTTTGCTACTGTGTCACACTTTCTCAGTAATTACAATGTTGTTACCTTGCTGCTACCGTGTAACAAGCTCTCAGTATTTAAAATGTTGCTACCTTGCTGTTACTGTGCCACACTTTTTCAGTAATTAAAATGTTGCTACCATGAGCTACTGTGCCACATTTTCTCAGTAATTAAAATGTTGCTACCATGCTGCTACTGTGCCACAAGTTCTCAGTAATTAAATTTTGATAGTTTGCTGCTAAAGTGCCACATGTTAGGAATAATTAAATTGGTGCTATATTGCTGCTACTGTATCACATGCTCTCAGTAATTAATATGGTGCTACCTAGCTGCTAATGTGCCACACTTTCTCAGTAGTTAAAATGTTGCTACCTTGTTGCTACTTGTTCACACTTTCTCTGTAATTACAATGTTGTTACCTTGCTGCTATTGTGCCACATGTTCTCAGTAATTAAAATGTTGCTACTTTGCTGCTGTTGTGTAACATGCTCTCAGTAAATAAAATGTTGCTACTTTGCTGCACCTTACTGTGTCACATGTTCTAAGTAATTAAAATGTTGATAACTTGCTGCTACTGTGCCACACTTTCTCAGTAATTAAAATGTTGTTACCTTGATGCACTGCGCCACATGTTATCAAGAATTCAAATGTTTTTACTTTGCTGCTATTGTGCCACATTTTCAAAGTAATTAAAATGTTGCTACCTTGCTGCTACTGTGTCACATATTCTCAGTAATTAAGATGTTGCACCTTGCTGTTACTGTGCCGCATGTTCTCTGTAATTAAAATGTTGTTTCCCTGCCGCAACTGTGCCACATGTTCTCAGTAATTAAAATGTGGCTACCATGAGCTACTGTGCCACACTTTCTCAGTAATTCCAATGTTGTGACCTTGCTGCTAATGTGCCACATGTTCTCAGTAATTAAACTGTTTCTGCTTAGCTGCTACTTTGACACATGTTATCAGTAATTAAAATGTAGCTACCTTGCTGCTACTGTGCCACATTTTCTAATTAATTCAAATGTTGCTACTTTGCTGCTACTGTGTAACATGTTCTCAGTAATTAAAATGTTACTACCTTGCTGCTACTGCGTCACATGCTCTCAGTAATTAATAATGTTGCTACTTTACTGCTATAGTGTCACATGCTGTCAATAATACAATGTTGCTACTTGATGTTACTGAACCACATTTTCTCAATAATTTAAATATTGCTGCTTAGCTGCTACTTTGTCACATTTTCTCAGTAATTAAAATGTTGCTACCATGCTGCTACTGCGCACACATGTTTCTCAGTAATTAAAATGTTCATACCTTGCGATACTGTGCACATTCTCTAATTAAATAAAATGTTGCTACCTTGCTGCTACTGTGCCACATGTTCTCAGTAATTAAAACGTTGCTAACTTGCTGGTACCGTGCCACATGTACTCAGTAATTAAATGTTGTTACCTTGCTTCTACTCTGCCACATGTTCTCATTAATTATAATGTTGCTACCTTTTTGCTACTGTGTCACACTTTCTCAGTAATTACAATGTTGTTACCTTGCTGCTACCGTGCCACATGTTCTCAGTAATTAAGATATTGCACTTCCTGTTACTGTGTAACATATCTCAGTAATTAAAATGTTGCTACATTTTCAGCTAATGTGCCACATGTTCGCAGTAATTGAAATGTTGCTACTTGATGCACCTTACTGTGCCACATGTTCTACTCAATTAAATGTTGCTTCATTGCTGCTACTGTGCAACATATTCTCAGTAATTAAATGGTGCTACCTTGCTGCTGTGTGTAACATGCTCTCCTTAATTAAATGTTGCTACATTGCTGCACCTTACTGTACCACATGTTCTAAGTAATTAAATGTTGCTACTTGGTGCTATTTTGCCACACTTTCTCAGTAATTAAAATGTTGTTACCTTGATGCAACTGCGCCACATGTTATCAGGATTCAAATGTTTTTACTTTGCTGCTATTGTGCCACATTTTCAAAGTAATTAAAATGTTGCTACCTTGCTGCTACTGTGTCACATATTCTCAGTAATTAAAATGTTGCTACTGCTGCTATTGTGCCACACTTTCTCAGTAATTAAAATGTTGTTACCTTGCCGCTACTGTGCCACATGTTCTAATTAATTCAAATGTTGCTACTTTGCTGCTACTGTGCCACATGTTCACAGTAATTAAATGTTGCTACCTTGCTGCTACTGCGTCACATGTTCTCAGTAATTATTAATGTTGCTACTTTACTGCTATAGTGTCACATGCTGTCAATAAATACAATGTTGCTACCTTGCTGTTACTGAGCCACATTTCTCAATAATTTAAATATTGCTGCTTAGCTGCTACTTTGTCACATTTTCTCAGTAATTAAATGTTGCTACCATGCTGCTACTGCGCAACATGTTCTCAGTAATTAAAATGTTCATACCTTGCGATTACTGTCACCTTCTCTAATTAAATAATGTTGCTACCTTGCTGCTACTGTGCCACATGTTCTCAGTAATTAAAACGTTGCTAACTTGCTGGTACCGGTGCCACATGTACTCAGTAATTAAATGTTGTTACCTTGCTTCTACTCTGCCACATGTTCTCATTAATTATAATGTTGCTACCTTTTTGCTACTGTGTCACACTTTCTCAGTAATTACAATGTTGTTACCTTGCTGCTACCGTGCCATGTTCTCAATAATTAAGATATTGCACCTTCCTGTTACTGTGTAACATATTCTCAGTAATTAAAATGTTGCTACATTTTCAGCTAATGTGCCACATGTTCGCAGTAATTGAAATGTTGCTACTTTGATGCACCTTACTGTGCCACATGTTCTACTCAATTAAAATGTTGCTTCATTGCTGCAACTGTGCAACATATTCTCAGTAATTAAAATGGTGCTACCTTGCTGCTGTTGTGTACATGCTCTCCTTAATTAAAATGTTGCTACATTGCTGCACCTTACTGTACCACATGTTCTAAGTAATTAAAATGTTGCTAACTTGGTGCTATTTTGCCACACTTTCTCAGTAATTAAAATGTTGTTTCTACCTTGATGCAACTGCGCCACATGTTATCAGAATTCAAATGTTTTACTTTGCTGCTATTGTGCCACATTTTCAAAGTAATTAAAATGTTGCTACCTTGCTGCTACTGTGTCACATATTCTCAGTAATTAAAATGTTGCTAACTTGCTGCTATTGTGCCACACTTTCTCAGTAGTTAAAATGTTGTTACCTTGCCGCTAATGTGCCACATGTTCTAATTAATTCAAATGTTGCTACTTTGCTGCTACTGTGCCACATGTTCACAGTAATTAAATGTTGCTACCTTGCTGCTACTGCGTCACATGTTCTCAGTAATTATTAATGTTGCTACTTTACTTCTATAGTGTCACATGCTGTCAATAAATACAATGTTGCTACCTTGCTGTTACTGAGCCACATTTCTCAATAATTTAAATATTGCTGCTTAGCTGCTACTTTGTCACATTTTCTCAGTAATTAAAATGTTGCTACCATGCTGCTACTGTGCAACAAGTTCTCAGTAATTAAAATGTGTAGTTTGCTGCTAAGTGCCACATGTTAGGATAATAAATGTTGCTACTTGCTGCTACTGTATCACATGTTCTCAGTAATTAAATGTTGCTAATTTGCTGCTATTGTGCCACATGCTCTCAGTAATTAACATGTTGCTACCTTGCTGCTACTGTGTAACAGCTCTCAGTAATTAAAATGTTGCTACCTTGCTGCTTACTGTGCCCACTTTTTCAGTAATTAAAATGTTGCTACCTTGCTGCTACTTGTTCACACTTTCTCTGTAATTACAATGTTGTTACCTTGCTGCTATTGTGCAACATGTTCTCAGTAATTAAAATGTTGCTACTTTGTTGCTGTTGTGTAACATGCTCTCAGTAATAAAATGTTGCTACTTTGCTGCACCTACTGTGTCACATGTTCTAAGTTAAAATGTTGCTACTTTGCTGCTACTGTGCCACACTTTCTCAGTAATTAAAATGTTGTTACCTTGATGCTAACTGCGCCACATGTTATCAGAATTCAAATGTTTTACTTTGCTGCTATTGTGCCACATTTTCAAAGTAATTAATATGTTGCTACCTTGCTGCTACTGTGTCACATATTCTCAGTAATTAAATGTTGCACCTTGCTGTTACTGTGCCACATGTTCTCAGTAATTAAAATGTTGTTTCCTGCCGCAACTGTGCCACATGTTCTCATTAATTAAAATGTTGCTACCATGAGCTACTGTGCCACACTTTCTCAGTAATTAAATGTTTGACCTTGCTGCTAATGTGCCACATGTTCTCAGTATTTAAAATGTTGCTATCTTGCTGCTTTTCTGTCACATGCTTCTAAGTAATTAAATGTTGCTACCTTTGCTGCTACTTTGCAACATTTGTCATTAATTAAAATGTTGTTACCTTGCTGCTACTGTGAACATGTTCTCAGTAATTAAATGTTGCTGCTTAGCTGCTACTTTGACACATGTTCTCAGTAATTAAAATGTAGCTACCTTGCTGCTACTGTGCCACATTTTCTAATTATTAAAATGTTGTACCTTGCTGCTACTGTGCCACATGTTCTCAGTAATTAAAACGTTGCTAACTTGCTGCTACCGTGCCACATGTACTCAGTAATTAAAATGTTGTTACCTTGCTTCTACTCTGCCACATGTTCTCATTAATTATAATGTTGCTACCTTTTTGCTACTGTGTCACACTTTCTCAGTAATTACAATGTTGTTACCTTGCTGCTACCGTGCCACATGTTCTCAGTAATTAAGATATTGCACCTTCCTGTTACTGTGTAACATATTCTCAGTAATTAAAATGTTGCTACATTTTCAGCTAATGTGCCACATGTTCGCAGTAATTGAAATGTTGCTACTTTGATGCACCTTACTGTGCCACATGTTCTACTCAATTAAATGTTGCTTCATTGCTGCTACTTGTGCAACATATTCTCAGTAATTAAAATGTTGCTACCTTGCTGCTGTTGTGTAACATGCTCTCATTAATTAAATGTTGCTACTTGCTGCACCTTACTGTACCACATGTTCTAAGTAATTAAAATGTTGCTAACTTGGTGCTATTTTGCCACACTTTCTCAGTAATTAAAATGTTGTTACCTTGATGCACTGCGCCACATGTTATCAGGAATTCAAATGTTTTTACTTTGCTGCTAATGTGCCACATTTTCAAAGTAATTAAAATGTTGCTACCTTGCTGCTACTGTGTCACATATTCTCAGTAATTAAAATGTTGCTAACTTGCTACTATTGTGCCACACTTTCTCAGTAGTTAAAATGTTGTTACCTTGCCGCTAATGTGCCACATGTTCTAATTAATTCAAATGTTGCTACTTTGCTGCTACTGTGCCACATGTTCTCAGTAATTAAAATGTTGCTACCTTGCTGCTACTGCGTCACATTTCTCAGTAATTATTAATGTTGCTACTTTACTTCTATAGTGTCACATGCTGTCAATAATACAATGTTGCTACCTTGCTGTTACTGAGCCACATTTTCTCAATAATTAAAATTGCTGCTTAGCTGCTACTTTGTCACATTTTCTCAGTAATTAAAATGTTGCTACCATGCTGCTACTGTGCCACAAGTTCTCAGTAATTAAAATGTTGATATTTGCTGCTAAGTGCCACATGTTAGGAATAATTAAATTGTTGCTACATTGCTGCTACTGTATCACATGCTCTCAGTAATTATATGTTGCTAATTTGCTGCTATTGTGTCACATGCTCTCAGTAATTACATGTTGCTACCTTGCTGATACTGTGTACAAGCTCTCAGTATTTAAAATGTTGCTACCTTTGCTGTTACTGTGCCACACTTTTTCAGTAATTAAATGTTGCTACCTTGTTGCTACTTGTTCACACTTTCTCTGTAATTACAATGTTGTTACCTTGCTGCTATTGTGCCACATGTTCTCAGTAATTAAAATGTTGCTACTTGTTGCTGTTGTGTAACATGCTCTCAGTAAATAAAATGTTGCTACTTTGCTGCACCTTACTGTGTCCACATGTTCTAAGTAATTAAAATGTTGATAACTTGCTGCTACTGTGCCACACTTTCTCAGTAATTAAAATGTTGTTACCTTGATGCAACTGCGCCACATGTTATCAAGAATTCAAATGTTTTACTTTGCTGCTATTGTGCCACATTTTCAAAGTAATTAATATGTTGCTACCTTGCTGCTACTGTGTCACATATTCTCAGTAATTAAGATGTTGCACCTTGCTGTTACTGTGCCGCATGTTCTCTGTAATTAAAATGTTGTTTCCCTGCCGCAACTGTGCCACATGTTCTCAGTAATTAAAATGTGGCTACCATGAGCTACTGTGCCACACTTTCTCAGTAATTCCAATGTTGTGACCTTGCTGCTAATGTGCCACATGTTCTCAGTATTTAAAATGATGCTATCTTGCTGCTTTTCTGTCAGATGCTCTAAGTAATTAAAATGTTGTTTTTTTGCTGCTACTTTGCAACATTTTGTCATTATTAAAATGTTGTTACTTGCTGCTACTGTGAAACATGTTCTCAGTAATTAAACTGTTTCTGCTTAGCTGCTACTTTGACACATGTTATCAGTAATTAAAATGTAGCTACCTTGCTGCTACTGTGCCACATTTTCTTATTAATTAAAATGTTGTTACCTTGCTGCAACTGTGCCACATGTTCTTAGTAATTAAAACGTTGCTAACTTGCTGCTACCGTGCCACATGTACTCAGTAATTAAAATGTTGTTACCTTGCTTCTACTCTGCCACATGTTCTCATTAATTATAATGTTGCTACCTTTTGCTACTGTGTCACACTTTCTCAGTAATTACAATGTTGTTACCTTGCTGCTACCGTGCCACATGTTCTCAGTAATTAAATATTGCACCTTCCTGTTACTGTGTAACATTTCTCAGTAATTAAAATGTTGCTACATTTTCAGCTAATGTGCCACATGTTCGCAGTAATTGAAATGTTGCTACTTTGATGCACCTACTGTGCCACATGTTCTACTCAATTAAAATGTTGCTTCATTGCTGCTACTGTGCCACATATTCTCAGTAATTAAAATGGTGCTACCTTGCTGCTGTTGTGTAACATGCTCTCATTAATTAAAGTGTTGCTACATTGCTGCACCTTACTGTACCACATTTCTAAGTAATTAAAATGTTGCTACTTGCTGCTATTGTGCCACACTTTCTCAGTAGTTAAAATGTTGTTACCTTGCCGCTAACGTCCCACATGTTCTAATTAATTCAAATGTTGCTACTTTGCTGCTACTGTGTAACATGTTCTCAGTAATTAAAATGTTACTACCTTGCTGCTACTGCGTCACATGCTCTCAGTAATTAATTATGTTGCTACTGTACTGCTATAGTGTCACATGCTGTCAATAATACAATGTTGCTACCTTGATGTTACTGAGCCACATTTTCTCAATAATTTAAATATTGCTGCTTAGCTGCTACTTTGTCACATTTTCTCAGTAATTAAAATGTTGCTACCATGCTGCTACTGTGCAACATTTCTCAGTAATTAAAATGTTCTACCTTGCTGCTACTGTGCACACACTTCTCTAATTAATAAAATGTTGCTAACTTGCTGCTACCGTGCCACATGTACTCAGTAATTAAAATGTTGTTACCTTGCTTCTACTCTGCCACATGTTCTCATTAATTATAATGTTGCTACCTTTTTGCTACTGTGTCACACTTTCTCAGTAATTACAATGTTGTTACCTTGCTGCTACCGTGCCACATGTTCTCAGTAATTAAGATATTGCACCTTCCTGTTACTGTGTAACATATTCTCAGTAATTAAAATGTTGCTACATTTTCAGCTAATGTGCCACATGTTCGCAGTAATTGAAATGTTGCTACTTTGATGCACCTTACTGTGCCACATGTTCTACTCAATTAAAATGTTGCTTCATTGCTGCTACTGTGCAACATATTCTCAGTAATTAAAATGGTGCTACCTTGCTGCTGTTGTGTAACATGCTCTCATTAATTAAAGTGTTGCTACATTGCTGCACCTTACTGTACCACATGTTCTAAGTAATTAAAATGTTGCTAACTTGCTGCTATTGTGCCACACTTTCTCAGTAGTTAAAATGTTGTTACCTTGCCGCTAACGTCCCACATGTTCTAATTAATTCAAATGTTGCTACTTTGCTGCTACTGTGTAACATGTTCTCAGTAATTAAAATGTTACTACCTTGCTGCTACTGCGTCACATGCTCTCAGTAATTAATATGTTGCTACTGTACTGCTATAGTGTCACATGCTGTCAATAAATACAATGTTGCTACCTTGATGTTACTGAGCCACATTTTCTCAATAATTTAAATATTGCTGCTTAGCTGCTACTTTGTCACATTTTCTCAGTAATTAAAATGTTGCTACCATGCTGCTACTGCGCAACATGTTCTCAGTAATTAAAATGTTCATACCTTGCGATTACTGTTCACATTCTCTAATTAAATAAAATGTTGCTACCTTGCTGCTACTGTGCCACATGTTCTCAGTAATTAAAACGTTGCTAACTTGCTGGTACCGTGCCACATGTACTCAGTAATTAAAATGTTGTTACCTTGCTTCTACTCTGCCACATGTTCTCATTAATTATAATGTTGCTACCTTTTTGCTACTGTGTCACACTTTCTCAGTAATTACAATGTTGTTACCTTGCTGCTACCGTGCCACATGTTCTCAGTAATTAAGATATTGCACCTTCCTGTTACTGTGTAACATATTCTCAGTAATTAAAATGTTGCTACATTTTCAGCTAATGTGCCACATGTTCGCAGTAATTGAAATGTTGCTACTTTGATGCACCTTACTGTGCCACATGTTCTACTCAATTAAAATGTTGCTTCATTGCTGCTACTGTGCAACATATTCTCAATAATTAAAATGGTGCTACCTTGCTGCTGTTGTGTAACATGCTCTCCTTAATTAAAATGTTGCTACATTGCTGCACCTTACTGTACCACATGTTCTAAGTAATTAAAATGTTGCTAACTTGGTGCTATTTTGCCACACTTTCTCAGTAATTAAAATGTTGTTACCTTGATGCAACTGCGCCACATGTTATCAGGAATTCAAATGTTTTTACTTTGCTGCTAATGTGCCACATTTTCAAAGTAATTAAAATGTTGCTACCTTGCTGCTACTGTGTCACATATTCTCAGTAATTAAAATGTTGCTAACTTGCTACTATTGTGCCACACTTTCTCAGTAGTTAAAATGTTGTTACCTTGCCGCTAATGTGCCACATGTTCTAATTAATTCAAATGTTGCTACTTTGCTGCTACTGTGCCACATGTTCTCAGTAATTAAAATGTTGCTACCTTGCTGCTACTGCGTCACATTTTCTCAGTAATTATTAATGTTGCTACTTTACTTCTATAGTGTCACATGCTGTCAATAATACAATGTTGCTACCTTGCTGTTACTGAGCCACATTTTCTCAATAATTTAAATATTGCTGCTTAGCTGCTACTTTGTCACATTTTCTCAGTAATTAAAATGTTGCTACCATGCTGCTACTGTGCCACAAGTTCTCAGTAATTAAAATGTTGATAGTTTGCTGCTAAAGTGCCACATGTTAGGAATAATTAAATTGTTGCTACATTGCTGCTACTGTATCACATGCTCTCAGTAATTAATATGTTGCTAATTTGCTGCTATTGTGTCACATGCTCTCAGTAATTAACATGTTGCTACCTTGCTGATACTGTGTAACAAGCTCTCAGTATTTAAAATGTTGCTACCTTGCTGTTACTGTGCCACACTTTTTCAGTAATTAAAATGTTGCTACCTTGTTGCTACTTGTTCACACTTTCTCTGTAATTACAATGTTGTTACCTTGCTGCTATTGTGCCACATGTTCTCAGTAATTAAAATGTTGCTACTTTGTTGCTGTTGTGTAACATGCTCTCAGTAAATAAAATGTTGCTACTTTGCTGCACCTTACTGTGTCACATGTTCTAAGTAATTAAAATGTTGATAACTTGCTGCTACTGTGCCACACTTTCTCAGTAATTAAAATGTTGTTACCTTGATGCAACTGCGCCACATGTTATCAAGAATTCAAATGTTTTTACTTTGCTGCTATTGTGCCACATTTTCAAAGTAATTAATATGTTGCTACCTTGCTGCTACTGTGTCACATATTCTCAGTAATTAAGATGTTGCACCTTGCTGTTACTGTGCCGCATGTTCTCTGTAATTAAAATGTTGTTTCCCTGCCGCAACTGTGCCACATGTTCTCAGTAATTAAAATGTGGCTACCATGAGCTACTGTGCCACACTTTCTCAGTAATTCCAATGTTGTGACCTTGCTGCTAATGTGCCACATGTTCTCAGTATTTAAAATGATGCTATCTTGCTGCTTTTCTGTCAGATGCTCTAAGTAATTAAAATGTTGTTTTTTTGCTGCTACTTTGCAACATTTTGTCATTAATTAAAATGTTGTTACCTTGCTGCTACTGTGAAACATGTTCTCAGTAATTAAACTGTTTCTGCTTAGCTGCTACTTTGACACATGTTATCAGTAATTAAAATGTAGCTACCTTGCTGCTACTGTGCCACATTTTCTTATTAATTAAAATGTTGTTACCTTGCTGCAACTGTGCCACATGTTCTTAGTAATTAAAACGTTGCTAACTTGCTGCTACCGTGCCACATGTACTCAGTAATTAAAATGTTGTTACCTTGCTTCTACTCTGCCACATGTTCTCATTAATTATAATGTTGCTACCTTTTTGCTACTGTGTCACACTTTCTCAGTAATTACAATGTTGTTACCTTGCTGCTACCGTGCCACATGTTCTCAGTAATTAAGATATTGCACCTTCCTGTTACTGTGTAACATATTCTCAGTAATTAAAATGTTGCTACATTTTCAGCTAATGTGCCACATGTTCGCAGTAATTGAAATGTTGCTACTTTGATGCACCTTACTGTGCCACATGTTCTACTCAATTAAAATGTTGCTTCATTGCTGCTACTGTGCAACATATTCTCAGTAATTAAAATGGTGCTACCTTGCTGCTGTTGTGTAACATGCTCTCATTAATTAAAGTGTTGCTACATTGCTGCACCTTACTGTACCACATGTTCTAAGTAATTAAAATGTTGCTAACTTGCTGCTATTGTGCCACACTTTCTCAGTAGTTAAAATGTTGTTACCTTGCCGCTAACGTCCCACATGTTCTAATTAATTCAAATGTTGCTACTTTGCTGCTACTGTGTAACATGTTCTCAGTAATTAAAATGTTACTACCTTGCTGCTACTGCGTCACATGCTCTCAGTAATTAATTATGTTGCTACTGTACTGCTATAGTGTCACATGCTGTCAATAAATACAATGTTGCTACCTTGATGTTACTGAGCCACATTTTCTCAATAATTTAAATATTGCTGCTTAGCTGCTACTTTGTCACATTTTCTCAGTAATTAAAATGTTGCTACCATGCTGCTACTGCGCAACATGTTCTCAGTAATTAAAATGTTCATACCTTGCGATTACTGTTCACATTCTCTAATTAAATAAAATGTTGCTACCTTGCTGCTACTGTGCCACATGTTCTCAGTAATTAAAACGTTGCTAACTTGCTGGTACCGTGCCACATGTACTCAGTAATTAAAATGTTGTTACCTTGCTTCTACTCTGCCACATGTTCTCATTAATTATAATGTTGCTACCTTTTTGCTACTGTGTCACACTTTCTCAGTAATTACAATGTTGTTACCTTGCTGCTACCGTGCCACATGTTCTCAGTAATTAAGATATTGCACCTTCCTGTTACTGTGTAACATATTCTCAGTAATTAAAATGTTGCTACATTTTCAGCTAATGTGCCACATGTTCGCAGTAATTGAAATGTTGCTACTTTGATGCACCTTACTGTGCCACATGTTCTACTCAATTAAAATGTTGCTTCATTGCTGCTACTGTGCAACATATTCTCAGTAATTAAAATGGTGCTACCTTGCTGCTGTTGTGTAACATGCTCTCCTTAATTAAAATGTTGCTACATTGCTGCACCTTACTGTACCACATGTTCTAAGTAATTAAAATGTTGCTAACTTGGTGCTATTTTGCCACACTTTCTCAGTAATTAAAATGTTGTTACCTTGATGCAACTGCGCCACATGTTATCAGGAATTCAAATGTTTTTACTTTGCTGCTAATGTGCCACATTTTCAAAGTAATTAAAATGTTGCTACCTTGCTGCTACTGTGTCACATATTCTCAGTAATTAAAATGTTGCTAACTTGCTACTATTGTGCCACACTTTCTCAGTAGTTAAAATGTTGTTACCTTGCCGCTAATGTGCCACATGTTCTAATTAATTCAAATGTTGCTACTTTGCTGCTACTGTGCCACATGTTCTCAGTAATTAAAATGTTGCTACCTTGCTGCTACTGCGTCACATTTTCTCAGTAATTATTAATGTTGCTACTTTACTTCTATAGTGTCACATGCTGTCAATAAATACAATGTTGCTACCTTGCTGTTACTGAGCCACATTTTCTCAATAATTTAAATATTGCTGCTTAGCTGCTACTTTGTCACATTTTCTCAGTAATTAAAATGTTGCTACCATGCTGCTACTGTGCCACAAGTTCTCAGTAATTAAAATGTTGATAGTTTGCTGCTAAAGTGCCACATGTTAGGAATAATTAAATTGTTGCTACATTGCTGCTACTGTATCACATGCTCTCAGTAATTAATATGTTGCTAATTTGCTGCTATTGTGTCACATGCTCTCAGTAATTAACATGTTGCTACCTTGCTGATACTGTGTAACAAGCTCTCAGTATTTAAAATGTTGCTACCTTGCTGTTACTGTGCCACACTTTTTCAGTAATTAAAATGTTGCTACCATGAGCTACTGTGCCACACTTTCTCAGTAATTCCAATGTTGTTACCTTGACGCTACTGTGCCACATGTTCTAATTAATTAAAATGTTGCTACCTTGCTGCTACTGTGCCACAAGTTCTCAGTAATTAAAATTTTGATAGTTTACTGCTAAAGTGCCACATTTTAGGAATAATTAAATTGTTGCTATATTGCTGCTACTGTATCACATGCTCTCAGTAATTAATATGTTGCTACCTAGCTGCTAATGTGCCACACTTTCTCAGTAGTTAAAATGTTGCTACCTTGTTGCTACTTGTTCACACTTTCTCTGTAATTACAATGTTGTTACCTTGCTGCTATTGTGCCACATGTTCTCAGTAATTAAAATGTTGCTACTTTGCTGCTGTTGTGTAACATGCTCTCAGTAAATAAAATGTTGCTACTGTGCTGCACCTTACTGTGTCACATGTTCTAAGTAATTAAAATGTTGATAACTTGCTGCTACTGTGCCACACTTTCTCAGTAATTAAAATGTTGTTACCTTGATGCAACTGCGCCACATGTTATCAAGAATTCAAATGTTTTTACTTTGCTGCTATTGTGCCACATTTTCAAAGTAATTAAAATGTTGCTACCTTGCTGCTACTGTGTCACATATTCTCAGTAATTAAGATGTTGCACCTTGCTGTTACTGTGCCGCATGTTCTCTGTAATTAAAATGTTGTTTCCCTGCCGCAACTGTGCCACATGTTCTCAGTAATTAAAATGTGGCTACCATGAGCTACTGTGCCACACTTTCTCAGTAATTCCAATGTTGTGACCTTGCTGCTAATGTGCCACATGTTCTCAGTATTTAAAATGATGCTATCTTGCTGCTTTTCTGTCAGATGCTCTAAGTAATTAAAATGTTGTTTTTTTTGCTGCTACTTTGCAACATTTTCTCATTAATTAAAATGTTGTTACCTTGCTGCTACTGTGAAACATGTTCTCAGTAATTAAACTGTTCCTGCTTAGCTGCTACTTTGACACATGTTATCAGTAATTAAAATGTAGCTACCTTGCTGCTACTGTGCCACATTTTCTTATTAATTAAAATGTTGTTACCTTGCTGCAACTGTGCCACATGTTCTTAGTAATTAAAACGTTGCTAACTTGCTGCTACCGTGCCACATGTACTCAGTAATTAAAATGTTGTTAATTTGCTTCTACTGTGCCACATATTCTCAGTAATTCAAATGTTGCTACCTTGCTGCTACTATGCCACATGGTATCAGTAATTAAAATGTTGTTTCCCTGCTGCTACTGTGCCACATGTTCTCATTAATTAAATTGTTTATACCTTGCTGCTACTGTGTCAAGTGCTCTCAGTAATTAAAATATTGCTACTTTGCTGCTATTGTGTTACATGCACTCAGTAATTAAAATGTTGCTACTTTTCTGTTACTGTGCGACATGTTCTCATTAATTATAATGTTGCTACTTTTTTGCTACTGTGTCACACTTTCTCAGTAATTACAATGTTGTTACCTTGCTGCTACCGTGCCACATGTTCTCAGTAATTAAGATATTGCACCTTCCTGTTACTGTGTAACATATTCTCAGTAATTAAAATGTTGCTAACTTGCTGCTATTGTGCCACACTTTCTCAGTAGTTAAAATGTTGTTACCTTGCCGCTAACGTCCCACATGTTCTAATTAATTCAAATGTTACTACTTTGCTGCTACTGTGTAACATGTTCTCAGTAATTAAAATGTTACTACCTTGCTGCTACTGCGTCACATGCTCTCAGTAATTAATAATGTTGCTACTTTACTGCTATAGTGTCACATGCTGTAAATAAATACAATGTTGCTACCTTGATGTTACTGATCCACATTTTCTCAATAATTTAAATATTGCTGCTTAGCTGCTACTTTGTCACATTTTCTCAGTAATTAAAATGTTGCTACCATGCTGCTACTGCGCAACATGTTCTCAGTAATTAAAATGTTCATACCTTGCGATTACTGTTCACATTCTCTAATTAAATAAAATGTTGCTACCTTGCTGCTACTGTGCCACATGTTCTCAGTAATTAAAACGTTGCTAACGTGCTGGTACCGTGCCACATGTACTCAGTAATTAAAATGTTGTTACCTTGCTTCTACTCTGCCACATGTTCTCATTAATTATAATGTTGCTACCTTTTTGCTACTGTGTCACACTTTCTCAGTAATTACAATGTTGTTACCTTGCTGCTACCGTGTAACAAGCTCTCAGTATTTAAAATGTTGCTACCTTGCTGTTACTGTGCCACACTTTTTCAGTAATTAAAATGTTGCTACCATGAGCTACTGTGCCACACTTTCTCAGTAATTCCAATGTTGTTACCTTGACGCTACTGTGCCACATGTTCTAATTAATTAAAATGTTGCTACCTTGCTGCTACTGTGCCACAAGTTCTCAGTAATTAAAATTTTGATAGTTTATTGCTAAAGTGCCACATGTTAGGAATAATTAAATTGGTGCTATATTGCTGCTACTGTATCACATGCTCTCAGTAATTAATATATTGCTACCTAGCTGCTAATGTGCCACACTTTCTCAGTAGTTAAAATGTTGCTACCTTGTTGCTACTTGTTCACACTTTCTCTGTAATTACAATGTTGTTACCTTGCTGCTATTGTGCCACATGTTCTCAGTAATTAAAATGTTGCTACTTTGCTGCTGTTGAGTAACATGCTCTCAGTAAATAAAATGTTGCTACTTTGCTGCACCTTACTGTGTCACATGTTCTAAGTAATTAAAATGTTGATAACTTGCTGCTACTGTGCCACACTTTCTCAGTAATTAAAATGTTGTTACCTTGATGCAACTGCGCCACATGTTATCAAGAATTCAAATGTTTTTACTTTGCTGCTATTGTGCCACATTTTCAAAGTAATTAAAATGTTGCTACCTTGCTGCTACTGTGTCACATATTATCAGTAATTAAGATGTTGCACCTTGCTGTTACTGTGCCGCATGTTCTCTGTAATTAAAATGTTGTTTCCCTGCCGCAACTGTGCCACATGTTCTCAGTAATTAAAATGTGGCTACCATGAGCTACTGTGCCACACTTTCTCAGTAATTCCAATGGTGTGACCGTGCTGCTAATGTGCCACATGTTCTCAGTAATTAAACTGTTTCTGCTTAGCTGCTACTTTGACACATGTTATCAGTAATTAAAATGTAGCTACCTTGCTGCTACTGTGCCACATTTTCTTATTAATTAAAATGTTGTTACCTTGCTGCATCTGTGCCACATGTTCTTAGTAATTAAAACGTTGCTAACATGCTGCTACCGTGCCACATGTACTCAGTAATTAAAATGTTGTTACCTTGCTTCTACTCTGCCACATGTTCTCATTAATTATAATGTTGCTACCTTTTTGCTACTGTGTCACACTTTCTCAGTAATTACAATGTTGTTACCATGCTGCTACCGTGCCACATGTTCTCAGTAATTAAGATATTGCACCTTCCTGTTACTGTGTAACATATTCTCAGTAATTAAAATGTTGCTACATTTTCAGCTAATGTGCCACATGTTCGCAGTAATTGAAATGTTGCTACTTTGATGCACCTTACTGTGCCACATGTTCTACTCAATTAAAATGTTGCTTCATTGCTGCTACTGTGCAACATATTCTCAGTAATTAAAATGGTGCTACCTTGCTGCTGTTGTGTAACATGCTCTCATTAATTAAAGTGTTGCTACATTGCTGCACCTTACTGTACCACATGTTCTAAGTAATTAAAATGTTGCTAACTTGCTGCTATTGTGCCACACTTTCTCAGTAGTTAAAATGTTGTTACCTTGCCGCTAACGTCCCACATGTTCTAATTAATTCAAATGTTGCTACTTTGCTGCTACTGTGTAACATGTTCTCAGTAATTAAAATGTTACTACCTTGCTGCTACTGCGTCACATGCTCTCAGTAATTAATAATGTTGCTACTTTACTGCTATAGTGTCACATGCTGTCAATAAATACAATGTTGCTACCTTGATGTTACTGAGCCACATTTTCTCAATAATTTAAATATTGCTGCTTAGCTGCTACTTTGTCACATTTTCTCAGTAATTAAAATGTTGCTACCATGCTGCTACTGCGCAACATGTTCTCAGTAATTAAAATGTTCATACCTTGCGATTACTGTCCACATTCTCTAATTAAATAAAATGTTGCTACCTTGCTGCTACTGTGCCACATGTTCTCAGTAATTAAAACGTTGCTAACTTGCTGGTACCGTGCCACATGTACTCAGTAATTAAAATGTTGTTACCTTGCTTCTACTCTGCCACATGTTCTCATTAATTATAATGTTGCTACCTTTTTGCTACTGTGTCACACTTTCTCAGTAATTACAATGTTGTTACCTTGCTGCTACCGTGCCACATGTTCTCAGTAATTAAGATATTGCACCTTCCTGTTACTGTGTAACATATTCTCAGTAATTAAAATGTTGCTACATTTTCAGCTAATGTGCCACATGTTCGCAGTAATTGAAATGTTGCTACTTTGATGCACCTTACTGTGCCACATGTTCTACTCAATTAAAATGTTGCTTCAATGCTGCTACTGTGCAACATATTCTCAGTAATTAAAATGGTGCTACCTTGCTGCTGTTGTGTAACATGCTCTCCTTAATTAAAATGTTGCTACATTGCTGCACCTTACTGTACCACATGTTCTAAGTAATTAAAATGTTGCTAACTTGATGCTATTTTGCCACACTTTCTCAGTAATTAAAATGTTGTTACCTTGCTGCTACTGTGTCACATATTCTCAGTAATTAAGATGTTGCACCTTGCTGTTACTGTGCCGCATGTTCTCTGTAATTAAAATGTTGTTTCCCTGCCGCAACTGTGCCACATGTTCTCAGTAATTAAAATGTGGCTACCATGAGCTACTGTGCCACACTTTCTCAGTAATTCCAATGGTGTGACCGTGCTGCTAATGTGCCACATGTTCTCAGTATTTAAAATGATGCTATCTTGCTGCTTTTCTGTCAGATGCTCTAAGTAATTAAAATGTTGTTTTTTGCTGCTACTACTTGCAACATTTTCTCATTAATTAAAATGTTGTTACCTTGCTGCTACTGTGAAACATGTTCTCAGTAATTAAACTGTTTCTGCTTAGCTGCTACTTTGACACATGTTATCAGTAATTAAAATGTAGCTACCTTGCTGCTACTGTGCCACATTTTCTTATTAATTAAAATGTTGTTACCTTGCTGCAACTGTGCCACATGTTCTTAGTAATTAAAACGTTGCTAACTTGCTGCTACCGTGCCACATGTACTCAGTAATTAAAATGTTGTTACCTTGCTTCTACTGTGCCACATATTCTCAGTAATTCAAATGTTGCTACCTTGCTGCTACTATGCCACATGGTATCAGTAATTAAAATGTTGTTTCCCTGCTGCTACTGTGCCACATGTTCTCATTAATTAAATTGTTTATACCTTGCTGCTACTGTGTCAAGTGCTCTCAGTAATTAAAATATTGCTACTTTGCTGCTATTGTGTTACATGCACTCAGTAATTAAAATGTTGCTACTTTTCTGTTACTGTGCGACATGTTCTCATTAATTATAATGTTGCTACTTTTTTGCTACTGTGTCACACTTTCTCAGTAATTACAATGTTGTTACCTTGCTGCTACCGTGCCACATGTTCTCAGTAATTAAGATATTGCACCTTCCTGTTACTGTGTAACATATTCTCAGTAATTAAAATGTTGCTAACTTGCTGCTATTGTGCCACACTTTCTCAGTAGTTAAAATGTTGTTACCTTGCCGCTAACGTCCCACATGTTCTAATTAATTCAAATGTTACTACTTTGCTGCTACTGTGTAACATGTTCTCAGTAATTAAAATGTTACTACCTTGCTGCTACTGCGTCACATGCTCTCAGTAATTAATAATGTTGCTACTTTACTGCTATAGTGTCACATGCTGTAAATAAATACAATGTTGCTACCTTGATGTTACTGATCCACATTTTCTCAATAATTTAAATATTGCTGCTTAGCTGCTACTTTGTCACATTTTCTCAGTAATTAAAATGTTGCTACCATGCTGCTACTGCGCAACATGTTCTCAGTAATTAAAATGTTCATACCTTGCGATTACTGTTCACATTCTCTAATTAAATAAAATGTTGCTACCTTGCTGCTACTGTGCCACATGTTCTCAGTAATTAAAACGTTGCTAACGTGCTGGTACCGTGCCACATGTACTCAGTAATTAAAATGTTGTTACCTTGCTTCTACTCTGCCACATGTTCTCATTAATTATAATGTTGCTACCTTTTTGCTACTGTGTCACACTTTCTCAGTAATTACAATGTTGTTACCTTGCTGCTACCGTGTAACAAGCTCTCAGTATTTAAAATGTTGCTACCTTGCTGTTACTGTGCCACACTTTTTCAGTAATTAAAATGTTGCTACCATGAGCTACTGTGCCACACTTTCTCAGTAATTCCAATGTTGTTACCTTGACGCTACTGTGCCACATGTTCTAATTAATTAAAATGTTGCTACCTTGCTGCTACTGTGCCACAAGTTCTCAGTAATTAAAATTTTGATAGTTTGCTGCTAAAGTGCCACATGTTAGGAATAATTAAATTGGTGCTATATTGCTGCTACTGTATCACATGCTCTCAGTAATTAATATATTGCTACCTAGCTGCTAATGTGCCACACTTTCTCAGTAGTTAAAATGTTGCTACCTTGTTGCTACTTGTTCACACTTTCTCTGTAATTACAATGTTGTTACCTTGCTGCTATTGTGCCACATGTTCTCAGTAATTAAAATGTTGCTACTTTGCTGCTGTTGAGTAACATGCTCTCAGTAAATAAAATGTTGCTACTTTGCTGCACCTTACTGTGTCACATGTTCTAAGTAATTAAAATGTTGATAACTTGATGCAACTGCGCCACATGTTATCAAGAATTCAAATGTTTTTACTTTGCTGCTATTGTGCCACATTTTCAAAGTAATTAAAATGTTGCTACCTTGCTGCTACTGTGTCACATATTCTCAGTAATTAAGATGTTGCACCTTGCTGTTACTCTGCCGCATGTTCTCTGTAATTAAAATGTTGTTTCTCTGCCGCAACTGTGCCACATGTTCTCAGTAATTAAAATGTGGCTACCATGAGCTACTGTGCCACACTTTCTCAGTAATTCCAATGGTGTGACCGTGCTGCTAATGTGCCACATGTTCTCAGTATTTAAAATGATGCTATCTTGCTGCTTTTCTGTCAGATGCTCTAAGTAATTAAAATGTTGTTTTTTTTGCTGCTACTTTGCAACATTTTCTCATTAATTAAAATGTTGTTACCTTGCTGCTACTGTGAAACATGTTCTCAGTAATTAAACTGTTTCTGCTTAGCTGCTACTTTGACACATGTTATCAGTAATTAAAATGTAGCTACCTTGCTGCTACTGTGCCACATTTTCTTATTAATTAAAATGTTGTTACCTTGCTGCAACTGTGCCACATGTTCTTAGTAATTAAAACGTTGCTAACTTGCTGCTACCGTGCCACATGTACTCAGTAATTAAAATGTTGTTACCTTGCTTCTACTGTGCCACATATTCTCAGTAATTCAAATGTTGCTACCTTGCTGCTACTATGCCACATGGTATCAGTAATTAAAATGTTGTTTCCCTGCTGCTACTGTGCCACATGTTCTCATTAATTAAATTGTTATACCTTGCTGCTACTGTGTCAAGTGCTCTCAGTAATTAAAATATTGCTACTTTGCTGCTATTGTGTTACATGCACTCAGTAATTAAAATGTTGCTACTTTCTGTTACTGTGCGACATGTTCTCATTAATTATAATGTTGCTACTTTTTTGCTACTGTGTCACACTTTCTCAGTAATTACAATGTTGTTACCTTGCTGCTACCGTGCCACATGTTCTCAGTAATTAAGATATTGCACCTTCCTGTTACTGTGTAACATATTCTCAGTAATTAAAATGTTGCTAACTTGCTGCTATTGTGCCACACTTTCTCAGTAGTTAAAATGTTGTTACCTTGCCGCTAACGTCCCACATGTTCTAATTAATTCAAATGTTACTACTTTGCTGCTACTGTGTAACATGTTCTCAGTAATTAAAATGTTACTACCTTGCTGCTACTGCGTCACATGCTCTCAGTAATTAATAATGTTGCTACTTTACTGCTATAGTGTCACATGCTGTAAATAAATACAATGTTGCTACCTTGATGTTACTGATCCACATTTTCTCAATAATTTAAATATTGCTGCTTAGCTGCTACTTTGTCACATTTTCTCAGTAATTAAAATGTTGCTACCATGCTGCTACTGCGCAACATGTTCTCAGTAATTAAAATGTTCATACCTTGCGATTACTGTTCACATTCTCTAATTAAATAAAATGTTGCTACCTTGCTGCTACTGTGCCACATGTTCTCAGTAATTAAAACGTTGCTAACGTGCTGGTACCGTGCCACATGTACTCAGTAATTAAAATGTTGTTACCTTGCTTCTACTCTGCCACATGTTCTCATTAATTATAATGTTGCTACCTTTTTGCTACTGTGTCACACTTTCTCAGTAATTACAATGTTGTTACCTTGCTGCTACCGTGTAACAAGCTCTCAGTATTTAAAATGTTGCTACCTTGCTGTTACTGTGCCACACTTTTTCAGTAATTAAAATGTTGCTACCATGAGCTACTGTGCCACACTTTCTCAGTAATTCCAATGTTGTTACCTTGACGCTACTGTGCCACATGTTCTAATTAATTAAAATGTTGCTACCTTGCTGCTACTGTGCCACAAGTTCTCAGTAATTAAAATTTTGATAGTTTGCTGCTAAAGTGCCACATGTTAGGAATAATTAAATTGGTGCTATATTGCTGCTACTGTATCACATGCTCTCAGTAATTAATATGTTGCTACCTAGCTGCTAATGTGCCACACTTTCTCAGTAGTTAAAATGTTGCTACCTTGTTGCTACTTGTTCACACTTTCTCTGTACTTACAATGTTGTTACCTTGCTGCTATTGTGCCACATGTTCTCAGTAATTAAAATGTTGCTACTTTGCTGCTGTTGTGTAACATGCTCTCAGTAAATAAAATGTTGCTACTTTGCTGCACCTTACTGTGTCACATGTTCTAAGTAATTAAAATGTTGATAACTTGCTGCTACTGTGCCACACTTTCTCAGTAATTAAAATGTTGTTACCTTGATGCAACTGCGCCACATGTTATCAAGAATTCAAATGTTTTTACTTTGCTGCTATTGTGCCACATTTTCAAAGTAATTAAAATGTTGCTACCTTGCTGCTACTGTGTCACATATTCTCAGTAATTAAGATGTTGCACCTTGCTGTTACTGTGCCGCATGTTCTCTGTAATTAAAATGTTGTTTCCCTGCCGCAACTGTGCCACATGTTCTCAGTAATTAAAATGTGGCTACCATGAGCTACTGTGCCACACTTTCTCAGTAATTCCAATGTTGTGACCTTGCTGCTAATGTGCCACATGTTCTCAGTAATTAAACTGTTTCTGCTTAGCTGCTACTTTGACACATGTTATCAGTAATTAAAATGTAGCTACCTTGCTGCTACTGTGCCACATTTTCTTATTAATTAAAATGTTGTTAACTTGCTGCATCTGTGCCACATGTTCTTAGTAATTAAAACGTTGCTAACATGCTGCTACCGTGCCACATGTACTCAGTAATTAAAATGTTGTTACCTTGCTTCTACTCTGCCACATGTTCTCATTAATTATAATGTTGCTACCTTTTTGCTACTGTGTCACACTTTCTCAGTAATTACAATGTTGTTACCATGCTGCTACCGTGCCACATGTTCTCAGTAATTAAGATATTGCACCTTCCTGTTACTGTGTAACATATTCTCAGTAATTAAAATGTTGCTACATTTTCAGCTAATGTGCCACATGTTCGCAGTAATTGAAATGTTGCTACTTTGATGCACCTTACTGTGCCACATGTTCTACTCAATTAAAATGTTGCTTCATTGCTGCTACTGTGCAACATATTCTCAGTAATTAAAATGGTGCTACCTTGCTGCTGTTGTGTAACATGCTCTCATTAATTAAAGTGTTGCTACATTGCTGCACCTTACTGTACCACATGTTCTAAGTAATTAAAATGTTGCTAACTTGCTGCTATTGTGCCACACTTTCTCAGTAGTTAAAATGTTGTTACCTTGCCGCTAACGTCCCACATGTTCTAATTAATTCAAATGTTGCTACTTTGCTGCTACTGTGTAACATGTTCTCAGTAATTAAAATGTTACTACCTTGCTGCTACTGCGTCACATGCTCTCAGTAATTAATAATGTTGCTACTTTACTGCTATAGTGTCACATGCTGTCAATAAATACAATGTTGCTACCTTGATGTTACTGAGCCACATTTTCTCAATAATTTAAATATTGCTGCTTAGCTGCTACTTTGTCACATTTTCTCAGTAATTAAAATGTTGCTACCATGCTGCTACTGCGCAACATGTTCTCAGTAATTAAAATGTTCATACCTTGCGATTACTGTTCACATTCTCTAATTAAATAAAATGTTGCTACCTTGCTGCTACTGTGCCACATGTTCTCAGTAATTAAAACGTTGCTAACTTGCTGGTACCGTGCCACATGTACTCAGTAATTAAAATGTTGTTACCTTGCTTCTACTCTGCCACATGTTCTCATTAATTATAATGTTGCTACCTTTTTGCTACTGTGTCACACTTTCTCAGTAATTACAATGTTGTTACCTTGCTGCTACCGTGCCACATGTTCTCAGTAATTAAGATATTGCACCTTCCTGTTACTGTGTAACATATTCTCAGTAATTAAAATGTTGCTACATTTTCAGCTAATGTGCCACATGTTCGCAGTAATTGAAATGTTGCTACTTTGATGCACCTTACTGTGCCACATGTTCTACTCAATTAAAATGTTGCTTCAATGCTGCTACTGTGCAACATATTCTCAGTAATTAAAATGGTGCTACCTTGCTGCTGTTGTGTAACATGCTCTCCTTAATTAAAATGTTGCTACATTGCTGCACCTTACTGTACCACATGTTCTAAGTAATTAAAATGTTGCTAACTTGGTGCTATTTTGCCACACTTTCTCAGTAATTAAAATGTTGTTACCTTGATGCAACTGCGCCACATGTTATCAGGAATTCAAATGTTTTTACTTTGCTGCTATTGTGCCACATTTTCAAAGTAATTAAAATGTTGCTACCTTGCTGCTACTGTGTCACATATTCTCAGTAATTAAAATGTTGCTAACTTGCTGCTATTGTGCCACACTTTCTCAGTAGTTAAAATGTTGTTACCTTGCCGCTAATGTGCCACATGTTCTAATTAATTCAAATGTTGCTACTTTGCTGCTACTGTGCCACATGTTCACAGTAATTAAAATGTTGCTACCTTGCTGCTACTGCGTCACATGTTCTCAGTAATTATTAATGTTGCTACTTTACTTCTATAGTGTCACATGCTGTCAATAAATACAATGTTGCTACCTTGCTGTTACTGAGCCACATTTTCTCAATAATTTAAATATTGCTGCTTAGCTGCTACTTTGTCACATTTTCTCAGTAATTAAAATGTTGCTACCATGCTGCTACTGTGCCACAAGTTCTCAGTAATTAAAATGTTGATAGTTTGCTGCTAAAGTGCCACATGTTAGGAATAATTAAATTGTTGCTACATTGCTGCTACTGTATCACATGCTCTCAGTAATTAATATGTTGCTACCTAGCTGCTAATGTGCCACACTTTCTCAGTAGTTAAAATGTTGCTACCTTGTTGCTACTTGTTCACACTTTCTCTGTAATTACAATGTTGTTACCTTGCTGCTATTGTGCCACATGTTCTCAGTAATTAAAATGTTGCTACTTTGCTGCTGTTGTGTAACATGCTCTCAGTAAATAAAATGTTGCTACTGTGCTGCACCTTACTGTGTCACATGTTCTAAGTAATTAAAATGTTGATAACTTGCTGCTACTGTGCCACACTTTCTCAGTAATTAAAATGTTGTTACCTTGATGCAACTGCGCCACATGTTATCAAGAATTCAAATGTTTTTACTTTGCTGCTATTGTGCCACATTTTCAAAGTAATTAAAATGTTGCTACCTTGCTGCTACTGTGTCACATATTCTCAGTAATTAAGATGTTGCACCTTGCTGTTACTGTGCCGCATGTTCTCTGTAATTAAAATGTTGTTTCCCTGCCGCAACTGTGCCACATGTTCTCAGTAATTAAAATGTGGCTACCATGAGCTACTGTGCCACACTTTCTCAGTAATTCCAATGTTGTGACCTTGCTGCTAATGTGCCACATGTTCTCAGTATTTAAAATGATGCTATCTTGCTGCTTTTCTGTCAGATGCTCTAAGTAATTAAAATGTTGTTTTTTTTGCTGCTACTTTGCAACATTTTCTCATTAATTAAAATGTTGTTACCTTGCTGCTACTGTGAAACATGTTCTCAGTAATTAAACTGTTCCTGCTTAGCTGCTACTTTGACACATGTTATCAGTAATTAAAATGTAGCTACCTTGCTGCTACTGTGCCACATTTTCTTATTAATTAAAATGTTGTTACCTTGCTGCAACTGTGCCACATGTTCTTAGTAATTAAAACGTTGCTAACTTGCTGCTACCGTGCCACATGTACTCAGTAATTAAAATGTTGTTAATTTGCTTCTACTGTGCCACATATTCTCAGTAATTCAAATGTTGCTACCTTGCTGCTACTATGCCACATGGTATCAGTAATTAAAATGTTGTTTCCCTGCTGCTACTGTGCCACATGTTCTCATTAATTAAATTGTTTATACCTTGCTGCTACTGTGTCAAGTGCTCTCAGTAATTAAAATATTGCTACTTTGCTGCTATTGTGTTACATGCACTCAGTAATTAAAATGTTGCTACTTTTCTGTTACTGTGCGACATGTTCTCATTAATTATAATGTTGCTACCTTGCTGCTACCGTGCCACATGTTCTCAGTAATTAAGATATTGCACCTTCCTGTTACTGTGTAACATATTCTCAGTAATTAAAATGTTGCTACATTTTCAGCTAATGTGCCACATGATCGCAGTAATTGAAATATTGCTTCTTTGATGCACCTTACTGTGCCACATGCTCTACTCAATTAAAATGTTGCTTCATTGCTGCTACTGTGCAACATATTCTCAGTAATTAAATTGGTGCTACCTTGCTGCTGTTGTGTAACATGCTCTCATTAATTAAAGTGTTGCTACATTGCTGCACCTTACTGTACCACATGTTCTAAGTAATTAAAATGTTGCTAACTTGCTGCTATTGTGCCACACTTTCTCAGTAATTAAAATGTTGTTACCTTGATGCAACTGCGCCACATGTTATCAGGAATTCAAATGTTTTTACTTTGCTGCTATTGTGCCACATTTTCAAAGTAATTAAAACGTTGCTAACTTGCTGGTACCGTGCCACATGTACTCAGTAATTAAAATGTTGTTACCTTGCTTCTACTTTGCCACATGTTCTCATTAATTATAATGTTGCTACCTTTTTGCTACTGTGTCACACTTTCTCAGTAATTACAATGTTGTTACCTTGCTGCTACCGTGCCACATGTTCTCAGTAATTAAGATATTGCACCTTTCTGTTACTGTGTAACATATTCTCAGTAATTAAAATGTTGCTACATTTTCAGCTAATGTGCCACATGTTCGCAGTAATTGAAATGTTGCTACTTTGCAGCTACTGTGCCACATGTACTCATTAATTAAAATGTTGCTACTTTGCTGCTACTGTACCACATGTTCTCAGCAATTAAACTGTTGCTGCTTAGCTGCTACTTTGTCACTTGCTATCAGTAATTAAAAAGTTCCTACTTTGCTTCTATTGAGTCACATGCTCTAAGTAATTAAAATGTTGCTACATTGCTGCACCTTACTGTACCACATGTTCTAAGTAATTAAAATGTTGCTAACTTGGTGCTATTTTGCCACACTTTCTCAGTAATTAAAATGTTGTTACCTTGATGCAACTGTGCCACATGTTATCAGGAATTCAAATGTTTTTACTTTGCTGCTATTGTGCAACATTTTCAAAGTAATTAAAATGTTGCTACCTTGCTGCTACTGTGTCACATATTCTCAGTAATTAAAATGTTGCGAACTTGCTGCTATTGTGCCACACTTTCTCAGTAGTTAAAATGCTAATGTGCCACATGTTCTAATTAATTCAAATGTTGCTACTTTGCTGCTACTGTGTAACATGTTCTCAGTAATTAAAATGTTGCTACCTTGCTGCTAATGCGTCACATGCTCTCAGTAATTAATAATGTTGCTACTTTACTGCTATAGTGTCACATGCTGTCAATAAATACAATGTTGCTACCTTGCTGTTACTGAGCCACATTTTCTCAATAATTTAAATATTGCTGCTTAGCTGCTACTTTGTCACATTTTCTCAGTAATTAAAATGTTGCTACCATGCTGCTACTGTGCCACAAGTTCTCAGTAATTAAAATTTTGATAGTTTGCTGCTAAAGTGCCACATGTTAGGAATAATTAAATTGTTGCAACATTGCTGCTACTGTATTACATGCTCTCAGTAATTAATATGTTGCTAATTTGCTGCTATTGTGTCACATGCTCTCAGTAATTATCATGTTGCTACCTTGCTGCTACTGTGTAACAAGCTCTCAGTATTTAAAATGTTGCTACTTTGCTGTTACTGTGCCACACTTTCTCAGTAATTAAAATGTTGCTACCATGATCTAGTGTGCCACACTTTTTCAGTAATTACTATGTTGTTACCTTGCTGCTGCTGTGTCACATGCACTCAATAACTAAAATGTTGCTATTTTGCTGCTACTGTACCACATGTTCTCAGTAATTAAACTGTTGCTGCTTAGCTGCTACTTTGCCACATGTTATCAGTAATAAAAAGTTCCTACTTTGCTTCTATTGTGTCACATGCTCTCAGTAATTAAAATGTTGTTACCTTGCTGCTACTGTACCACATGTTCTCAGTAATTAAACTGTTGCTGCTTAGCTGCTACTTTGCCACATGTTATCAGTAATAAAAAAGTTCCTACTTTGCTTCTATTGTGTCACATGCTCTCAGTAATTAAAATGTTGTTACCTTACTGCTACTGTGTAACATATTCTCAGTAATTAAAATGTTGCTACATTTTCAGCTAATGTGCCACATGTTCGCAGTAATTGAAATGTTGCTACTTTGATGCACCTTACTGTGCCACATGTTCTACTCAATTAAAATGTTACTTCATTGCTGCTACTGTGCAACATATTCTCAGTAATTAAAATGGTGCTACCTTGCTGCTGTTGTGTAACATGCTCTCCTTAATTAAAGTGTTGCTACATTGCTGCACCTTACTGTACCACATGTTCTAAGTAATTAAAATGTTGCTAACTTGCTGCTATTGTGCCACACTTTCTCAGTAATTAAAATGTTGTTACCTTGATGCAACTGCGCCACATGTTATCAGGAATTCAAATGTTTTTACTTTGCTGCTATTGTGCCACATTTTCAAAGTAATTAAAATGTTGCTACCTTGCTGCTACTGTATCACATATTCTAAGTAATTAAGATGTTGCACCTTGCTGTTACTGTGCCGCATGTTCTCTGTAATTAAAATGTTGTTTCCCTGCCGCAACTGTGCCACATGTTCTCAGTAATTATAATGTTGCTACCTTGCTGCTAATGTGCCACACTTTTTCAGTAATTACTATGTTGTTACCTTGCTGCTGCTGTGTCACATGCACTCAATAACTAAAATGTTGCTACTTTGCAGCTACTGTGCTACATGTACTCATTAATTAAAATGTTGCTACTTTGCTGCTACTGTACCACATGTTCTCAGCAATTAAACTGTTGCTGCTTAGCTGCTTCTTTGCCACATGTTATCAGTAATTAAAAAGTTCCTACTTTGCTTCTATTGAGTCACATGCTCTAAGTAATTAAAATGTTGTTACCTTGCTGCTACTGTGCCACATGTTCTCAGTAATTAAACTGTTGCTGCTTAGCTGCTACTTTGCCACATGTTATCAGTAAATAAAATGTTGCTACCTTGCTGCTACTGTGCCACATGTTCTCAGTAATTAAAACGTTGCTAACTTGCTGCTACCGTGCCACATGTACTCAGTAATTAAAATGTTGTTACCTTGCTTCTACTGTGCCACATATTCTCAGTAATTACAATGTTGCTACCTTGCTGCTACTATGCCACATGGTATCAGTAATTAAAATGTTGTTTCCCTGCTGCTACTGTGCCACATGTTCTCATTAATTAAATTGTTTTTACCTTGCTGCTACTGTGTCAAGTGCTCTCAGTAATTAAAATGTTGCTACTTTGCTGCGATTGTGTTACATGCACTCAGTAATTAAAATGTTGCTACTTTTCTGTTACTTTGCGACATGTTCTCATTAATTATAATATTGCTACCTTTTTGCTACTGTGTCACACTTTCTCAGTAATTACAATGTTGTTACCTTGCTGCTACCGTGCCACATGTTCTCAGTAATTAAGATATTGCACCTTCCTGTTACTGTGTAACATATTCTCAGTAATTAAAATGTTGCTACATTTTCAGCTAATGTGCCACATGTTCGCAGTAATTGAAATGTTGCTACTTTGATGCACCTTACTGTGCCACATGTTCTACTCAATTAAAATGTTGCTTCATTGCTGCTACTGTGCAAAATATTCTCAGTAATTAAAATGGTGCTACCTTGCTGCTGTTGTGTAACATGCTCTCATTAATTAAAGTGTTGCTACATTGCTGCACCTTACTGTACCACATGTTCTAAGTAATTGAAATGTTGCTAACTTGCTGCTATTGTGCCACACTTTCTCAGTAGTTAAAATGTTGTTACCTTGCCGCTAACGTCCCACATGTTCTAATTAATTCAAATGTTGCTACTTTGCTGCTACTGTGTAACATGTTCTCAGTAATTAAAATGTTACTACCTTGCTGCTACTGCGTCACATGCTCTCAGTAATTAATAATGTTGCTACTTTACTGCTATAGTGTCACATGCTGTCAATAAATACAATGTTGCTACCTTGATGTTACTGAGCCACATTTTCTCAATAATTTAAATATTGCTGCTTAGCTGCTACTTTGTCACATTTTCTCAGTAATTAAAATGTTGCTACCATGCTGCTACAGCGCAACATGTTCTCAGTAATTAAAATGTTCATACCTTGCGATTACTGTTCACATTCTCTAAATAAAATGTTGCTACCTTGCTGCTACTGTGCCACATGTTCTCAGTAATTAAAACGTTGCTAACTTGCTGCTACCGTGCCACATGTACTCAGTAATTAAAATGTTGTTACCTTGCTTCTACTCTGCCACATGTTCTCATTAATTATAATGTTGCTACCTTTTTGCTACTGTGTCACACTTTCTCAGTAATTACAATGTTGTTACCTTGCTGCTACCGTGCCACATGTTCTCAGTAATTAAGATATTGCACCTTCCTGTTACTGTGTAACATATTCTCAGTAATTAAAATGTTGCTACATTTTCAGCTAATGTGCCACATGTTCGCAGTAATTGAAATGTTGCTACTTTGATGCACCTTACTGTGCGACATTTTCTACTCAATTAAAATGTTGCTTCATTGCTGCTACTTTGCAACATATTCTCAGTAATTAAAATGGTGCTACCTTGCTGCTGTTGTGTAACATGCTCTCCTTAATTAAAGTGTTGCTACATTGCTGCACCTTACTGTACCACATGTTCTAAGTAATTAAAATGTTGCTAACTTGCTGCTATTGTGCCACACTTTCTCAGTAATTAAAATGTTGTTACCGTGATGCAACTGCGCCACATGTTATCAGGAATTCAAATGTTTTTACTTTGCTGCTATTGTGCCACATTTTCAAAGTAAGTAAGATGTTGCACCTTGCTGTTACTGTGCCGCATGTTCTCTGTAATTAAAATGTTGTTTCCCTGCCGCAACTGTGCCACATGTTCTCATTAATTATAATGTTGCTACCTTTTTGCTACTGTGTCACACTTTCTCAGTAATTACAATGTTGTTACCTTGCTGCTACCGTGCCACATGTTCTCAGTAATTAAGATATTGCACCTTCCTGTTACTGTGTAACATATTCTCAGTAATTAAAATGTTGCTACATTTTCAGCTAATGTGCCACATGTTCGCAGTAATTGAAATGTTGCTACTTTGATGCACCTTACTGTGCCACATGTTCTACTCAATTAAAATGTTGCTTCATTGCTGCTACTGTGCAACATATTCTCAGTAATTAAAATGGTGCTACCTTGCTGCTGTTGTGTAACATGCTCTCATTAATTAAAGTGTTGCTACATTGCTGCACCTTACTGTACCACATGTTCTAAGTAATTAAAATGTTGCTAACTTGCTGCTATTGTGCCACACTTTCTCAGTAGTTAAAATGTTGTTACCTTGCCGCTAATGTCCCACATGTTCTAATTAATTCAAATGTTGCTACTTTGCTGCTACTGTGTAACATGTTCTCAGGAATTAAAATGTTGCTACTATGCTGCTACTGCGTCACATGCTCTCAGTAATTAATAATGTTGCTACTTTACTGCTATAGTGTCACATGCTGTCAATAAATACAATGTTGCTACCTTGATGTTACTGAGCGACATTTTCT
This sequence comes from Megaustenia siamemsis, assembly GCA_032433765.1. NCBI lineage: Eukaryota > Metazoa > Mollusca > Gastropoda > Stylommatophora > Ariophantidae > Megaustenia > Megaustenia siamemsis. Next base: position 4,617,512 of record JAVIAB010000041.1, on the reverse strand, counting down.
CAATAATTTAAATATTGCTGCTTAGCTGCTACTTTGTCACATTTTCTCAGTAATTAAAATGTTGCTACCATGCTGCTACTGCGCAACATGTTCTCAGTAATTAAAATGTTCATACCTTGCGATTACTGTTCACATTCTCTAATTAAATAAAATGTTGCTACCTTGCTTCTACTCTGCCACATGTTCTCATTAATTATAATGTTGCTACCTTTTTGCTACTGTGTCACACTTTCTCAGTAATTACAATGTTGTTACCTTGCTGCTACCGTGCCACATGTTCTCAGTAATTAAGATATTGCACCTTCCTGTTACTGTGTAACATATTCTCAGTATTTAAAATGTTGCTACATTTTCAGCTAATGTGCCACATGTTCGCAGTAATTGAAATGTTGCTACTTTGATGCACCTTACTGTGCGACATTTTCTACTCAATTAAAATGTTGCTTCATTGCTGCTACTGTGCAACATATTCTCAGTAATTAAAATGGTGCTACCTTGCTGCTGTTGTGTAACATGCTCTCCTTAATTAAAGTGTTGCTACATTGCTGCACCTTACTGTACCACATGTTCTAAGTAATTAAAATGTTGCTAACTTGCTGCTACTGTGTCACATATTCTCAGTAATTAAGATGTTGCACCTTGCTGTTACTGTGTAACATATTCTCAGTATTTAAAATGTTGCTACATTTTCAGCTAATGTGCCACATGTTCGCAGTAATTGAAATGTTGCTACTTTGATGCACCTTACTGTGCGACATTTTCTACTCAATTAAAATGTTGCTTCATTGCTGCTATTGTGCCACATTTTCAAAGTAATTAAAATGTTGCTACCTTGCTGCTACTGTGTCACATATTCTCAGTAATTAAGATGTTGCACCTTGCTGTTACTGTGCCGCATTTTCTCTGTAATTAAAATGTTGTTTCCCTGCCGCAACTGTGCCACATGTTCTCAGTAATTATAATGTTGCTACCTTGCTGCTAATGTGCCACACTTTTTCAGTAATTACTATGTTGTTACCTTGCTGCTGCTGTGTCACATGCACTCAATAACTAAAATGTTGCTACTTTGCAGCTACTGTGCTACATGTACTCATTAATTAAAATGTTGCTACTTTGCTGCTACTGTACCACATGCTCTCAGTAATTAATATGTTGCTAATTTGCTGCTATTGTGTCACATGCTCTCAGTAATTAAAATGTTGCTACCTTGCTGATACTGTGTAACAAGCTCTCAGTATTTAAAATGTTGCTACCTTGCTGTTACTGTGCCACACTTTTTCAGTAATTAAAATGTTGCTACCATGAGCTACTGTGCCACACTTTCTCAGTAATTCCAATGTTGTCACCTTGACGCTACTGTGCCACATGTTCTAATTAATTCAAATGTTGCTACCTTGCTGCTAATTCGTCACATGCTCTCAGTAATTAATAATGTTGCTACTTTACTGCTATAGTGTCACATGCTGTCAATAAATACAATGTTGCTACCTTGCTGTTACTGAACCACATTTTCTCAATAATTTAAATATTGCTGCTTAGCTGCTACTTTGTCACATTTTCTCAGTAATTAAAATGTTGCTACCTTGCTGCTACTGTGCCACAAGTTCTCAGTAATTACAATTTTGATAGTTTGCTGCTAAAGTGCCACATGTTAGGAATAATTAAATTGTTGCTACATTGCTACTACTGTATCACATGCTCTCAGTTATTAAAATGTTGCTATTTTAATGTTACTGTGCCACATGTTCTCATTAATTAAAATGTTGTTACCTTGCTGCTATTGTGCCACATGTTCTCAGTAATTAAAATGTTGCTACTTTGCTGCTGTTGTGTAACATGCTCTCAGTAAATAAAATTTTGCCTCTTTGCTGCACATTACTGTGTCACATGTTCTAAGTAATTAAAATGTTGATAACTTGCTGCTACTGTGCCACACTTTTTCAGTAATTAAAATGTTGTTACCTTGATGCAACTGCGCCACATGTTATCAGGAATTCAAATGTTTTTACTTTGCTGCTATTGTGCCACATTTTCAAAGTAATTAAAATGTTGCTACCTTGCTGCTACTGTGTCACATATTCTCAGTAATTAAGATGTTGCACCTTGCTGTTACTGTGCCGCATGTTCTCTGTAATTAAAATGTTGTTTCCCTGCCGCAACTGTGCCACATGTTCTCAGTAATTAAAATGTGGCTACCATGAGCTACTGTGCCACACTTTCTCAGTAATTCCAATGTTGTTACCTTGCTGCTAATGTGCCACATGTTCTCAGTATTTAAAATGATGCTATCTTGCTGCTTTTCTGTCAGATGCTCTAAGTAAAAAAAATGTTTTTTGCTGCTACTGTGCAACATTTTCTCATTAATTATAATGTTGCTACCTTGCTGCTAATGTACCACACTTTTTCAGTAATTACTATGTTGTTACCTTGCTGCTGCTGTGTCACATGCACTCAATAACTAAAATGTTGCTACTTTGCAGCTACTGTGCCACATTTACTCATTAATTGAAATGTTGCTACTTTGCTGCTACTGTACCACATGTTCTCAGCAATTAAACTGTTGCTCCTTAGCTGCTACTTTGCCACATGTTATCAGTAATTAAAAAGTTCCTACTTTGCTTCTATTGAGTCACATGCTCTCAGTAATTAAAATGTTGTTACCTTGCTGCTACTGTGCCACATGTTCTCAGTAATTAAACTGTTGCTGCTTAGCTGCTACTTTGCCACATGTTATCAGTAATTAAAATGTAGCTGCCTTGCTGCTACTGTGCCACATTTTCTTATTAATTAAAATGTTGTTACCTTGCTGCAACTGTGCCACATTTTCTTAGTAATTAAAATGTTACGTTGCTGCTACTGCGCAACATGTTCTCAGTAATTAAAATGTTCATACCTTGCTGTTACTGTGTCACATTCTCTAGTTAAATAAAATGTTGCTACCTTGCTGCTACTGTGCCACATGTTCTCAGTAATTAAAACGTTGCTAACTTGCTGCTACCGTGCCACATGTACTCAGTAATTAAAATGGTGTTACCTTGCTGCTACTGTGCCACATATTCTCAGTAATTCAAATGTTGCTACCTTGCTGCTACTATGCCACATGGTATCAGTAATTAAAATGTTGTTTTCCTGCTGCTACTGTGCCACATGCTCTCATTAATTAAATTGTTTATACCTTGCTGCTACTGTGTCACATGCACTCAGTAATTTAAATGTTGCTACCTTGCTGCTACTGTGTAACAAGCTCTCAGTTATTAAAATGTTGCTACTTTGCTGTTACTCTGCCACATGTTCTCATTAATTACAATGTTGCTACCTAGCTGCTAATGTGCCACACTTTCTCAGAAATTAAAGTGTTGCTATCTTGTTGCTACTTGTTCACACTTTCTCAGTAATTACAATGTTGTTACCTTGCTGCTATTGTGCCACATGTTCTCAGTAATTAAGATATTGCACCTTGCTGTTACTGTGCCACATGTTCTCAGTAATTAAAATGTTGCTACTTTGCTGCTGTTGTGTAACATGCTCTCAGTAAATAAAATGTTGCTACTTTGCTGCACCTCACTGTGTCACATGTTCTAAGTAATTAAAATGTTGTTACCTTGATGCAACTGCGCCACATGTTATCAAGAATTACAATGTTTTTACTTTGCTGCTATTGTGCCACATTTTCAAAGTAATTAAAATGTTACTACCTTGCTGCTACTGTGCCCCATGTTCTCAGTAAATAAAAATTTGCTACCTTGCTGCTACTGTGCCACATGTTCACAGTAATTCAAATGTTGCTACCTTGCTGCTACTGTGTCAAGTGCTCTCAGTAATTAAAATGTTGCTACTTTGCTGCTATTGTGTTACATGCACTCAGTAATTAAAATGTTGCTACCATGCTGCTACTGTGCCACATGTTCTCAGTAATTAAAACGTTGCTAACTTGCTGCTACCGTGCCACATGTACTCAGTAATTAAAATGTTGTTACCTTGCTTCTACTCTGCCACATGTTCTCATTAATTATAATGTTGCTACCTTTTTGCTACTGTGTCACACTTTCTCAGTAATTACAATGTTGTTACCTTGCTGCTACCGTGCCACATGTTCTCAGTAATTAAGATATTGCACCTTCCTGTTACTGTGTAACATATTCTCAGTAATTAAAATGTTGCTACATTTTCAGCTAATGTGCCACATGTTCGCAGTAATTGAAATGTTGCTACTTTGATGCACCTTACTGTGCGACATTTTCTACTCAATTAAAATGTTGCTTCATTGCTGCTACTTTGCAACATATTCTCAGTAATTAAAATGGTGCTACCTTGCTGCTGTTGTGTAACATGCTCTCCTTAATTAAAGTGTTGCTACATTGCTGCACCTTACTGTACCACATGTTCTAAGTAATTAAAATGTTGCTAACTTGCTGCTATTGTGCCACACTTTCTCAGTAATTAAAATGTTGTTACCGTGATGCAACTGCGCCACATGTTATCAGGAATTCAAATGTTTTTACTTTGCTGCTATTGTGCCACATTTTCAAAGTAAGTAAGATGTTGCACCTTGCTGTTACTGTGCCGCATGTTCTCTGTAATTAAAATGTTGTTTCCCTGCCGCAACTGTGCCACATGTTCTCATTAATTATAATGTTGCTACCTTTTTGCTACTGTGTCACACTTTCTCAGTAATTACAATGTTGTTACCTTGCTGCTACCGTGCCACATGTTCTCAGTAATTAAGATATTGCACCTTCCTGTTACTGTGTAACATATTCTCAGTAATTAAAATGTTGCTACATTTTCAGCTAATGTGCCACATGTTCGCAGTAATTGAAATGTTGCTACTTTGATGCACCTTACTGTGCCACATGTTCTACTCAATTAAAATGTTGCTTCATTGCTGCTACTGTGCAACATATTCTCAGTAATTAAAATGGTGCTACCTTGCTGCTGTTGTGTAACATGCTCTCATTAATTAAAGTGTTGCTACATTGCTGCACCTTACTGTACCACATGTTCTAAGTAATTAAAATGTTGCTAACTTGCTGCTATTGTGCCACACTTTCTCAGTAGTTAAAATGTTGTTACCTTGCCGCTAATGTCCCACATGTTCTAATTAATTCAAATGTTGCTACTTTGCTGCTACTGTGTAACATGTTCTCAGGAATTAAAATGTTGCTACTATGCTGCTACTGCGTCACATGCTCTCAGTAATTAATAATGTTGCTACTTTACTGCTATAGTGTCACATGCTGTCAATAAATACAATGTTGCTACCTTGATGTTACTGAGCGACATTTTCTCAATAATTTAAATATTGCTGCTTAGCTGCTACTTTGTCACATTTTCTCAGTAATTAAAATGTTGCTACCATGCTGCTACTGCGCAACATGTTCTCAGTAATTAAAATGTTCATACCTTGCGATTACTGTTCACATTCTCTAATTAAATAAAATGTTGCTACCTTGCTTCTACTCTGCCACATGTTCTCATTAATTATAATGTTGCTACCTTTTTGCTACTGTGTCACACTTTCTCAGTAATTACAATGTTGTTACCTTGCTGCTACCGTGCCACATGTTCTCAGTAATTAAGATATTGCACCTTCCTGTTACTGTGTAACATATTCTCAGTATTTAAAATGTTGCTACATTTTCAGCTAATGTGCCACATGTTCGCAGTAATTGAAATGTTGCTACTTTGATGCACCTTACTGTGCGACATTTTCTACTCAATTAAAATGTTGCTTCATTGCTGCTACTGTGCAACATATTCTCAGTAATTAAAATGGTGCTACCTTGCTGCTGTTGTGTAACATGCTCTCCTTAATTAAAATGTTGCTACATTTTCAGCTAATGTGCCACATGTTCGCAGTAATTGAAATGTTGCTACTTTGATGCACCTTACTGTGCGACATTTTCTACTCAATTAAAATGTTGCTTCATTGCTGCTATTGTGCCACATTTTCAAAGTAATTAAAATGTTGCTACCTTGCTGCTACTGTGTCACATATTCTCAGTAATTAAGATGTTGCACCTTGCTGTTACTGTGCCGCATTTTCTCTGTAATTAAAATGTTGTTTCCCTGCCGCAACTGTGCCACATGTTCTCAGTAATTATAATGTTGCTACCTTGCTGCTAATGTGCCACACTTTTTCAGTAATTACTATGTTGTTACCTTGCTGCTGCTGTGTCACATGCACTCAATAACTAAAATGTTGCTACTTTGCAGCTACTGTGCTACATGTACTCATTAATTAAAATGTTGCTACTTTGCTGCTACTGTACCACATGCTCTCAGTAATTAATATGTTGCTAATTTGCTGCTATTGTGTCACATGCTCTCAGTAATTAAAATGTTGCTACCTTGCTGATACTGTGTAACAAGCTCTCAGTATTTAAAATGTTGCTACCTTGCTGTTACTGTGCCACACTTTTTCAGTAATTAAAATGTTGCTACCATGAGCTACTGTGCCACACTTTCTCAGTAATTCCAATGTTGTCACCTTGACGCTACTGTGCCACATGTTCTAATTAATTCAAATGTTGCTACCTTGCTGCTAATGCGTCACATGCTCTCAGTAATTAATAATGTTGCTACTTTACTGCTATAGTGTCACATGCTGTCAATAAATACAATGTTGCTACCTTGCTGTTACTGAACCACATTTTCTCAATAATTTAAATATTGCTGCTTAGCTGCTACTTTGTCACATTTTCTCAGTAATTAAAATGTTGCTACCTTGCTGCTACTGTGCCACAAGTTCTCAGTAATTACAATTTTGATAGTTTGCTGCTAAAGTGCCATATGTTAGGAATAATTAAATTGTTGCTACATTGCTACTACTGTATCACATGCTCTCAGTTATTAAAATGTTGCTATTTTAATGTTACTGTGCCACATGTTCTCATTAATTAAAATGTTGTTACCTTGCTGCTATTGTGCCACATGTTCTCAGTAATTAAAATGTTGCTACTTTGCTGCTGTTGTGTAACATGCTCTCAGTAAATAAAATTTTGCCTCTTTGCTGCACATTACTGTGTCACATGTTCTAAGTAATTAAAATGTTGATAACTTGCTGCTACTGTGCCACACTTTTTCAGTAATTAAAATGTTGTTACCTTGATGCAACTGCGCCACATGTTATCAGGAATTCAAATGTTTTTACTTTGCTGCTATTGTGCCACATTTTCAAAGTAATTAAAATGTTGCTACCTTGCTGCTACTGTGTCACATATTCTCAGTAATTAAGATGTTGCACCTTGCTGTTACTGTGCCGCATGTTCTCTGTAATTAAAATGTTGTTTCCCTGCCGCAACTGTGCCACATGTTCTCAGTAATTAAAATGTGGCTACCATGAGCTACTGTGCCACACTTTCTCAGTAATTCCAATGTTGTTACCTTGCTGCTAATGTGCCACATGTTCTCAGTATTTAAAATGATGCTATCTTGCTGCTTTTCTGTCAGATGCTCTAAGTAAAAAAAATGTTTTTTGCTGCTACTGTGCAACATTTTCTCATTAATTATAATGTTGCTACCTTGCTGCTAATGTACCACACTTTTTCAGTAATTACTATGTTGTTACCTTGCTGCTGCTGTGTCACATGCACTCAATAACTAAAATGTTGCTACTTTGCAGCTACTGTGCCACATTTACTCATTAATTGAAATGTTGCTACTTTGCTGCTACTGTACCACATGTTCTCAGCAATTAAACTGTTGCTCCTTAGCTGCTACTTTGCCACATGTTATCAGTAATTAAAAAGTTCCTACTTTGCTTCTATTGAGTCACATGCTCTCAGTAATTAAAATGTTGTTACCTTGCTGCTACTGTGCCACATGTTCTCAGTAATTAAACTGTTGCTGCTTAGCTGCTACTTTGCCACATGTTATCAGTAATTAAAATGTAGCTGCCTTGCTGCTACTGTGCCACATTTTCTTATTAATTAAAATGTTGTTACCTTGCTGCAACTGTGCCACATTTTCTTAGTAATTAAAATGTTACGTTGCTGCTACTGCGCAACATGTTCTCAGTAATTAAAATGTTCATACCTTGCTGTTACTGTGTCACATTCTCTAGTTAAATAAAATGTTGCTACCTTGCTGCTACTGTGCCACATGTTCTCAGTAATTAAAACGTTGCTAACTTGCTGCTACCGTGCCACATGTACTCAGTAATTAAAATGGTGTTACCTTGCTGCTACTGTGCCACATATTCTCAGTAATTCAAATGTTGCTACCTTGCTGCTACTATGCCACATGGTATCAGTAATTAAAATGTTGTTTTCCTGCTGCTACTGTGCCACATGCTCTCATTAATTAAATTGTTTATACCTTGCTGCTACTGTGTCACATGCACTCAGTAATTTAAATGTTGCTACCTTGCTGCTACTGTGTAACAAGCTCTCAGTTATTAAAATGTTGCTACTTTGCTGTTACTCTGCCACATGTTCTCATTAATTACAATGTTGCTACCTAGCTGCTAATGTGCCACACTTTCTCAGAAATTAAAGTGTTGCTATCTTGTTGCTACTTGTTCACACTTTCTCAGTAATTACAATGTTGTTACCTTGCTGCTATTGTGCCACATGTTCTCAGTAATTAAGATATTGCACCTTGCTGTTACTGTGCCACATGTTCTCAGTAATTAAAATGTTGCTACTTTGCTGCTGTTGTGTAACATGCTCTCAGTAAATAAAATGTTGCTACTTTGCTGCACCTCACTGTGTCACATGTTCTAAGTAATTAAAATGTTGTTACCTTGATGCAACTGCGCCACATGTTATCAAGAATTACAATGTTTTTACTTTGCTGCTATTGTGCCACATTTTCAAAGTAATTAAAATGTTACTACCTTGCTGCTACTGTGCCACATGTTCTCAGTAAATAAAAATTTGCTACCTTGCTGCTACTGTGCCACATGTTCACAGTAATTCAAATGTTGCTACCTTGCTGCTACTGTGTCAAGTGCTCTCAGTAATTAAAATGTTGCTACTTTGCTGCTATTGTGTTACATGCACTCAGTAATTAAAATGTTGCTACCATGCTGCTACGGTGCCACATGTTCTAAGTAATTAAAATATTCCTACCTTGCTTGTACTGTGCCACGCTTTCTCAGTAATTAAAATGTTGTTAATTGCTACAATTGCGCCACATGTTCTCTGTAATTCAAATGTTGCTACCTTGCTGCTACTATGTCACAAAGTATCAGTAATTAGAATGTTGTTTCCCTGCTGCTACTGTGCCACATGCTCTCAGTAATTAAAATGTTGCTACCTTGCTACTGCTGTGTCACATTCTCTCAAAAATTGAAATGGTTGCTACCTTGAGGCTACTATGTCACACGCTCTCAGTAATTAAAATGTTGCTACCTAGCTGCTACTGTGTCATATTCTCTCAGTAATTAAAATGTTGCTAACTTGCTGCTACTGTGTCACATGCTCTCAGTAATAAAATTGTTCCTACCTTGCTGCCACTGTGCCACAAGTTCACAGTAATTAAAATGTTGCTACCTTGCTGCTACTGTGCCACATGTTCTCAATAATTAAAATGTTGCTACCTTGTTGCTACTGTTCCACATTTTCTCAGTATTTAAATTGTTGCTACCTTGCTGCTACTGTGCCACATGTTCTCAGTAATTACTCAGTAAATTCACTGTCGCACCAGGCAAAAGGAAATGTCCTTTCCGAATTGTACAAAGTCTGTGATGGTTGGTGGGGCGGAAGTATCAGCAATGATCAACGGCCCAGAAAGCAAAAACAGAAAAGTGTGTGGTACACAAGAGGCAAGTTCAGGACACGAAAGATGAATGTGGCTGACCACTGTGAAATAGATTGGAACCACATCACGTATTTTTCCAGAGGAAGCCATGGAGAGAAATTCTAACTTATGTCGGAGTAAATATATACATACCAGAGACATTGTTATACAGTTTATTAGAATATTCTTGTGAAGAGACATTCATCATGTGGTTGTGCCGTCCACAACAGACGTCTGGACTGAACCCTCGCATTATATCGACAGAATCTAATTTAACCTTTCCTTTGTTTCCCTTAACACTCCCTTAAAATCTCGTGCCCCATGCAGTATTCACTTCTCTTTAACTTTTACACGGGCTTCCTCTGATTTGATCTCATTCCTCGCCTTTATCTCCCTTTTATTTATACCTAAACTCTGTTTTCATCCAATTTTCCAGTACTCTCCCTTGCTTCAGAGGGGGAGGTGTGTTCTTGACGCTGAATAATCAGGACGAGATCACCAAGTCAATAGCTAATGGGAAATTATCAAACAACTTTAAAGCAGAAACTGAGGCCATCAGATTTGCTGCAACACTGGCTATTCAACTCAAAAATAACATGCACAATAAATTGGTGATTCTGACTGATGCACTGTCAGTATTATCAGCTCTAAAACGCCCCAAGAACAATGAACTAGATGACTTGAGAACAACCCTGGACCAACTATGCAATAACTTCCAGAGAGTAGTCATTCAATGGAGACCATCACACTGTAATATACACGGGAACGAACGCGCAGACAAATTAGCTAAAGAGGGAGGGAGATTACCACAAGAGAACCATCCGCTCAGTTATGATGAAGCCAAATCCATCCTCAAGGGTCAGTTCCATGAAAAATGGAAACGAGAACACCCAAAGCATAACGAGAGTGACGGATACCACCAACTATCAAGGAGGGATCAAGTCATCATTCTTCGCCTACGCACTGGCCACAGTAGAATGAAAAATCACATGTTCACCAAATTCAAAATAGGTACAACCAGCCTATGTCACTGTACACTGGACAATATGACTACAAAACGTGTTCTACAGGATTGCCCCCAGTACACAGACCTGAGAAGAGCAATGTGGTCCACGCCCACCTCCCTGGAAGAAAAACTATATGGGGCAATCGATTCGCTTAAACAGACAGCTGACTTCATGAGAGAGTCTGGAATCCTACTCTAATTGAGTCTTGATCGTAGAGAGAGAGAGAGAGAGAGAGAGAGAGAGAGAGAGCTGCTAGAAGGAGGAATTTGAGCAATAAAGAAGAGAAAATACAGATGAAAAAGCCACCAACAAATGGCAATGCATAACGAAAAGCATACAAAATACTTGTACATTACCCAAAATAGAAAATAACAAAAAAGCAAAAATAGATAACTAACATCATCTTAGAAAAAAATGAAAGAAAGTAGACAATCGAAGAACACTGTTCAATACAATAAAATAGATAGTGAAATACGCAAAATGAGCCAAAATGCAAAAGACGACTGGCTCAGACAAAAATGTATATAAATAGAAACTATATAAATCAAACACGACTTAAGAGAAATGCACAAAGTAATAAAGAGAATAACTAATAACAATTTTAAAAAAAAACACATAAAGTGGATGCATTGCAGACAAAAATGGAAAAAATGCTAACAGACAATTAATATATTATAGATAGATTGCGTGAATATATAACATAACTATTTCATGATCAAAGGGAGAAGAATCGACTTATAAAATGTACATCAGGCTATAAAATCTTAAAATCGGAGGTGGAAAACGCAATGAAAAAGAGAAAAGCAGCAGAACCTGACATCATACAGCTAGAAATGATACAGACATTAGACGATTGTGGCAATGAAGTGATTACAGACATATGCAACGACATATACCACACAGGATACGTACCAAATTAACTAAAAACATAAACTTTCATTGCATTGCCTGAAAGGAATGGTGCAGTTGAATGCAGTGACTTTAGAACATTAAGTCTAATGAGCCATATTACAAAAAATTTTGCTAAAACTTATACAAGTAAGGATTCAGAAAAAAAAATCAATACTGGATTAGATGAGCAGCAATTTGGATTTATAAAAAAATCATCATCATAAGAGTGCCGTCTCTGCAGCGAAGGTTGGCTACCATGGATCATTAGAAAAAATAGTGGAACAAAAGAAGCCATATCCTGCATGAGAAAATTAATCGAAAAGTACACAGAAGTAAACAAACCAATATATGCCTGCTTCAATGACTACACCAACGCTTTTGATAGAATACACCACAAACAACTTATTGAATGCCTAAAAGAGATACATCTCGATGACATGGACATTCAACTAATTTGTAATCTATACTGGGAGCAAACAGCAATAATAAAATATAACAAAGAGAACTCTTCTTAAATGTTACTCGTCTACGTTAGTCTTGGTGTGCCCCTGCTTCTTTTACCTTGTATGTTCCCTCCAAGATAACTTTTAGTAGGACATGCCCAAAAAAAATTTTTCTATGTCGAATTTGTCTTGTTTGAATTGTATTTAGTAGTTACCTTTTCATTTTTAATTGTTTTAAGCCTTCATCGTTTGATGAATAACAATCAATTCAACATTCTATTTCAACATAATTCTTTTTATTTGAATGTAAACTTACTGCCGTTTCGTGTATGTATACGGATCCATTTTGCAATATAGGAAACATTCCAGGCCACAGTTACGCTATCGATGTTGTTAAGACATGTACTTTCATTGCCATCTGTTATGGTTTCCAGCGAATTGCCTGTTCTCTTAATATCGTCACTATGTGCTAAGTCCACTGTACAATAGAAACAATGACATTGCAACATGGTGTGTGTGACAGTATGTGAATGTGTGCAGTTGTGTGTATGTCAGCGTATGTGTGTTTGTGTTAATCAAAGATCTGTTCACTTTACCTAACCGAAGCCGGGCGAAGAAAACATACGCCCTGACCAAAGAGAACTTACACAGAGAAAAGTAAATTAACCATTGTCTTTAAAATTGTATGAACAATATAATTATTGAAAACAATCGACATTTATACGTAAATTAAAAGAAGAGTGAGTGAGAAGTTCAAATTTAGTAAACAAAAAATGATAACATAATAAATAGAAAAATTCCCGCAATAAAACAAATAAAAAAGTTACTAATTTGATTGACCAGATCAAGCTATGTGATCGATTATATTCGATTTGTATTTTATAATTAAATCTTTTGATAATTTTTTTTTTAATTTTAAACGCACAACACCATTTTCTTTCACAATTAGCACAAGAAAGCTAAAAAGATAATTTTATGTTTATAACATTATGTGTTTGCATGGACAAACGTCTCAATGTTCTCTTATACAAACATGAACATGTGTGCTAAAAAAAGCCGGTACTTTTTTTTTATTTACTCCGAGACTAACTGTAATCGAATAAGATAATAACTGAGTACTATGATTCGTTACAGCCATTATAATCGATTCTAAAATTGTTTGAAATAAGTAGATTGATGTAGATCGTCTTGAGAAACGAGGCGATGTCGAGTGATCGTCACCGAAAGTAAAGAACATCATAGTTCATGAAAATATTTTATGCTTGCTATAAAGTAATCTGATACCATTGACTAATATCGAATTTTGTAAAAAATAAACATTTTACTAGAGATTTTAACTTGTTTTAACTTTAAAGAATTTCTAAATAAGCAAGTAATAAAACAAAAACTTAGTGACCGTCAGTCTGTACAGTCGACGGGATGCTGATCTTTTCAAAAAAAGTCCAGCCGCACTATCCACTCAACACAGTCATGCGCATACAACGATATGAGACACGACTAACATAAACATGCACTCACAAAGATAGGAGATGTGACTAACATATACATGTACACACAAACATATGAGATGTGACTAAACACAAACACACAAAGATATGAGACATGACTAACATAGGCATGCACACACAAAGATATGACACATGACTAACACAGAAACACACTAAGATATGAGCCATGGCCAGCACAGACACACACCAAGATATGAATCATGGCAGCCCAGACACACACCAACATATGAGCCATAGCCAGCACATACACCCACATAGACATCAGCCATGGCTATCACAGACTCCCACTAATATATGAGCTACGACTAGCACGGATGTACACTGAGAAATGAGCCATGGCTATCACGGACAAACCACCAATATATGAGCTATGGCTATCATACACACACACAAAGATATGAGCCATGGTTAGCACAGACAACCACCAAAATATAAGCCACGACTAACATATACACTTGGTAACGTCCACTAAAGTTTGTCTCAGGTTCTTGGTAAAGTTTCTATTGACGACCACAAAGATCCAAAACTTGCAGGTATGATGGTCGTGGCTAACTTGCGGGAAGATCAGCCGGATAAGACCTTCAGAGAATGTCAATTCCATGTCCCCTGAGTTTTTAGTCCGCATCAGATAGTACAGTCTGGCCACGTAGCTTAACCAAAGAAAATACATAGTAGAAGAAACCATTCATGCCATTGTAATTATATACCCTACTATGTAGGGTTTGTTATTGTTGTTGTTGTTGCGTTCACCAGCTTTCAACTCTGACGAAGTCCCTAGAGACAAAGAACTGAATGTTGCGTGTCAATCCATTTCTCCCTGGCAGGCGTGTGCACAGGGGTCTCCAACCGCACAGGCAGATAACTCCGACCACGGAGGCACTCATGTTATTTATTTTTCGTCGATGAGCAACCGATGTTTCAAGCCGGGCATCGCTGCTGAGACCAGGGGTGGTTGCCGTAGAGAGAAATCACAAACAAAAATCTCAACCGGTGTAGCCGCGATTTGAACCCACAACCTCTCCGTCCCGAGGCCGGCGTTTTGCCTCGAGACCAACCAGTATCATATAGACTTGGAATATGGGGAAACTGCAACAAGGAACACTTATCATGCAAAGCCTGCAACGGTTCCTGTCGCCTATCCACCATACACCAGAAGTTCACGTCCTCCCGAAAATGATGATCGTCATATTTCTTTAAAAATGTATAGCGCTTGATGATGTCAGGCCATCGTTGTTGACTCCAATTCCGAACATAAAAACACACACAGTTAGTCGTCAGATTATCCCCATCGCAAGTCGAACAACAGACCGTAAGATTAGCGTACGGTCGGTCTAGGTTTTTACGATGAGCCATTACGATGACGTAGTACACATAACAATTTCGACGCACTGCAATGACGCACCCTTTAGACTCCTGATTACTCTAGTGAATGTTTTCCTACGACGTACAGAACACGGTGCAAATTATCTAAATAGATAAAACTGCAGCTGATGACGCATTTTACATTTATGACTAACATGTAAACAACTTACGTCAAGCACCAAAGTGACGTAAATCACAGAACACGCCTAGACGATGAAAGGTCGCATTCACAACACTTGATTTGTCGACAATTTAATATTGCCGTCGTACGACATTGTTTTATCGGCGCAGATGTAATAGGTAGATCATCATCCTGACGTTAACGCATAGGAGTGCAATGGAAAACCGAAATTAATCAAACACCGAATGTACTTTCTGCAGCGATCGAGAGAATGTGGACTAGATCCGCCATCTTGGAAACGGTATGCCATTGGTATGTCCATGTCAGCCCCATGCTTGGTATGTTATTTATCTTCTATTTAATGGGGTTAGTTTCATGGTTTAGAATGAAATGTATATTTAAAAAAAAATAACATTTAGGATAACATTTCTCTAAGAAAGAGCGCTGTTTAGACAAAGCTCACCGCGGTTATAGTAAACCCATGTATTTACTGTAAATGGATGGGCTGGTATATCGATAATCTTGCCAGGCAAAGACTTTTCTACATGAACTGTGAAAGGAGGATGGGAAGACAGACATTAAATGAGATGGAAAGATAACATCAATGAACGGACATGCCTCGAGTTCGTAGAGTCCCAAAGAATGATTATATGATTATAGTTAGAGCTCAAAAGAGAACGAAAATTAATGACGTTTATCAGTGTTGCCTCAATCACTGCATGGGTTATAGGAAGAGGAATAATAAAAGGATGCTTTTCGTTGTATAATATCAACTACACCTGTTACAGGTAATGAGTCAAAGAAATGTTATTATCGTCAGTGACGTCAGTATCGATTATTCAGGATGTTAACAGATCAAAAAGTTACTGTAAATGTGCAAATCATAGATTTATTAAACGTATTTACGATATCGTGAAGAATGTTTAGTTTCCCTTTTTCATATTTTTCATTTAATTTTGTTTTGTTTCCCAAAGTTTATCAAATTTAATTGTGTTTTAAAGAACTAATCACACAAATTATTTTCACGCGGATATCAGGAGGTAACGGACTGATTACATTTCATGTATGAGATATTGCTGACATTATAAATGATATATTATGACAACATAAAGTGTGAATATTGCAAGTGAAAATAATTACATTAAACAAGTTTTGGAGTTTACCTCGTGTGGATACCGGCGCCACCACTGTGGGGCGATAAAAATACGTTTACGTGCCACGCATGTCGTAAGATGCGACTAAGGAAGTTTGGAATCGTCGCATGGGCATTCGAGTAGGGCGTGCACTGAGCTACCTTGTCAACGGCTTTGACTGATGCATGTTGAGAAAAATGTGACAAGCGATGGAACTGGTATGTGGTATTCCTGACATCAGTGACACGGATTCCATGGATAAGATTGGACAGGATATGATTGGAAAGGATAGGAAATGATTGGATAGGATATGATATGGCAGGTTATGCTATGGTAGGATGGGCTGTCATAGGATACGAAAGGATAGGATGTGATAAGATAGGATATGATAGGATAGGATAGGATGGGATAGAATAATATATGATAGGATATGATAGGATAAGATGGGATAGAGCATAATATGATAGGATACGATAAGATAGGTTAGGATGTGATAGGATATGATAGGATATGACGGGATATAGCAGAATAGGATAGGATACGATAGGATAGAGTAGGATAGGATAGAGTAGGATAGGATAGGTCAGGTTACGATAGAATATGATATGATGGGATAGGGTAGAATAGGACATGAAGGGATATGGTTCGATAGGATAGGATATGATAGAGTAGGATGGGATAGGATATGATAATATAGAATATGTTAGGATATGACAGGATAGGATATGATAGGATAAGATAGTATAGAATATGGTAGGATAGAATATAATATGATGTTTATGATTGGATTTGATAGGATAGGATAGGATATGATACGATATGATATAATGGGATAGGATAGGATAAGATAGGATAGGGTAGGATAGGATATGATACGATATGATATAATGGGATAAGATAGGATAAGATAGGATAGGGCAGGATAGGATATGATAGGTTATTATACGATAGCATATGACAGGATAGATTATGATAGGATATGTTAGAATATGATAGTGTAGGAACGGATAGGATACGATATGATAGGATAAGATAGAATAGGATATAAAATAATAGAATAGGATATGATAGGATAAGATAGAATATCGTAGGATAGGATAATATAGGATAGTATAGAGCATGATAGGATATGGTATGATAGGATAGGATTTGAAGGAATATGATACAATGGGATCGTAGAGGTTAGGATAAGATAGGATACGATAAGATATGATATGATATAATAGGAAAGGATGGACTAGTATAGGATAGGATATGGTAGGATGAGATAGGATAGGACAGAACATGATAGGACATGGTAGTACAGGATATGATAGAATAGGATATGTTAGGGCATGATATGTTATGATATGATATGATATGATATGATATGATATGATATGATATGATATGATATGATATGATAGGGTAGGATAGGATATGATAGGATAGGATAAGATATGACACGATAGTATAGGATAGAATATGAGAGGCTAGTATAGGACATTATAGTTTAGGATATGATAGGATAGAATATGATGTGATAGAATATGATGTGATAGAATAGGATTGAGTTTGAAAAAGGTAGTAACATTATTCACAGACGAGGTAGGATGGATAATGAGATCGATGTTAAAATCAATAAAGCTAGCCCACTATTTGACCAATATTACCTGCTCTACGACATAAAGGAGTAGCAATAAACACACAAAAAACACCAGTTACAATATATATATATATATATATATATATATATATATATATATATATATGCCTACCTTCATTGATCAGTGTTAATTTTGATCACTTACGGGAAATCAGAAGCCACCTGCCCTGTTATATGTGGTTCAAGATATTTCTGAATACCATTACTCTTCACATTTTTCTATTTGCTGGTTCATTATTCTCAAACTTTGAAAATAAACAGGGCTATGCACTCCATACATTTTCTTGATTAAGTTACGGACTCGTTCGTTTTTATAAAACATATCACATTATCATTCAATGTATAATTCCACAAATCCCAATTTCTATAAACAGTATATTGTGTTTGATATCAAACTCACTGTTTAAGTGTCTATGGACTAAACGATATATTCTTCATTACTCTCTTAGAGGAAATATTAAAATATCATAGTGCTATTTCTGGCATCATAACCTAACATAAGCTTAACACAGCTACAGATAATATTATTTGACATTTATTAAAGAAAGCGACTGTGTTTTTTGGAATAGACAGTATTATTGATAACATATTCATGTAGCTTACCATGTTGACAACCTGGTCCAAACCATCCTCTCTGACACTTAGCACCTTCATAACATTCACCAGTGATGACATCACAAGTGCCGTCCGTGCAGTGACACATGAACTTACAGCCTGTGCCAAACCAGGCCCTCGGGCAGCCTGAAATAAATGAGACATTTAGACATAACTTTAGCTGGGCAAACGACTTTAAGATGTTATACTTCTTATTGATGTAATTTCTTTTTTTAAATCTTGGGACTAAGAAACAACCAAGAACTGTGACTTCTGCCCTACGTACTATCTTCAGCCCTAGAGGAAAACGAATGAATAAATATGTGTGTAATAAAACATGAAATAGAAGGATAAAGCAATGATATGTATAAGAATGGGGTGTTTGTTTGGGGACTATGAGTTGTTGATTGTTGTAGAATGGATTTGTTGTGTTTTAGGCCTGTGTTAACTGTGAATGTCTCTGAGAAAGAGACAGAGAGAGAGACAGAGGCAAAGAGTGAGGCAGAGAGTGAATGTGCATGAAATCTCAGCTAATGAAATTGGTGTAATACTATATAATATAAAAGATGAGCATGATTAAAAAAGTGGAGGCGGACTCTGTACGCGTGCAATGGGTAGAGTCGTTGCAGAAATCCAAAATACGTAAGGTCACCCTTGTCTATGTCGCTGGAAATGCTGGAGGGAAATGAAAGAGCGAACAGGTTGGCTAGCTGCGCTGTCGTTGAGGACGGGCAACCAATGGATCGGGAGGACATCATCAATGACCTCCGAGATGTGGGAAGAGCACACGACTTCGACAAACACAGATTCGCGTCACTTCTTCGGATGATGGAAATGGGAGTTAAGATGGGCACGGCCAGAAATGAGAAACTTGGTGGCCGTGTAAGAAGACGTATCAACCAACATAGAACTGGAGTCGTCAGTCGCTGGACACTGAGAGCATTGCTGAGGAGGGGATCTGAGCACCTATGGACATGTTCGGAGTACAATGATGATGACCCACAAAAAAAACTCAATAACTCAATAATATAAACTGTCTTAAACTACATTTACGACATAAATTACCATTGCTGGTGTATGTCTGTGGGCTCACGACAAGACCAGGGAGATAAAGGCCGCTTTGTCAAAGCAGTTATCACGAGGTGCGAGACTCAGGATTTTTATTTCACCCCCATAGAAATAAATCATTTCTGCCTGCTGCGGGTTTTGAACACCGTCCACCGACTTTTCAGCCAGCACAACAGTGGATTTCCCCGCACAGCCACGCGCTGTTCACTATGTACTACATGTTTGTAAATTAACAGCAATGGTGATAGTGTACTTTGATACTTCAGTTAATACAACATTTAGTCTATTATTGTCTGATTTATTTAGTCTCCACGCTCACAAACACCTTAGACAGTGATAAAATGTGCAGAAAATATGTTCACTGACTTCTCTGTTGACATCCTTCTCCGATGAAAGAATTAGCACAGCCAGAAGTACATCTACCAGTACTAGGAAAACACTGCTCGTCTTTGTTTACACAGTGACATTTGAATTCGCATTCTCGACCAAACCAGCCATGTGGGCAAGAAGTATCTGCCGATATATATGGTACAGATGGACTTAACTGTTGTGGCACTTAGTTACAATTGTTTACTAATAATGTAGGTAGTAATTTAAACACTGTCATTATCAATGACTCGCCAAAACAGCCTTAAAGGTTGTAAGACAATTACCATCAAAACACATAATATTACAAAATAATTGTCCATGTTAGGTCCATGATCAGGTATACAACACTACAATAATATTTTCATTGAGTTGGTGTTAGATTATTAGTGTTTGATTTTAACATTAGAGTTACTGGAAGCAAACATCAGTAAAACAAATATAACAAAGAGAATTCTACACCTATTGATATAAAAAAGAGGGGTAAAACAGTGATGCATCCTATCATAAAGCTTGTTCAAAATAGCTTCTACCTTTTTACCTCCCAGTGGAGCATAGGTCTTCAACAAACATTGTCCAAGTCGTTATGTTGTTTGCCATTCTTTTAAGATCATTCCATGTCTTCCTCATCATCTTCACCTCTGCTTCTATCTGTTTTCTCCAAGAATTTCTTGGTCTTCCTCTTTGTCTTTTCCCCTGGGGATTCCAAAAAAGGGCCTGTTGTGTAATACTCTCAGTTGGCCTCCGTAGTGTGTATCCTATTCAGCGCCATAGTCTTCGCTGTATCTCTTTATCCACTGGTATTTGACTAGTACATTTCCATAATTCTATGTTAGTGATTTTGTCCTACCATTTCCATCCTTTTATTCTGTGTAAGTATCCATTATTGAAAGTTTGTATCTTCGTGATTGTCACTTTTTTTGTTCTCCATGTTTCACAGCCATGTAATAGGACCGACTTAACATTTGAGTTGAACATTTTTATTTGTTGTAATTAACCTAATTTCTTTGGATTTCCATATGCTTCCCAGTGCAATGAAAGCTCATCTTGCTTTTGATATCCTTATTTTGGTATCATTTTATGTTCCTCCTGATGTATCTATATTACTGCCGAGATATATGTAAGATTGTACGTCTAGTAGCGATATTTCTCCTAGTTTTATTTGGTTATTGCCAACTGTATTAATTCTTATAATGTTGGTCTTATCTCTATTAATCTTCAGTCCTAGCTGTTGTGATATCTCTTCAAGTATGTTCATTTTATCCTGCATCTGTTGATGGTTGTGTAATAGGAGAGCTATGTCATCAGCAAAGTCTAAATCATCAAGTTGTTTGGTCAGTGAGCACTTGATCCCATTTCTGTTGTTTTGAGTTATTTTCATACTTCAATCTATGGCCAGATAAATGGAGACAGAATGCATCACTGCCTTACTCCTGTTCTTATTTCAAATGCTTCTGTAAGCTGTCCTTAATGCACCACACTACATTTCGTGCCTTTATACATTGATTTTATCAGGTTAATAAACTGTATGGGGATTCCGTAATGACTCAGCAACTTCCAAAGCATTCTTCTGTCTAAACTATCAAATGCCTTTTAATAATCTATGAAGCCAATATAAAGTGGGGATTTTAGTTCTAAACTTTGTTCAACTATTATACGTAGAGTAGTTATTTGATCAGCGCATGATCTGTTCTTCCTAAAGCCTGCTTGTTCATCTCTCAAATGTTTCTCTATTGCCTCTTTTAGTCTCTCCTGAATGGTTCTGCTTAATATGTTTCTTGGCACTGATAGTAGCATAATTGCCCTATAATTTGTGCACTCCTGTAAACTTCCTTTCTTTGGTAGTTTGATCATATAACCTTCTCTCCAGTCTTTAGGTATTTCTTCCCTCTCCGAAATGTTATCTAGTAGATTATGTAACATCTTGGTAGAGTTGTTAATATCTGCTTTGATGGCTTCCGAAGGAATTTCATCTGGTCTTGTGGCTTTACCATTTTTTTAATAGTTTGATGGCTTTCATTATTTCTTCTTTACTTGATTTTCCACAGTTAACGTGTAACTCTTCTACTGCTGGTAGTATATCTGGAGGATTATTTGAGCCGGATCTGTTCAAAAGTTCTTCAAAATGTTCTTTCCATCTCGCCATTTGTTTTCTTATATTACTAAGCAGATTTCCTTTCTTATCTTTAATAAAGTCATTGATCTGTTTGTATTTTCCACTTAATCTCTTTGTGCTGTTGTACAGTTCTTTCATATTCCCTTTATTTGCTGCTTCTTCTGCCTCTTTAGCTAATTCATCTATATATTTCCTCTTATCCCTTTTAATGCATCTGCTCGCTTCTTTGTTCACCTCTGTGTAAGCTTAGTGTGTCTTTTCTTTGTCACTTCTCGTTTTGCTTTTATTTATGTCTGCTTTCTTGTTCTTTCTTTTTTTAATTTTATCCAGGGTCTCTGCTGTCTGCCATGCCTTATTCTGGCGTTTTCTTTTCCCGAGTGTTTCTTCGCATGTCTCTTTCCATATATCTTTTACCCGTTTCCAATGATCTTCTATATTTATTGTATTTTCTAGTTGTTGGAGGACTTGGTATTTGTTTGATATTGTGACTGCGAATTTATCTTTAATTCCTTGTTCTTTAAGAAACCCTACATTTAAATAATTTCTACCCTTATTCCTTGTAGTATACCTTTTTAGTTTAATTTTAAATTT